>VWPW01027344.1:369509-512541 GCA_013389825.1 Crypturellus undulatus | reverse complement strand
CAGGTTACACATCTGGGCAGGCGGAGGTGAAAGGAGGAGGAGGAGCTTCAAGGAGGAGGATGGCAAGGAGGAAAAAACAGGAAGAAGCAGAGAGGAAAAGAAAAAAATAGAATAAATAAATGAATGAATGCAAAAGGAAGAAGAAAATGGGGAAGAGAGACAAATTCCCCTCACAACTGTAGATCCCCCTCATTGAGACTATGGAGCCATTCAGTTGCAGAAGCGCCATCCCAGCCTGGGGGTAGCAGGTGCTTGTAGGGAGCCTACGCCTCAGGGTAAAGCAAAGAGCTCTGCTTAAACACAGGCAGGTGGCCCTGGAAAAGACTTGAGAGGAGAGCTTATCAAGAGCATGTAGAGAGGATAGAGCTAAGCGGTGGCCAGCAACAGGACAAAGGGTAGTGGGTATAAATTAAAACAATGCAAGTTCCACCTCCATGTGAGGAAGAACTTCTTTCCTGTGAGGGTGCCAGAGCCCTGGCACAGGCTGCCCAGAGAGGCTGTGGAGTCTCCTTCTCTGGAGATCTTTCAAACCCGCCTGGATGCCACCCTGTGCCCCGTGCTCTGGGTGTCCCTGCTGGAGCAGGGGGTTGGACTAGATGATCTCTAGAGGTCCCTTGCAACCTCAACCATTCCGGGATTCTGTGACGTATGTAACAGAGTTTGATTTAGAGTTGTCTGACTTGGGTGAGGGCAGTACTGATGACTTGCTAACTTGTCCTAGCATGCCTGCTAACTTTGCTAGGACAACACAAGGCTCTTTTCTCCAGGAGCAGAACTGGAGTCTTACACAGTGCTATCCCCATTTATATATAGTGTTTTAATTATTGTATATTTTCGTTAGCATACATTCTAAAACAAAGTAAAGGTAGGAGATGGACTCCTATTTGGTTGCCTGTATTTGAAAATTCAATTCCGTATATAAGGGAGGCTAGAAGGAACACAAGAAATCTATGTAAATAGCTCATCTTAAAAAGTAATGACAAGTTTATTCAGTAGAAAAGCTGCTCTTCCTGTTCTGTATGTAAATATTACTTAAGTAAATTATTAAGTACATATGGTGTCATGCACCTATGTCAAAAAAGAGAAAGAAAGAAAGAAAAAGACCTATCCGTGCTCTAAGATACAACCATCCTCTGAGTCATCCAGTGAATCTGGTATCTGTTTTTTTTTTCTTTTCTCTTGAGGCAGAGGAAATTCCTTCCAGTGTGTTTTAGAAAATGCTAACTGGGCCATTAGTGATTAACAAATAAATAATACTGTCTACAGTTAATCCCTCTTCTTATGAAGTCCCTTCTTTCATTGTAAATCTGGTATATTTCTTCTGAAGGGAGTTTTGATAAATGAACTCACCTATGAATTTTGAAGGTTAGTTTGAGGTGAATGTACGATGATGCTGTCAGGGAATCTATGTATATGTTACCTGTGACAACACAGAACTCAAGAGTACTTACTGCTTAAAGTCCTCAGAATTTAAATGCACAATTTACAAAATCCACAGATAAAGTAATAAAAGATGCTGCCTAATAATTTTTTTCACCCATTGGGATGTGCATTTTAAAAATGTTTGGTTTTGATCTATTATTTAATAATCTAGTACAATCTTTACTACTGTTTGGAGAGATGTTGTTAGACAAATACGTTTTTGTTGTCTTTTTATCTTCCCATTTTTTGCGAAAGCAAATGGAGTCTCTTTATGCCATTAACCAAAGTGACTTGTAAACAAAGAGGCAATTTAACAGCATCCCTACAGCATCACATTCCAACTTAACCCTGTGAGGACTGCACAGTGCGAAAACTCAAGCAATCAAAAGAGTCCCCACTTCGCTGGAAATCTAGTAAATAAGCTTGTATCTATACAGAACAGTAATTGCACATTTTTGGAATTAGATATTAGAATATAGTTCCAAAGGCAAGAAGCCCTTGTCACATTCTTTCTATCCAGCCTGTACATCAGCCTGTGTCTGATTTACATAACAGTCATTTAGGGGAAGTGAATCATGAGTACTGTCAGAACAACTACAGTAAACCGGAGTATTTCCAGTGAAGGAAGCAAGCTGCAAAATCAAAGGGATTTCAGGAATGCAATAGTTGCTCTAGCTGTTCTGTGGAGCAGCAGGGTTATCTGAATTCACTATATTTCACTAAAAAAAAAAAGTATTTATTTTTTATTAAATTGCATGCTGAAATACGTCACATTAATGTGCTGTAATACAGTATCACAGCCAAACCAAACCAAACCAAACCAAACCAATCTACTGCAAAATAAAATGCACCTCAGATCACAGATCTTTTGTTGCATTGTGTAAAATAAAAGTGACACATAGTTCAGTGTGTTCTCTGTCAGAGATTTCAGTATTCACAAAAAAATTAAATTTGCCAGTGAGCAGTGAGGTTAAAACAGAAACAGAGGTTGGAGCTGGCATGAGGTGGTCTCAGTTCTTGCCTGCTTGCTTGGGCAAAGTTACTATGATTACTCTTTTTCTAGAGTAAGCGTATTTTTGCCTTTTTTCAACGACGACATTTAAGTGTCAACAGTTTCTGCTCTGTTTGTCCTTTCATTGCCCAGAAGCATGCCGGTGTTCGTGGCACAGAAATTCTTATTATTAATTATTCTTATTCTTCTTAGTTATACTTTATTCAACAGTTCCTTTTGAGTAAACATAAGCGCTACTGCTTTCTCTCTAAAAATAGTGCTATACTGATTTAGGGGTTTTCCTCCCTCTTTGTTACGGTACATGAGCTAATGTCAACTCACTGATTTCCTCTGTTCTTGTTCTGGTGATGCATATTAGTGGCCACATTTAGAGAAAAAGGAACTTTCATATCCATTAATTCAGTGAATTTGCTAATTAGCAACACTAGCAAGAGGAATGTATAGACTACCAGGAGGAAAAGGGCTCTACACATTATTAAATCTCCTCATTGTCCATTCATTTCTTTTATTATTTCTAAATATTACACGGCCTCCCTATAGTACATAATAGCTAGCTTTATGCTTCCTATCTTTCTTCTCTTGAATTGACTAAAAGCTCCATCCCCTCCCCCTCAGCCCACATAAGGAAACAAGAATCCAGCAATTGTGCAAATCTCCCGTGAACATCCGAACAGCACAAAAGCCTCGCTTTTGATAGAAGACACAACAGCTTTAATTGCAGCCATCAAAGCGCCACACAGTCCAGTTACCTCTCTTAAAAAAACAGCATGTTTCAACGTAAGTCAATAATGGAGGGTTGCTACCAGTTCTCAACAGCCCTGACAGCCAGAACATTCCTGCTGTTTTAGTGAAGAGGACCTTGATCACTGCTTTCTGCAATGCTTCACTCTACTGCACCAACCAATTCCCTACCCAGTTAAAAGCGATATGTCTGATAAAAAAGAGAAAAAATATGACTCACTCAATAAAGTAGACTTCTCCTTTTTCTGTATAAGCCATTTCCCAATTATCAGGCAATGGGCCCAAATCATCATTCTCTTCAGGTTTTGTCTGCTTTGTTACATCCATATCCTCCTTTGCTTCTTCAGGCTGAGTATATCCTGGAGCAGGACAAGGTTGGGTGGAAGATACCTCCCCTGAGACACCGGTACTCTTTTCTTCATGTTCACTTGATTCTACAAGAGAAGCAAAATCCACAATTTTTGGATATCTAAGCAAATGATGCAGAATTTACTGCGTGCAACCTTCAAACAATATGTTATGAACTGCAAGCCTTGAAATAAAGGAAAAAATCTGCTGTTACATAAGGGGTCCCTCCAATTATGCATTTTATCCAGACCACAATATCAGAAAAATAAAACAATCAAAACAAATGAAAGCAACAAACTAACAAAGATCAAAAAAGTCAAAGAGTTCTGGATCATTCAGCCTAGGCATCCTTCCAGACCAGCAGTTAATACTGAGCAGCCTCATCTTGTCTTGTGGCTCCAAGCTTCATAGCTTTTGGTAATGGGTATAAGTTGAAACACAGGAAGTTCCACCTCCATGTGAGGAAGAACTTCTTTGCTGTGAGGGTGCCAGAGCACTGGAACAGGTTGCCCAGAGAGGCTGTGGAGTCTTCTTCTCTGGAGATCTTCCAAAGCCGCCTGGATGCCACCCTGTGCCCCGTGCTCTGGGTGTCCCTGCTGGAGCAGGGGGGGTTGGACTGGATGATCTCTAGAGGTTCCTTCCAACCTCAACCATTCTGTGATTCTGTGATTCTTTTAAAACTAAAGAACCATAAAGTAAACACCCTCCTGCTTTATTTCAGAAAAACAGATCCTTTTTAATTAAGAACGAATATACACTTATTGCTTTTCCTATACCTACAGATAGCAAAGAAATCAATATGACAACATTGCAACTCATAATGATGTGTACAGAGTGGCTGGGATTTCATTACCAATATCATCCGTTAGAGGCTTAGTTGCCACTAGCCAGTGCTAAGTACCTCCTAGATATCTCACTGTGTCCAATAATGTATCCAGGAAGGTCTCTTCCTTTCCTTTGCCTTTTTAAAGTACTCGATCTTTCACTCTTTACTGATTCTACTTTCCATAAAGTCAGAAATCAGGTTGTTTCCCTTTGTTTTCCAGGAGCATCTCTGCCACACCTCGTTCCCACAGTCCAATCCAGGCACTCTTAGCTAAGTAAAGTGCATTAGACATAGCAACAGCTACTAAAATAGCACTGAAGAAAAAACTTAAGACAAAACCACAAATGCACCTCAGTGAAACCTCTGATAAACAGAGAGCACACAGGAGTCTAAATGCTCATTTATTTACACTGTAGAATATTTGCCTCCACTCCTGGATACTACACGCTTACCTGTGTGAACAAGTATTACAGAGGAGGGCTTCCATGCACAAAGCTAATACAACGAAAGTGAAGACACAATCTTTTCTTGACTAAGTACTAGCTGAGACAGATGATTGAGAGAACTTGTACTAGTAAAGAAACAGAGGTTTCTTTGCCCATGGAGGTAGAAAAAGTTGGATGTCCAAGCTACTAGATATGTGTTTGCAAGCAGTAATTCCACCTAGGAATTACCTCTTAAAAATGAGGCAGAAATATGTTGTCCCAGTAGACAATAGAAGTGCTCAATCTTTGTCCCTGGATCTGTGTTTTCTGCTGCACTTAAATGAAGACTGACCTCATTAAAACTGCGGACCTCTGTATTTGGCTAAATGTAGGGCTGTAACTAAACTGCAAAAAAGACAAATTCACCACACTGGACATATTGATTAAATCTCCACTGATTATAAGAGGATTCTAGTCATGTCAGAAATGATCATACTTGTGGAAACAGTTCATGTAAATTTGGTCCTACTTTGACTAGATGTTCAACTTCTGATTAAAATAAGGGGAGGTGAATCTTGGACCTAGTGAGCAAGGCTTTAAGTTTTATCTACATGAAGGCTGCTGCTGTAAGTTCATCAAGAGATGTAGATCATGAAGATGTGGCCAATGAATATGAGATGTCTGACAAGAACAAAATAGGAACTGGTTCTTGTTGTCACACCAGAGATTAGATGAGGAATACTATATATAGCTTCTTCACAAAGATATGTAATAACATTTGTGGGTTAGATGACTGGACGGTGAGGTGGATTAACAACTGGCTGGACGCAGAGCGCAGAGGGTGGTTATCAGCGACGCAGAGTCTAGTAGCAGACCTGTAGTTCACGGTGTCCCCCAGGGGTCAGTCCTTGATCCAGTCCTGTTCAATTTATTCATCAATGACCTGGATGACGGCACAGAGTGCTCCCTCAGCAAGTTTGCTAATGATACCAAACTGGGAGGAGTAGCTGATACCCCAGAGGGTTGTGCTGCCATCCAGAGGGACCTGGGCAGACTGGACAACTGGGCGGTGAGAAACCCCATTTAATTCAACAAGGCCAAGTGCACGGTCCTGCACCTGGAAAGAAGTAACCCCAGACACCAGTACAGGCTGGGGACCAATCTACTGGAGGGCAGGTCTGCTGAGAAGGCAGCAGTGTGCCCTCGTGGCCAAGAAGGCCAATGGCATCCTGGGGTGCATTAAGAGGAGCATCTCCAGCAGGTCGAGTGAGGTGATCTTACCCCTCTACTCAGCCCTGGTGAGGCCACATCTGGAGTACTGTGTCCAGTTCTGGGCCCCACAGTACAAGAGGGATGTGGAGCTGCTGGAGAGAGTCCAGCGCAGGGCAACTAGGATGATCAGGGGCCTGGAACATCTGCCCTATGAGGAGAGGCTGAGGGAGCTGGGCCTGTTCAGCCTGGAGAAGAGAAGGCTGAGAGGGGACCTGATCAGTGTGTACAAGTACCTCAAGGGAGGCAGTTAGGAGGATGGGGCCGGCCTCTTTTCACTGGTGGCCACTGACAGAACTAGAGGTAATGGCCACAAACAGAAGCATCGAAAGTTCCACAGGAACTTAAGAAAAAATTTCTTAACAGTGAGGGTGACAGAGCACTGGAACAGGCTGCCCAGAGAGGTTGTGGAGTCTCCTTCTGGAGATCTTCAAAACCCATCTGGATGCCACCCTGTGCCACGTGCTCTAGTTGACACTGTGTGTGAAGGGAGTCGGACTAGATGATCTCTAAAGGTCTCTTTCAACTTTAAGGTGTATATGATTCTAATAATAAAGGAATAATGCATGGTTTTGTATCATTATGAAAGCATGTACACCATTTGCTATAGATGATATAGAGATCTTATATCAACAGAAATATTGAATGTCTGTGGATAATCATTAGAAAAGGAAGAAAAAATATTTTTAAAAGAAGCCCACAAGGTAGTCTACTTATTATCAGTAAACAGTAAGTTCAAGAGATGAAGATATTTTTATAGAACTAATGGATGCATCCAGAGAACAGAATTATGCAGATATTTGTGTAGAACATGTAGGAGGTGGAAGACAACTTGAGTGAAAAAAACTATTTTGTGATTCTTAGGAAAGTAAGAAGGAAAAAAAAACAACAAAAATATTAGCAATGGACTTCAAAAAGCAGATTTCAGAAAAACTCATAGAATTAGTGAGTTTGATGTTTGATGTTGTCATGCAAGGGCAAGGAAAAAAGAGTTCAGGAGAGCTGGTAAAGATGAAATAAACAATACTAACAGCATAAACACAAATTGTCCTAATGAAAAAGATAGAAGGTAAGTATAATCAGAGATCATTTTGATTACGGTATGACTATTCGATGGTGGGCTACCTGACATAGAACTGTACAAATGGTGGAAACTAGATTAAAGTTAACTAAGGATGAGCACACAAAAATAGTGCGCATGTAAGAAAAGACAGTCTACAAAATGGGATGCCGTCAGGGATGTTAGGGGTAACAAGAAAACCTTCTGTAAGTACATTGATAAGAAGACCAGAAGCAGATTTCACAATGTGGGAAGGAAGGGAAGCTAATAATACACGATGCATAGAAAACAAGGCATTTAGTGCTCCTTTTGCTTCAGTCACTACTGAAAAGATTACCTATGATTAAATGACTAACATAATTAACGTCAGCAATAGGAGTAAAGAGCTCAGATTAGAGTGGGCAGAGAATGGGTCAAATGCAATTTAGATAAAGCAGCCATTTTAAGTCGAGAGAGCCTGCTGAAATGAAACGTAGAGCACTGAGGGAGCCAATGAAGCAGCGCCATGGCTAGTGGTGGCTACACCTTTGAGGCTTCTTAGAGAAAAGAAGATTAGAAAGGACATACCGGGTCCTGGTTTAAACACAGTATCCATTAAGGTTTTTTTGTAACAAATTTAGATTTTTAGATAGTTTCACGTTCTGGAATTCTGAGTACCAAAGTTCCCTTTGAAATAATTTGCTTAATTAGGCCATAATGTCTTTTTGTAAGAGAGGGATAAGGAAATGTAACTTCACTAGAAACTGCAGCCTATTTTTAATTCCTAGAAGGATGGTGGGACCAGCAATCAAAACACCTACATGTAAGCTCTTCAAAGGTGATAAGTAATTGTCAAGATTTATCAAGAAGGAATTTTGCCAAGCTAATCTTACTTCTTTTCATGACAGAGTAACAGGTGTTGTTACTTGGGGAGAAATAGTAGACATATCTTGATGTTAAAAAAAAGTCTTTAGACAGTGATGCATACAGCCTTCTAAAACAGTGAGAAAAAACCCTAGACCAGGTCTACATCAGGGTGACAGTCTATGGCTCTGCAGCCATATGTAGCCCATGTGCTGTTTAAATGGGAGTGATTCCTTAGGTGTGGGTGATTACTAGCATTGCCTGCTGCTGGGAAACGTGAATCTCTCTATCTGAGGGAAGAAATAAATTAGCAAGAGACTCAAATGCAAGTTTTGTCCAGTTGAATCTCACAACAGAGTGATAGGATCTCAGGAGAGCTGAAGTTACCTCCTCCTTATTTAACACTCTTTGGCCTTCTGAAGTGCAAGGAAGGCATGGCTGATGCAAAACACCAGTTAGCTGTGCAAATGCAAAATGGGAAAAAACTCCCTCAGCAGAAATGCTACTGAAAAATGCAGACTAGGTATGGAGATGTGTGAGGGATATCCAACTATTCCTCTCAATCAAATATAGTATTATTTTTTAAAAAAAAAGCAAACATCATAAGGAAGCCTAATGATGGGTAAGGGCAGGGTAAGCCTATGCAATACATGTCCTTCCACCTCTACCTACAGCAAGGTTTCAGCAAAAGTACTGTTTCAGGGACTTCATTTCAAGGAAAATTGGAAACTTCAGAGGAGAGCAACAAAAATGGTAAAAATATGGAAAGAAGAATTGGTCTTTTTAGTCTTGAGAAGAAAGAGAAGATGGATAGAGAAAATATTTTTAATTATATAAAAGACAGAGTGGATAGGTAGTCTCCATGTCCCACTAGAACATAAAGCTATTGCAAATAATTCCTTTTTTTTTTCTATTTCTGCAAAGCGAAAGAAAGTTTACATCTGTCTCAAGCATAATTCACACGTTTGTCAGCTATATTCGCGAGGCTATCCACAGTCTTGAGCACACTTTTACTGCAGGAATGATGCTGTAAAGACTGCACAGAGGGCAAGACAAGGTATGTGTGCCTCAGAACAACTAAGAACTAAGAACAACTAAGTTAGCACAGGGGCATCACACACAAGGATTAATGATGAAGCACTAGTCTGACAGTACACAGGCACAGCAGCACTGCCGTGTTGTAGGATTTTAACATGAGATCTGTAAAATGTACTAGCTTTCTCAAGATCTTATTTTCAACAGGTCAGCTGAGGTCAAGCTCTTTACTTTCAATAAATATATCAACAAATTCCAGTCATTATTGTGGCAGAGAAAATGTGAAAAACTTAAGGATTAAAAGAAATATTCTGAGTTTGTCTCAGATAGACTGCTATCAAAATATGGAGGCAAAACAGAAACTCAACATGTATTTAACCACTGTATTATTTTTTTATTTTAAAGCCAATCTAATGACTTATTAATTCCTGGATCATTAGTGTTAATAAATTTGTTTTGGTAATAATAGAAGAGCCATCCTGATGATTAAAAACCAACCAATTGAGGTAGAATTGCCTAATGCCATTTAGTAACATTTAATTTAACTCAACAGACCTTCCAGACATTAGTTATTTCGAGTACAACACCGAGCAGGTATTTTATATCATATATTTTGTTAAATGTGTCTATCATTTGTTTATTCCAGTGGATATTCACCTTCCTGATATTCATGCTGCTACTATATATTCATACATAGTATTTGATTTGATAAAAAGCAGGAGTTATGGTTAAAAATTATTAGTGTCTTAAATATATAAACAAAACTTGAACTATAGTAACACAAATTATTAGTGTCTTAAATATATAAATAAAACTTGAACTATAGTAACACATTTCAAAATCATAAATATTTGCCTTCAAATAACATCTGATAGAAACAGATCCTAAATTTGTACCATAATACGTATCCAGAAATGTATTTATCACTAAAAAACATTTAATCGACTTTACATCAAATACAATAACTTACTACAGGTACTGTCTCACTACAAAACAGATTACATGGCCAAATTTTCAAAATTTAGTGCATCTTAATAGTGAATGCCCTGTGAAGTGACAGAAGGGGAAAGAGCAAAACACCAGCAAGTTATTGCATATCTGAAATGCAATTAACTTTGGGGAAAAAGATAATGTGCATATCAAAAAACAGTGCTACTGTTAAATATTGTAAATTGATGTCTCTAGTATTGCAATATCAGTAGTTGTGCAAGATGACACATTTTGTGAACAGCTCTTGGAGCACACGGTGAGTAACTGGAACAGGCTGCCCAGAGAGGTTGTGGAGTCTCCTTCTCTGGAGATCNCACCAGCAAGTTATTGCATATCTGAAATGCAATTAACTTTGGGGAAAAAGATAATGTGCATATCAAAAAATAGTGCTACTGTTAAATATTGTAAATTCATGTCTCTAGTATTGCAATATCAGTAGTTGTGCAAGATGACACATTTTGTGAACAGCTTTTGCAGCACACGGTGAGTAACTGGTAGTTATGTTTTAATAGTTTCAGAATTTGGGGCACACCCAACATGCCACTTGCATTTTAAAATTTCTATTATTTATAGTCTAACACTTGAAATTTGCCATCTAAACATGTAAAAGGGCTATGCCACTTTGTTATGTTATATTAATGCTTCACATGATTCATGCAGTAAAGCTTAAAAACTTATTCTTTTCTTCTAAAAGAATCAACCCAGATGACCTAAGCAACAGCAGCTGAGAACAAATTAAAGGAAATAATATTAAATATTCATTTATGAAATGGTTTTAGCAACTCTGAAAAAATATTGTAGCTCTTGATCGTACTTAAATGAATAACTTGGTCAAGCCCTGCACAGAATCACAGAACAGTTGAGGCTGAAAGGGACCTTAAGAGATCATCTATTCCAAGCAGGGTCACATGCAGCAGGTTGCCCAGGACCCTATCCAAAGGGCTTTTGAATATCTCAAGGATGGAGACTCCACATCCTCTCTGGGCAACCTGCTCTAGTGGTGAGATACCCTCCCCATAAAAGCTTTAAGTTCAAACAGAACTTCTTGTGTTTCAGTTTGTATCTCACAAGAAACAGTTCATCCCTTTAAATAACTACGGATACAAAAATTGTTCAGCTGTTGTCTGCTGAGTTTCAAGCCTCTGCATGCTTCATACAGTTTTCTTATGAAAATATCACTATTCAGCCAAGAGTTGCTGCCTCCAGCTGGAGAAAAATCCATGTTGCTCCTGTGTAAGGCAACATTTCCCTTCCTGCATAGCTGCAGCCTGATCTCTTCCCCCTAAAATCTAATGGAGTAAGAACTAGGAGCTGATGCAGGGAAAGGAAAATGGGACAGAAGGAGGCTGGTGAACACAGCTTGTTTTGTAGACTGCATGTGGCTTAATCGTGAGAAACTGAATTTATCTAAACATCTATAGTAGAAATATCAATGGATACCAACTTACATAATTCTTTATATCTCATAGCACTTGCATGCTGTGTCCTTTATTTTCTTGACCCTGGCTGCCTTTGCTGTGTTATAATAAGAACATACACAGGGCCGCATAGCTCTCCGGGACTACTCACATGCACCTCACATGGTGATAGACAGCAGTGGCGCTTCAGCCTTTTACTCCATCAACCTAAGGCATGCAATGATTCTTTTGAAACACTCTCTATGTCATATCTTATCCCTCCATTAATTTTGAGACTGCTAAAAATTCACTCTCTGGGTAAAATTTCTCATTGTCCAAGTAATGTCAGAATAATACACGTACATAAGCATTATTTCAACTTCAAAATGGTTCTTTTGGAGTTCAGAAGAAAATAAGCAGATAATCAGTCAGAAGTGTGAAGCAAATGTGACATGGCCAACAAATCATGATGTTGGCTGAGAAGGAGACCGGCTCAATTCTTTGCAGACTCCAGACTGAATGTCTCACCAGCTGGTTGCAATTTCACTAAAAATCTTTTTACCTCTTTTGTCAAACCACCAGTTTTGCAGAAACTGTCAATTTCAATGCAGCACCCTTCAGGAAAGGTTTCTCAGGATGGTAGTATGTAGGCAATTACATTAAATGTGAGAAATCCAACACCAACTCTAGACTCTTAATCATCACTTGGCCACCTAATAGTTATTCAATAGACTGTCTCTTGTATGCTGTTTGGTCAATAGTAGGATTTTTTGTTTAAATTCAGGCAGCTGGGCTTGTGTGTTGTTGTAAATTCAATTAAACATTCTAGGTTGCAGACGCCCTAAAAGGGGCATCTTATATCTACGCTCTTTGGAAGGGTCCCTCCTTATTTTTCAAGAGAAAGGTTTCAACACATGTTTCATCAGTAATGCACTTACTTATGTGTATAAATTGCTAAAACTCAATGAGTTAAATAACATCTCCCAGTTAATAGTAATGGCTGCTGAAAGAACCTGATCCAGGAGGAATGACCGAATAAATAAACAAAAGCCTCATCCTAAGGAGGTAGGAAAACTTCCTCATGGGTTCTGGGCTGAGTACAAGTGACAAAAACCAGATAGATAAAGCAAATACATTGAGCAGTGCATATTAAAAGGCATTAATATTATCTACCATGCCTGAAGATCTTCCGTCTGTCCATATATGGTTGTCAGAGGGAAATCTGATGGCATAGGGAGCAAGGTATGTGGAAATACTGATGAAAAATAGTTTCCTACTAATAAAGCTCAATAGGCACACAGATTAACTTCCCAATTAGCAATTAGAAAATGGCATAAACTAAAATAAGACCAAAAGTAAATATCTCTTCAATACAAATGTTGTTAATTGATTTGATAGAGACAGGTTAATTTTCATCTTACATCTTACATATTTCAACCTCACCGCCCTAGGTGTTAAGAGCAATCTTTCGCCTTGCTAGAGCTCTGATACCACTGGCAGGTAATATAATGTTAAACTGTTGAGCATCTATAAAAAATGCATCAATCTTTCAGAGTCCCAGGAGCCCTGTATTTAATAAAAGACTCCCTTTAGAAGTGAGGCGTTTAAAATAAAACACACTTCCTGAAAGAACTTGAAATAACAAACATCCTGCCTTTGGCTGCTTCTGTACAAAGCCTATACTGCTCCTTTCACTGGGGGTAGAGCCTCCCCCAAAACATTACCACTTCAATTTTCCTGATTGCTCAACGACACAATCTATAAATGCCCATGCATCGGAGAGGCAGCTGCGGCTCTCAGCTCCTGGGGAAAACGCCTGCAGTAGTGGGATCTGTGGGAGCAGCGTTTCCCAGCGCGGGCACCGCAGCACGGATGTGCAGGGCTGCCTTGCTCCCGTCCCCGTGTCCTCGCTCGGTGCAACCGCACTACAAAAGCTGCTTATGGAGCCACGCGAGGCCGCACAGGCAGCGCTTGTTCTGCCGGCCCCGCGCGGGAGTCGCTTGGTTGGGGCCAGGGCAGGGGCCGCGGGAGCTGCCTCGCTCACACACTTCATTTCTTAGCACAGCACATGCCAGGGGCTAATCCTTGGGTGCTGCCGAGTCATCCTTCGCATCCTTCAGGTCCTTGTCTGCAAGAAGCAAGCGATGGGGTGGGCAATGCAAGGAGAAAATCAGGTGCACGTTTTCTCTGATACACTTTGAACTGGAATATTTTGCCCTGGAAATCGTACTCTTGGCGATGGTGGGTCTGTGGTACATTTTGAAATACTGCAAAGAATGACTTCTGTAATGATTTCTACACCACACATCAGAGACTAAGTCCTGCCTGTGCTTCCTCCGCTGTGCAAGTATCCTGGCAACAGAGGCAGTGCTGATGCTTTATGCGCAGATTCATCCTGGTTTCATCCTTTCCTGCTTGGCTTAGCTGTGTAGGGAAGGGACTCAGCGCCAGGGTACTGCTGCACAGCTGGTACAGCATGGGGTGGCCGTGGTCGGAGAGCAAACCTGCAGGCATGGGGTCCGCATGGGGAATTTGCGCTCTAACTACTTACATTTTTAGTCAACAACAATAGAAAAGCATGCAACAAATATATCCATGCAGGAAAGATCCTCAATTTAATAGACTTTCTAATTAAGAAGAGAAAAAAAAAATGTATGTATAATATCAGGAGTATGAATATCCTTTTCACAGTATTTAAATAGGGGAATGGATTTATTGCTTTCTATTAGCCCATACATTTAGCAAACCATAGCAATTAGCAATACACCATTTTATCTGCTTATCTGTATGACTGCCACTACAAGATGTCTACTTCAAACATTTGTTTCTGAATTTCTAAGTTTGCCAAAGAAAGCTCAAAGTTATTTCTTAGAGATACAAATGCCCAAATTCCTTAATAATCTAACTGAATTAAACAAAACAAATCAAAAAAAAATCTTAAATGGCATTTCAGAATAAAAGATGTTTAAATACTGTAAAATGGTGATTCTTGCTGAAATGTTCTAAAGGAATATTTCAACTGCTTGGGAAAAGGATGAGTCAGTATCTCTTTTTCTGAAAAATTAGGATCCCATGGGTTAAACAACATATATATTTTAGGAATGAAGACTTCATCAGCTTTATGAAGGATCTGGAACACTGCTGAAAATGATCCTATCTGCCTAGAAGATGAAGCAGGCTACACTGAGCTTCCCGATCCTCAAGTGACAGCATTGGTAACTCAGTTTCACTGGTATTGTCAAGAATTCATTAATAGGTTGACAGATTTCCTACTATTTTATAAGTTTCCTTCACAATCTAGTGAATTCTCTTGTGAGATAATAACATAACCATTTTAGAGAAAGAAAACCTAAAGCACAGAGATGGAATTCATTGACCAAAATTGTAGATATTTACATCTCATCTACATTTTAAACACCCACTATAGCCAATGAAGAGAAATAGACATTTGTGATTGATTTCCTAGCCTAGAAGCGTAAAATAGATTACATGAACTGTGTTGATCAGGTAGATCTTTTCTCCCCTGGCCATAAGGAGGTTCAGGGTGACTAGCTTCAAGACAAGTATCTTTGCTAGCTGAGGTAAGTGAGATGATAACCTCCCAGAATGGAGGTTAAGTGGTTTTGTTTTATGTTTGACAGAAATCTGACTATTCAGGATTCCTGGATTGTGCAAGGGCATTCTTATATGGGCATAAATATTTTCCCTGCAAAAGGGGTAACTGAGGTCTATGCAAATAACAGAAACTCATTGCAAAGGAAGATGGAAGAACAAACCTGGTGTTACTGTCATGTCATCTCCATTGACTACAGGTCTTTCTTCCTCTTCTTCCTCTGGTGGTTCAATACTTGTCTTCTCCATATTGCTCACAGACTTATTCCTTTTGCGCTTGCCTTCAGCGCCCGGAGTGGCCCCTGGAAGGATCTGATCTGTTACATTTAACAATAACGGAGCTGGTTCTGCTGGAGGCTTTGGGGTGCCGTAATAGTTGTCTGGAAAGAAACAGAATGGAATAACATTTAAATTTGTAGAATCACATCTACTTCTTCTCTCTCTTTTGGTTTGGATTAATGAGATTGTGTGACACAGTACATCAGTTAATATAAAGGTTAGTTCAAAATGTTTTCTGTGAGGTTAAAATTCACTTTTCATGAAATTGTAATAGATACTTCTAATGGCAGCACTAGTGACGCAGTCATACTCACAAATATATACTGCATTAACTATTCCTCAAACTCTAACAGGCTAAAGACTGTATTTTTCTTATGAAACCACAGATAAGCAGGAAGCATTCTGAAGTAGTTTTTCACTTCAAACCACCGGTTGGGCCTAATCAGTTTTATAACTTATGCCGCAATAAAAGAGTTTTTGACAATCAAAGGGATCATAAAGATATTGGACAGTCACCTTAAGTCATTTTCATACCCTCCAAATTCTCTTACGTGGTAAGGAAGCTCATTAGTGCTCTATGATACAAAGATCCACAATAATAAGTAATGCTCCACTACCTCACTTTTGTATTTGTCAAATTTTTACTGTTTGTTGGAAAAGCTCCAGATTCAAATAGTTAATGCTAATATATTTTCAAAGAAAGATGAAACTTTATGCTTTAGGGCTTAAAATTATCTCTAACTACTAAGAAATTCTGAGAAGATTTAGTGGCTGACAGATTACCCTCTATTTGTCTCTTAGGAAGTTTCTGGCAACTTCTGAATCATCCACTTTCTATCTGAAGGTTATTAGATTAGACTGACCAAGATCTGATCTGACCTATCATCTGATCTGTATGTTTGAATTTTGGGCTCAAAACCAGTTTCTTAAATAATATCTGAAATTTGTTTTTAAAAATATTGGTCTTTAGCAGGTCCTTTCTAGAAGCAAACATAAACAGCAATATGAGATATCAAGATATATTTATATAAATATACTATTCATGCAAAATAATGTTTTTCCTGAGAAAGTTGCATTTTCTGCATTATATTTTCTTCGGAGTGGCAACAGTTCATGAGAAGGGCAGTGAACATGATGCCTCACCAGTAGATTAACAAGCAGTTAATATAGCAACCTAAAAATATTATCCAACTCTCAGGAACTTTTCCCAAAAAAGCACCTATGTCTCCGTGCCAGTACACTTAGGGTTGCTGAAGGGATTTGTAGACCAAATGACTATGTTTACATTCTTATCCTCAAATGCAAGACTTCTGCACAGTTAAAGTAGTAACAACTTCCAGAAGTCATTTCAACAACAGATACAGAAACAGATCTGCATAGCAAAGAATTATGAGGTTTATTTTGCAAGCAATATAAAAATATTTCTAGTACTAGTATTCCTTTGTGTTCTGTTATGAAGTACAGCGTTCAGCCACAGTACCACCTCAATACAGCTAAGTAACTGAGTAGTCTTACAACAACTACTCTATAAAGTTTCACTGTGGCTTAGCAAAATGCTGTTCAGGGCAGATGTTTCTGTAATTGTAATGCACTAGGAAAATTCACTGTGTTAAATGGCCCTCCTATTCATTCTGGGCTTTAGAAATGGCAAAATGAACAACTGACTTGGTAAAGATTTTCATTTGGTTCTCTGAGCTCTAATGTGAGCCCTGATGTGGGGGGAATGAATCCCGGCTTGCGCTGCTGCCTGTGGATTGCTGGAGGTGACCTGAACCTGCAAATGCTGCATCAGCTTCCTCACACTTTGGGCTACGTTTTGAAAAAAAAAAAAAACAAAAAAAACCCACAAGATTTTAAAGCCTCCAATTTAAAAGCCTCCTCCCTAACCTATACCACTTTACCAGTTGAAAGCATGCAGGGCCAGATTCCAGAAATAACAGTATGCAAGCCCAAAGGTTGGAAGTGCAGTGTGGTACGAAGGTGCAATTAATAACCAAGATGCACAACCTTGGCTATTTGGTGCCAATTTCTTAATTTTTCCACTGTCATACAAAATCAAGCATAGTACAAAAACTCGACTTCTAAAAGGTCAATGATTTATTAAGAAAATCTGAAAAGCCGTAACTATCATATTTGTAAGCTAATGATAATATCCTGAACAGTAGATAATAGGGCACACACTAAAAGATGTTTTAGATAAAGGATATATTCTATTTTAGGGAATTACACTGTTTTAAAAAGAAACATTCTTTTTAACTTAGACTAACTGTATATTTTAGTAGGAGACAAAAGATTTATATGAATATAAAATGTATCAAAATATGAGAAAGAAAATTGCACATTTGAGATTAGAAGCCAGAAGAATTCATTCTTTTAGTTTCAAACTAATGTTTAAACATAGTGTTAAACATGTGATGCTGCATTAAAGAGAAATTAGAATCAATGTAAATTATACCTTGTATTAAAAAGTTTCTCTGTGTTTTGAAATTCTACACCAAAGCATTAGCCCTTACCATGGACTTCTCAACCTTGGTGGCAACATGCTGACCAAGCAACATGCCTGGAACCTCCGACACCACCAAAATCATCAAGTGTCCTTTGCCACCCCTAAGCTGCATGACAAGGTAAACTGGATTTTGGAACTAGGAAGTCAGATAAAATTGCTGCGGAGGTTAGTTCTGAAGACAGAGACCAAATCAGAAAGTCAGAAGAGACACAAATAGGGGGAAATGAGGAGGACAACACAGTTGTATTTTTTCTTAATCTGATCTCACCTATTTCAAGAAGCAGCAAGACCTTTCCTATATTGTTTGATGATAAAGCACAAGATTCTCTCTGTCCCCCTAATTCCCTGCAGTGCCTGTCAACAGGCCCCAGGAAGGGAGAGGAGGGAGTTTCTGGCTGGGTCCAGGCCTGGGCTCCCTTGGGTCCTGGTACCAGTCAGGAATTATCAGCACACTTTGGAAGAGGGATTATTGGTGTGATGATCCCTGGCTCCGACCCACAGCCCTCTAACGCCTCCCTAATGTCATCATTAAAAATTCCCCAGTACATGAGAATATCACGATGCTTTAAAAACATAAATATTAGGAAAAGATAAAATGGTGGTGCCGAGGAATTTAGAGTTTATAGTGAAAATGAACAATCCTTGAGAAATCAGAGTATACCCAGAGCAAAAAGATCTATCTTAACATAAATGCTTCCAGCACTTGGATAGTTCAGATTCTGAGTCAAATTTCACATTTATTTTTAGAATGAAATGATACAATATCAAGCTACAAATGCACCCCAAATTCAGTTTATTCATCACCCTCATTTAGATTGCGCTCACTCTGTATTGTTTATACAAGCTTCAATTGCTTAATTATTAGTCAAAATTACAACAGCTGGCCACATCAAAGAAAAATGTCTGATAATCACAAATTTTATCATGAATGTTAAATCTCTCTGTATTCTTTTCATGATCAATGATTAGTGATAATACATTAAGGGAAAAGTACTCTGAAGACTAATCATTGGTGGGATATATGAACCAGATTTGATACTGTAACAGCTGACAAACACGTGGAAAACGACTCATTGCAGTGGTACAAAGTTTTGGGTAGACAGCAGTTAATTTATTTATTTTTATTAAAATAATAACTAATTATTTTATTATTTGATTCAAAGATGGTAGCTACATTTGTTAAAGTCTAGAAGCCTAACACGTACCTCAGGAAGCAATCTGTTCCATTTTAGCTTATAATCAAAGAATCTGAATACATTCTAAATGACAACTAAAAAATAGTGAAAAAAAAAAAGCAGTGATTCTGGAAGGGACAAAAAAGTGTAATTTTAACAGTACAAGGAGAATTAAATTCCCCATCCCTGGTGGCCCAGAGTTTGCAAGCTGGCGTACAACAGCCTTGACTTTGTTTGAGTCTGAGTCTAGGCCTTGTTTAATTTGATTTTGCAACCTTGAGCATTCTGTGGATGCGGTGTACAGGCTTTGAGAGAGCTCCAGAAGACAGCAGCAAAGAAAACCTGTGTTTTTGCTACTGTTAGGGCAGGCCCAAGCACCCTGGCAGTATAACCAGGACAAGCAAGGATACAATCAATATCATGGGTGTTTTTAGTCTTGCAGAGTTTCATGGCCAACACAGCTCAGGTGAATGGGTTGCAGATACCTTTCTTTAAAGGATTTGGTATTTTGTGCAACATGTTGTGTGCAGACCTTTTAGGTAGGTAGTATTCCTAAATGTGGGCTCCGTGCACTTCATAACTCTGCCTCGACCTCCAGGACCAACCGCGCAGATGCCCATCTCAACTCTCTGCGCTGCTGGATGCACCATGCCATGGGAGTAGACAGGATGCTTGCGTTTGTAGAATACATATTTCCAATCAAACAACATTTCCTTATGAAAGTGTTTTTTTCTAACCTTTCTGGCCACTTGCATNAGGTAGTATTCCTAAATGTGGGCTCTGTGCACTTCATAACTCTGCCTCGACCTCCAGGACCAACCGTGCAGATGCCCAACTCAACTCCCTGTGCTGCTGGATGTACCTTGCCGTGGGAGTAGACAGGATGCTTGTGTTTGTAGAATACACATTTCCTTATGAAAGTGTTTTTTCTAACCTTTCTGGTNTTCATTTACAGATTCTTTTGCATGTTGTGAAAGCACTACACACTTTGCATTATGAGCAAAATGAAGAATACTTTCAAACTGCAAAAGCGGCCTCTCTCTCAAAATCCTTACAACCAACTTACAAAATTCCTAAAGAGGAAACAGTACATAGATGCTGTTAAAATATAATTAGTGATGTATTTTAACAAAACTCAAGACAATTACCACCTCCTTAAGGAAGCCTTGCAAACTTCTTTTCACCCACTCACCCTGAGTGAGTAATTTATTTTGACGGGTGACTATACTATAATTAGGGATTTTTTTTAATCATTTCTGTAAAGTTGGGTGAGTAGATTTTGTTCTTGGGTTCATACTTTTTCATGATGGTTTTGCAATGCTGCTTGAAGGATCAAAGTTGCAGAATTCTTAGTGCTGGTGCTAAAGTAAGTGGCATTCAAAAATGAAGGCTTGTAAAGCCTTAACATCTTAAAATCCTGTTGGTATTATTTTTTCTCAAACTACTTGTGATATTAAAGTGGCAAAGTAGCCAGGAAAAATAGTAATTCAGATATTTCAGAATTTAAGAAAAAGAAAGACATTAAAGACGAATTTTAAACTTCTAAGAACTTTACCATTACTTACACTTTATCTACTTTTAAAAGGAGGCTGAAGATCTCAGAGAAGTCTTTTCTTCTTTCTTTTTTTAACTAAGCCTTTGGATCAGTTTGCTTAGCTGTCTGAGTCTCACAGCTATATTAATGTCTGAATTAAAAATACAAATTAAAATTTATTTACTTTGGGAGTGCTGTCAGAATGAGTTATACATGATGTACAGAACCAACTCTGTACTAGCTGGAGGTAAAGAACCCTACGGCTAGTTTCTATAAAATCTGCTTTCCATCCTCTCTATTTTCTAACTAGCTGATATATATTTGGCTTGAGCTATGGCTAAATCTGTGCAAAATGAATATTTTTCAGAGATCCTAGGGTTCTGTCAGCACAGAGCGGGTGAGAGGTATGGAAATGGTGCTGCTCGGAATAACCTGTGCATTCCCTACAAACACTTGATCATTTTCTGGCTGGAGTGGTGAGCTGCTTCCCAGAGCAGGGAGATTCTGGATGACTCAATTGCCATCTCTTCCCTAGGCAGAATTTTCATGGAGGTTGGTCTCTGTAACTTCTGCTAACAGACACTAGGCAGATATGCTAACTTCTGTGTCAATTAATGACATTTTAATAACTGGCTTCAGGATTGTCTATTCATCTACATTAAAATTAAATCCCTAATTATAGCTACGGATTTTTGCCCAAGAGTGTTCTGGCCCCCAGTGAATGCACTAGTACAGGAAGGTTTTAGATTCATAAGGAGGAAGGGAGACAGCAGGGCTGTCAGACTCTGCAACATGACAGCCTGGCTTGGCTTCTGCTTCTCTCTTGCTGCAGGACCCCAGCTGCCCCTAGCATGGATCTTCCTTGCCAGACAAACTGTCCAACTGCCAATGCAAAGACACATATGTATGAATATGCTTCAATTTAATAAGCTTATTCAATATTTATTTAACTAAACATACTTTGCTAGGACAATATTAAAAATACAATAATATTTCCCAAGAAAAATTATTAATAACAAATCAATGCTATACTGATAAACTGCATCAGATTTGCATGGGAAAAAGTAATGCACTAAAAAAGGACAACTTAATGGAGCTATTTTCTGATTTTATGGTTACCAGATACAGAAACGTAAAAACATTTCTGATTTTCAGGATTTTTGAAGAATCTGAAATTAAGGCACCCAGAGTTAATACTTTTTTTTTAATTTCCTCAGAGCTTGGAAAGTGTTCAGACTCCTAAGTTATCTTCATCTCCTTTACCTCCATTTTATGTATCTTCTTTTTGTTTTAACTGAAATATTCACTTTTCTCTCTTTCTTCTTTTTTTGAATTGCTAGGGTGTTTTTACCCTACGCATATCCCTCTGTTCTCCAGTTGTTGCAATTAGGAGTATCTCATCTACAGATTTAGGCACATACAGGACACGAATCCGTAAAAATAATGTGCAAAAGTCTGTCAAAGTGAAGATTTGTATATACGAAAGCAAGGAAGTAGAAAGAACAATTTCAGCTTTGTAGCACCAGATACTGCCTACACTGTTTTCAAGACATTCCTTGAATTCCTAGCAAGACTGAACCATGTGAATAGAAACAACTCTCCTGAGCACTAAATTTTTCACAGTTGGGAAAGAACAGCTCTCCCATCAGACCCAGGAATCCCTTGGTTTGGAGGTGTAAATACATTGCAGATGAAGTAACAATAAGTGATCCTGTGTTAAATTCAGGTGGAGGTGGCAATGGAGAAGGGCCATGCCTGCTTTAAGGTTCTTCAAAGATTAAGGTCCTCACCTTTTTTCTCCCAAACATTCTACAAGTTTGTATTTCCCTCTGAGAAACAGAATAATTTCGTTTCAGATGAGGGCTTTGAACAGAGATGTCTGCGTATGGGATGCAGCTCTGCGCTGTGCATCATCACAGACCTCAGAACTGTGAGCAAATATCAAGTGACCTTTAACTTGCATGTTTTGATCTTACACCGAGCACAGCACTGCGTATGTGAAAACTCTAGGTGAATCTCTTTAAAAGGTTACTTTCACTTATTTAAGTAAAATCATGGACTGAGGGAAAGGAATTAATAATTAATGTGAAAAGCATTTGGACTTTACCAGCAAGAAGCATCAAGAGGCATAAATGAAGGGCACTGGAACAAGACTGCAACAATTGAGCTTAATAAATATATTAGTAACTATTTTACTGTATTTTGTGCATTTTAAATGAATACCTTTGTCTGACCTGGTCTTCTAAAAAGCAATGCTACAGCAAAGCTAATTTGAAATCTCTACTTTCCCATGAGAAAAACATGTCATTTAGTTCCTGCAGAGTTCCCTCCTTGCTCTGAAATATTTCCTGCAGTTTCACAGGGATGCCGAGACACTTTGTCCAACGGCACATACTTCTTTTTCGTAATATCCTAGCTGGTGTTATCTGGATTCGACCCCTGCAGGACTACGGCTCATCGTGCCTGATCCCTAAATGATGGGAAGGCCTGGGCTGTGACTCCGTTTGCTGTAGCTGCTCAGCGTTCGGGAGTGGAGCTTGAAGTAACCACCCCGCTCCACTCGTGTATCTTGCGTAGCGACCTCAGTGGGATGAAGCGCCCTCTGCCTACAATTTTTGGTTGCTGACCTTACAAGGATCCGTTCATATCAGGAATTTCTCGGATGGCTAATGACAGGTAATATTCAGATCTTAAATAACCAAGCTACCAATATACATAATTATGTCATTGCTTTTGTCATCATTC
This sequence comes from Crypturellus undulatus, assembly GCA_013389825.1. Lineage (NCBI taxonomy): Eukaryota > Metazoa > Chordata > Aves > Tinamiformes > Tinamidae > Crypturellus > Crypturellus undulatus. Next base: position 489,322 of record VWPW01027344.1, on the reverse strand, counting down.
AAAGATTTAGGCTTAACAAATTCTGAGACTGTCCACTTCCTTTGAACTGCGATTTTGCAGACCTTATACACTCCTTCCATTGCTGTTGAAATTAATTTTTTTTGCCATACTAAGGGACAGCTTTCAGTAGGATTTNTTTTGTTGCTACCCTTACAAGGATCCGTTCATATCAGGAATTTCTCGGATGGCTAATGACAGGTAATATTCAGATCTTAAATAACCAAGCTACCAATATACATAATTATGTCATTGCTTTTGTCATCATTCAAAGATTTAGGCTTAACAAATTCTGAGACTGTCCACTTCCTTTGAACTGTGATTTTGCAGACCTTTTTTTTTGCCATACTAAGGGACAGCTTTCAGTAGGATTTCTTGCCTTTAATCCTGTACGGTTTGACACCTTTACAAATAATCTGGAAAGGAAATGTGAGGAAGAGGCTAAGAGTTTTTCTATACAAGATTTTATTAAATTTAGTCTAGACCAGGGATGTAGAGTTTTCTGAAGCTGCAGAATGATAAAAAGGAAGGAAAAAAACCAGATGAGTAAATGGGAAAGCATCGTGGTAGATGAAATTTAGTATTATAGATACAAGTCGGGGAACCATGGGACTCTAAAATGACTGCCAATACTAGAGATACACAGGCATTACTACAGAGGGATCCCTGCGGAGGCAGCCTTCTCCTGCTACAGAAAAAAAGCAAAGCTAAAGGTGTAAACTAGAAGACAGATTACAGAAGGAACGAAATAATGAGTAATGCGAAGACTCAATCACTTGTTTAAGAACATCCATACTACATCGGCACTGGTTTTTCTAAGGAAAAAAACACCAAACTAAACATTATTCTAAGAAAGCAAAGAAAGGCAATAAACATCCTATAATAAATACCAAATGTTGTGCAGGTGTTGAGTTAAAAAAAGGAGACAAACAAAAAGGGACAAAATAAAAATATATAAATAGATTTTTTTAAAAAGATTATGAATTAAAAAATATATTAAAAAATAAAAGAAATTGAAGCTCAGAGAAGAAACACTTTCATGAAAAATGTAATTAAACTGGAACTTAGGAAAATTTGAGTCAAAAAATGACTGAGTTTCAAGAATACAGACTTGTTACATCACATCTTTTTGAGAGATTACTCTCCTTTGAGAGATTACTCCTTTTATTAAACAAATTCATAATTACTGCAGGTCTATCTGAAAATGTTGTGTCTATGTATGTCTGTATGGAGGCACAGGGCCTGCAGGGATTTTACTCAGAAATTTCTCTTGCATGGATCTTACAGTTCTGAGAATCGTCTGATGTGTCTTTTGCTGGAGACATGATACTGGATAAACGATCCTTGGTCTGATCCCTATATTAAACTGCTATATTTCCTTATGCATATGAATCTAGGCTTATTTTAAAGGGCTGCATTTATAGACACCTTTTATAATCTCACAGTGGCATTTTCAGGGCATTATATTTGGAATTCTGTTGTCTCCAACTTCCTTTTGACAACCCAAAGAAGCCTTCTAGACTGTTTATTTTGGCTGGCATTTTCTTCAAACTTCTTTTTCAAGAAGAGAGAGATCCCTGCAGTCAATCAGCTTTTGTATTCATTTATTCAGGCTGCTGTGAAGAAAGCTATCTTGCCAGTTGGAAAGGTATGCAGGGAATCCTTGCCTTATGTGCCCAAAAAGGCAGCTGCACACTGTTCTGGATTGTCATCTTGCACATCTTAAATGAATGAGATGTTCCTTGTTGATTCTTCCCTTAAGGAGTTATTGAAATGAATAAAAATATTTCTCAGAGGATCCCAGTAAACGCATATTATAAACAACAACAAAAAAAACAAAACAAACAAACAAAAGAGAAACTTTAAAAGGAAGAGAAAAATTATGTAAATTTTAATTTCATTAACCAAAAAATATTATTTTGACATATTAAGGTAAAACCTCATTTTTTTTACAGCAATTGGATTGATAAGTCCCAAATGTTAGCATTAGCTAACCATTAGCTAAAAGGAGACTTCGTGCTCCTATTTTCCCTTAAAGCCAGTGGACATCCTTTTTTGACATGGTACTTTCTTACTCAATTTGTTTTGGACTGTATATGACCAAAACCTAAACCTGAACTTCTCTTATGAGTCTTTTACTACTAATGAGTTCCTGTGGTATAACATGGCTTTTTATTTTCCCCAGAGCATATAAAGATGCAAGAGATGAAATTCTCAGTCTTTAAAAAACTGACTAGCTGTGTTGGGACATCTTTTTTCAGGCAGAGTAAAACAAATACAGATACTTGTTTTTGAATCATTCAGATGACTTCAGGTGCAGTTAATAATTCCTGCAGTCAGTGACCACATGGCTGCAGCCCTCAGAAGCTCCCACAAGGGCAGAGTGGGGCAGGGCAGAGTTCTCCGTTCTCCAACAACTGACCTTGGCCACACGTAGCTGAGTCTTCTCACTGCTGTACTCTATAATCCAGACACCTCTGGCTTGCTCTCTATTAGGCACCATAAATTCTTGGCTTTTCAATGCCGTTTTTCCAACAGCAGGAGTGGAGACTCTCCCTGACCCAGCAATTAGAGTGCTCATTTAAGGAGTGATGAGATGAGAGCTTAAGTGAGCCTGGCCTTCCACCTCCCCATCTTTTGAATCAAAGGGCTATTAGGAAAGTGGTGCCACCACCAGAAGAGCCTGTGCCTTTCAGCAGGAGCCAAATGCAGCTTAGGCATCCTGAGGGCTGCGGATATGCATGGTAGATACGTGTGGGTGCATCCCATTCGTTCTCAGCCACAACTGATTTTAGGTGGAAAGAGCCACTTTGGACATTTTGGACATCTTATGGGCATTTCTGTGCAAGCACACAACTGGAGAAATGCAGCATCTGTTAGAGCTGAGTGACTTAATGTGCTACGAGACTGAAAGGTTCAGATCTTGACCTTAACTTATGCTAGAAAGGTAGGAGACAAATGGAAGTTACACAAGTGAGAGCTGCAGATCCGAGCTGATCAGCAGTGGAAGGAGAGGGTTTTTGAAATACTACAGGAGCTTTCAGTTTGTCTCTCCAAGATGGCATCTGATAACTGCCTAAATGTAGTTAGACACAATTAAAAACAGAGCTATAACAAATGAAATGGTACACACCAGTTTGACTGCTTAAATAATTTCAACTAAGCAAAAAAAAGCAATACCTGAAAAATCTGCGCTATTTCTTTTTGTTCTCCATCAAGGACAGTCCCATGTTTTCGATGTGTGGCCTGCACAGTCCCTGCAGACTGACGCAAACATGCCTGACTGTCCACATCCTTCCTATCTGTCTCTTTTCTCCTTGACACACTGTGTTGCCCCAGGCTGCTTTTTGTTGGCTGTCCTTGTCTTGCCTCCTGGTTTCACTGCTGATCCTAAAATCTTGTCTTGGGGTAAAAGACTTTCCTGCTTTGTCACGGATAGCTCTTGATTCTTCCCTCTGAACCAGTGGAAATAGCAAGAGGGAATAAATGCACAATCATCTGTCTCAGGGTATCTTTATTTTTTTTACTATTTTTTGAAGGCTGAAACTGACAAAAACTCTCATGTAATGCTGAGCACTGGTCACGTTGTAAGGGAAAGCTAGAGAGCTGGTCTCCAGCCAGCACTGCTCTATGAAAAAACACACCATCGGTTACGCTTATGTAAATTCTTATTCTTTAGATAAAATATACATGTATGAATGAAGAAACCTTTCAATGGCTAATAATTCTGTACTTTAAACACTGAAATAATAATACATTTATCTCCTGTGAGAAAAAATCTCAAAATCTAAGTGTATCCAACAGACCACTGTTTCAATTATAGCAAAAAGCTACATATAGAAGAACCTCTATTTTTCAGGGACTTTGTGCTGTCATAAAACTGGCCCCTCACTTCCACAGGTATGAAGGATCCAATTCTCCTTTCACACAATCATAAATCAAATACTTCCACTGAAGGTAATGGATTTAAGAGATATAAGGTTTAAATACTTAAAAGTGCAATTCTATGAAACAGAGGGTTTTTTTTTCTTGTGATCCCTGAGTGATTACTCGTGACAGGATTCACCATATTTACTCCTGCAAATGGCAAATAATTTCTCTTTGTTCTGGAGGTGAAATGGCTTGGGAGGAGTCACAAAGTAATAACAATCATCTTGAACACTTAAGCAAAGCTTCACATTTCAAAGTGCTTCAGAAATATAAACCAATTAAGTTGTCATTATGATTTATACTAAGGAAGACAAGAAATGTATAAACAAAGTCAGAAGAGATGCTACAGTTCTGCAAATTACAAATCATTAAAACAGAGATGTAGAGCAGGAGGGGACCAGACTAATCCTGGCAAAGAGAAGATAAAACCATAAAGCTGACTGACTAAAAGCTAATACATTTTTACCCTCTTCCTGGTGAAGGGTCACTTCTGTTTATAAGCAACATAAAACCCTTAAGTAAACCACTTGAGCCATTGATACCTGAAAGCATCTCTCAGTTCTTAGCTCATTAGTGACTCTCTTAAGATAACTGATTTACAATGCAATCACACCCAGATCTGTAAATGGCAATTAAAATCAGTACCCACACCAGACCACTGGATGATTTAAGGAGGAGTATCTATGCTACTGGTTCCTTTTAAAAGTACATTGTTAAGATCAGGAGCATAAATGTTAATTAGAGTAATGACTTCATTCAACAATTTCTTTTCTATGTGGCCACTTGGACCAGAATCCAGCTCCTCTGCTTGAAAGGCCGAGTTCTTTTTAATTAGGAGAGCTACACCATAGGTGCTAGCAATAAATGAGGGAAGAGATAAAGGTCTCACCGAACAGGAGTTTTCATTTTTTTTGTTCCTGTGTATCATTGAGTATTTCAGAAACTTCAGTTTTATGCAGGAAAAAAAAAAAAACAGTCCTATTTTTTTAATGTCAGTGTGCATCTTTTGCAAACATTTGCAGCACAGACATTCTCATAAGGGCACTTTTGGGATAAATTCTCCTCCTTGCATGCTTGATTGTGCACAGCAGTAGCTTTGGGTCATTGCTATTCCACTGGATCATGCCCCTAAGGCAAGGGTCTGTGCTAGAGTGAGACTAGTTAAGAGAAAGCTTCAAAGACTATTTAATTTCAAGTCTTCTCTGCTTTCGTGCATCTCTCAGCCTTCAATCACGCTCTGACCCTGTCTATGCACAAACACGCAGTTGGGAGAGGACAGACTGCCCTTAGCAACAGCAATGCCCAGTGCCTTGCCTACTGCTGACCTGAGTTTCAAAAGAACAGGTTTCAGATTGGAATGTCGAGAAATCGGAACAGGAATGGAAAGAAGTGGCAAAGAAAATGTAGGATGGGGAAAAAGACCCTCTTCACTGGAAAGGCAGGTCACTTCACTTCTTTTTTCTTCATCATTTCAGTCTGGAAAAGCCTTGTAAACTCTCAAAAAGCCACTGCTACTTTCCCTTCTAAAAAGTCAGGATATCTGACAGATCAATTCTGAGTATTTTCTAAATCTTTTACCAGCTGGGCACCTACACACAACTGCAGTATGCAGTTGGAGTTATTAGCACCACGGGGTGATCCTGAGTCATCAGTAAGGTTAAAGGTGTCAAAGAAGCAGCAAGGGGATGAAAAAGGATGTATAATATAACAACGTGCAATGAAAAAATAACTAGTAATATAATAATTACTACTACTACTATTAAAAATAATATTTGCTGGCAAATAAATGGGAATAGTGGGAAATAAAGGGGTATGACAATGAGCAGCCAAGGGTGACAGCTAAGAATACTGTGTGGAGCAAACTACAGCTCCTCTCTGCCTAAGACAAACAGACAACTGATGCACCCAGATTTGTGCACATGTGCATATCCATATGGTAACAACTTTCAAGCAAGATTTATCATGCACCTCCATGTGAGAGGGTTTTGAAAGTAGTTATTAACTTGTACCTAACTTGGTTACCAGGTCCCACAAGTGAGAATGTACAGAAGGCCTTGAAGAACTGTTTGTTTGGACAATTTCAACAATCTCCTTCTGAGATGAAACACAGCAAGAAACTCTCTTTCACCCTGACACAGATCCAGGTCACTGAAATTAGTGTTTTTGATCATGTTAATGTGAATCCCTTATTCCTACCAGCAATATATTCTTCATTCTTATGGTCAACTAGCAGTTGGTCCTACTTGTTTGTACTAAACACCATTATGTCAGGCCAAACTTTTAACAAATGAATCATTCATTAGGAACTGGGCCAAGTGCTGCTCAGTTCTCACATATTTTGGTGCTACTGTGGACAGTCATGACAGCTGAACTTAAACCAGTATGTCTAAACTGCAAAGTTCACAGAACTACTACTGGCATGGTCAGTATAATGACAAGGAAATGCAGATATTACCCCTGCTAGGGCACTTCATACCTTCTACCCCAAGTTGATAGTGAATAAAAGAATATGTAATTATTACTATAATATAAATGAATGGGGTAAGATATTTAATTAATGTTAATTATCCTTATCATTAAAAACAAGTAAACAAACTAAAAAACATTGAGTTTGGTACTGTTTGTTTCACAACATCAGCACAAGATCTAAGGTGACATGGGTGTGGAAAATGAACAAAAACAAGATCCTCTAAAGAAATGTGAGATCAGATCACTACTGAGCAGGATGCAAGGAAAAACTTACAGAGCTTCAGTCTGTTTGATTTTTAAGCTGAATGTCCCAAATTAATTGTCATCCAGAAGGATCCTAAAAGCTGCTGCTGCATGCTACTAAAGTGCTGTGTAAGCATACACTTCATCAGTGCCTCCCTACTGCAAAGATTTTGCATTTGCTTTGGAAATGCTGAATTTCTATGCCCATTTTACATCCCAAAGAACAACATTTACTGTTTTTACAGTCATTGTCACTATATTCACTAACCTTGCTCAGCAAGAGCTATTTCTGTAGCAAATTACACAAACAGCTTTTTGACTGCAGCAGTGTTGTAGGTATGGAACAAACCCAAGGCTATTGGAAGTTGTAATTGACCCTCCTGCCTCATCATCACCCTCTTACTGAAGCATCATCCCTATTGATAGCTTATGTGCGTGCTCCTAGACGATTCTGCCTGCAGCAAACTTGAGAGCTGTCAGTTACCAACTGCTCTGCTGGCAGGTGCCTGGGAGCAGTGGGGAGGAAGAGGTGTGAGGGGCAGCCAAGGATGGCAGCTCTTCCACCAAGGCAGGTGGCTCCCGGAGAAGATGTCTGTCAATTCTCCAGTGAAGGAGCGAAATCCAGGTGTGCTACTGACATAAATAATTGAAGTCAATCACTGCATAAACTAGAAGATGCAAGCATCTTTTAAGCTATTAGGTCTTTCTTCAGCTTTATCATTGCATCAGAATTCTTCATATTCTATCTCCAAGCCTCTTTCAGTTTCTTGTAGGCCTGACCTACATACAGAAAAAGAATCAGGTTAGCTGTTAGAAAGGCTTTTTAAATGCGCAACTAAATGTCCTTCAGATGACTGTAAAACAAAGAAGTTCTACACTGGCTGCATCAGATAAATAAATAACTGGAAATGTATAGTCAGGAAGGGGTGAAAGCAAAGAATCAGACCTGCTTAATTCTACTAGCACTTCATGTAACTTGGAATAAGATTTGCACAATTAATTTGACCAACTGCTGCACCAGTCTGTCTGCTCACTAAACAGTAAGGCTATTTGAGAGAATTTAAACCGAAATAACAGTTTAAACGGTGACAAAATCAACTCAGAGATTTGATTTGAAAAAAAAAAATGAGGCATGGATTGACATGAATATGGCTTTTTTTCCTCATCCAAGCGACATGTTTTATAAATTATGCAAATTAATCACCTGATCATATTTTCAGGACAAAGATATTTAATTTCTTTTCTTTTTTTAATATTTTTTTACATTTATAGTTTTTTAACATCTTTTTACATTTATAGTTGAGAACTAGCAAATTTAGAGCTAAGTTTTATCTACTACAAATGTAGATGAAATCAACAAATGCCTCATCAGTCAGCAACTGAGAATACAGAATAGTAGGTTAAATACGCTAATATTGTTTCCGTTTCCTTTTTCTCGCCTCTCCTGACATTACTCAGATGAAACTCAAAAATCAGCAAGCAGAACTGTTATCTAAGACCAAATCTAGCATGTATCTGTCACTCAGTTGATTACATTTAAATTTGATAAACAAAAATGCATGAAATGAAGCAATTTTCTTAAAGGAAAAGAAAAACAAAGAATCAAATGCTAACTGCTTTTTGAATATGTCCCTAAGATTTTGAATAATTTTATCCTGATATTTTATCTTGCTGACTTATTTGTACTAGAGCTTCCTTACTCTTTTATTATTAAAATGCTTTAATTAAATTCTAATTATATTGATCCACATAAACCCAATAATTATACTTTTATCTTCTATAGTGTTTTTTTGTAAGAACTCTCAAAGTGCTTTACAAGTGTTTACCAACTGAGTCTCATAACATCTCTCTCTCTCAACTGCAGATTGCAGCAAGCGCGTTACGAAGGAGGACATTAGAGATTAAGGACCGTACTTCTAAAGAACCATTTGTTCACACATGCTTTGCAACATATGGTCACTTCTCTATATGCGCCCTGGATCCTTGCTTTTGAAAACATCCCTGCTTGCTTGAGCTCACTGAAAAAGAAAAGAGTTTTCTAGTGGGTGATTGTCGCTACAGAGCGGCAAGGGAAAGGCATGGGAGACAGGGAGCTTTTTGCCGGTTGAGGAGGTCACTACGTGGCATGGACGCAATCTGCAATGTCCGTGTTGTGTGGTGGGTGTCTGCCAGGCTGGCACCTTCGGCGTCGTAAGCGCAGGCAGTGCTCCCGCCTTCTCCGTGCAGTTTTGATGGATGTTCTGCCCTCACAGACTAACAAGGCGCGCATCCGCGCGGGAGGCCGCAGCTGCGCGGTTGCTAAGCAGCCGCCATCTCCCGGAGCCGGGCGCCCCGACGGGCACTGCGCTCGGCGCGGGCTTGAGGCCGCGCTGCAGAGCCGCCTCTCGCATTAGCTTGTGGTAAAACCTCTAGCAAACGAAGAAGAACTGCCCGCCGTGGTGTCGCGTTGGCAGCAGCACGCTGGGAAAGCCCAAACTATTAGATGGTCCCATCTGTTGTGAACGCTGAGGTTGCCAGGAATACGCGCGTGGTGCTGTAAGCAGCACGGCACCAGGCATGGCTTCCGACCTGCCCCCGGAGGGCACTCCCGCGCACGAGGGCTCCGGTGGTGACCGCTTCCAGACTCTCGGCACTCGTCACTGCTGAGGGAGCTGGTGGGACACGGAAACTAAACCTCTCTCTTCTACAGGAAGAAAATTGCTAAGAAAAGCTCAGCAAGGTCGCTGGACACAAAAAAAGCAGGGTACCTTTGTGGACACATCCCTCTGCGAGCTTCCCTGAATTTCAGCATTGTTTGCCTGTTAGGAAAAGTAATATTTACACACAAGTAACACTGGATACCCTATTATTTGGCTGCATTGATAAAAACAGGCACTTTAATCCAAATAGCTTCAAGAAACAGCCCGTGGACCTTGATACACTTGCTACCTGGTAGAGTTCTCTACTACCTGACACCAGTTTCTGCAGCACCATGGAAGTACTTGCATAGTCTGACAAGATCACCTCTTTGGCTTCATTTTGCTATGCTACAGATCCATCTCCAGGTCTCTCACAAAAATCATGTCTTACAAGTCCTTCATTTTTCTCATGATCTCTCCCGCTGGTCTGTATGCGCTGCAACTGGACACAGGCTCCCACAAGAGGTTAGAACACTTGGATAACCGTGGTGAAAAACCTCCCAGTTCCTGCTGGCCTAATCCTCTGCCCTAAGAACACGCTCTCTCTTTCACATGACGTGAGCAGCACCTCACACTCAGGTAATGGGGTTCGCTCTGCTCTCAATACCTTTTTACTACTGGAAAAGGAAATATCACGACTTATTCTTCCTTCATAAGAAAACACTGTTTACTTTGTTTACATTTGTTTACAATGTAATACTACTTACCTCATTTAACCCAGGTGTTTGTGAACCAGTCATCTGTCCCTTACCAGCTACCACTCCAGTCTCTTCAACATCTATATAGTTTATCAATCAATCAGGAATGTTTTCTTATTTTTCCTCAGGCTACTTAAAAATAAATGACAAGCAAACCTTATTTTACTCCACTGAAAACACTTCTTTCCATGACAGGTATCAGGAAAATTGAATTTAGACTTTTTAAGACTGAGTAGTATACAGTCCAGTGTAGCACATGTTAAAACCAAACTGAAAGAGACAGCCTTTGCCTATCAGCTCCTAAAGAAAACCACAATTTTTAGTTACTATTTTATATCTACTGCTGCGTAAGAAAGACGTCTGTGGCAAGGCACAGAAGGAGCTGGGAGACTAAAATGAATTAAACTGAGCAGTGACAAGCTAACATAAACGGAAAGCACTTATTTTGAAGTCAGTTGTTTTGTAACAAGTCATTACCACCTAGAAACCTTCAGTCTTGAGTGTATAAACATTTATGTAACAGGAAGACCTATGCCAAAACCTTGAGAAAACACTGAAATGTGTATGTTTCTAAGACCATGGATTCTTTCCTTTCATTGACTGCCACTGCATGCCAAACTGCTGGAACAAAAGCAGCACATGAGATGATGTTAGCTACCTGTACAGTCCTGCAACTGTGCTGAAGAATAAGAAGTGATATGTAATATCTCGAATGCATCACAGACCCCTGAAACATTGCAACAGTGACCAAAAAAAAAGAGAAATACAACTTCAAAAAATGTGACTTTTAGCTTATTTTGATTTTTTTTTTCATTAGCTTTAGTAACTTGCCTACAAGTGATCAAGCAAGAGGTACATTCTTAACAAGACTTTTATCAACATTTCACGTTACAGAAAATCCCTAGATATTTTGAGTCCCAGATAGGCTGTCCAAATAACTAGCTGCTTATCATCTGTAATTTATTTAACCAACCATTAACCAACCATTTAACATAACCATCACAGCACATGGCTATATTTTGAAACATGGAGTCCCAGGATAATTCAGGTAGGCAGGGACTTTGGGAGGTCTCCTGCTCAAAGCATGATCAGATATGGCAGTCAGACCAGGTTGCTCATGGTTTTCTCCAGCTAAGTGTCAAAAACCTCCAAGGATAGAGGCTGTACAACCTCCCTAGGCAGCCTGTTCTACCTCTTGACCATCCTCATGGGAAAAAAATTGCCTACAGAAATTGCTTATATGCAGCCTGAAACTCTCTTGTTCAATTTATGTTCCTTGCCTCTCATTCTCCCATGGTGATCTCCCACTGTGTCTTCCTGATGACCTCCTTGAGGATCCTGGGGTGGTTGTCTGGTCCCTGAAAGCCACCTCTTCTTCGGGCTGAACAAGGCCTGGTCCCTCAGCTTCTCCTCACAGGACTCTCACAGGGACTCCTCACCCCAACTCTCTCAGTAGTCCTTAGCCAAACTCGTTCCAGTTACTGATGTGTTTCTTGTACCAGGCAGGGGGCAAAATTGGATGCAATATCTAAGTGATGTCTAATGAGCATTGAGTACAGGGGGATAAACACTTCTCTCAGTCTACAGTGCAGCAGGATGTGGCCTTTTCTGCTGGCAGGGCACGCAGCTTGCTCTTCTGACAAGAACCCCTAGACCTTCTCCATGGAGCTGCTTCCAGCCAGGCAGCTCCCAGCCTGTATCATTACAAGGTCTTCTTATTATATTGACTCTTATCGTATTGTCTTTTCCCCCAGTTTGGGGTCATCTGCAGACTTGACGAGTCTGCACTCTGTTGCTGTCTCCAGGCCATTGATAAAGATGTCAAACAGGTCAGGTCCCATGACAGTCCCTGTCACTGACATCCATATATCATACAATCCATTGACCATGATGGGTTGACCATTCAACCTATCTTTTATCCATCTAGTTGTCCACGGGCAAATACCTGCAAATTCAGTTACAGCTAGTTTTCAATATGTAGCATAGTGAAAGACTGGAATCAAATTTCTAATCCTCTTGGCCTGGCAAAAATAATTATACTAGTACAGTTCACATCTGTGTAATGTGACTTGCTGATGAAGCTACCTTTGTATATTAGGAACTCACTATATTACTGACACACTAATAAATGTAGCTGAAAAAGCAGAGTTTTGCAAAATTACTGGAAAAGCCTTAATAGGCATTTGTCTCAAATTGTAAACTGATGTTACTGGTTCATAAAAAAAATGGCTTCTACATCTCTAGTTTATTTGGTATTATCGGATTGGGCAACGGAAAAAAAGAAAAATAAGAAGGAAATAAACCAATATGAAGACATCAAGCTTTGATGTTAGGAGTCTAGTTGATCTCATCATGTAGCAGTATAATTGCAATCCCTGCTCATTCCGAAAAGACTTACACTTTTTCAGTGTTCCAAAGGATTGCCCAAAACTCATTATTTATTTAGTACTGTTCATCTGCCAGGTGCTTTAATGACTAGAAAATCACAAATGAGATACAGAAAAGAAGATGTAATATTGCCTACTTTAGTCTGTACCACCACAGAGCTTTTTTTCCTGCACTATATATACTGTTTTCCTAAGTCTACTTTAAAGATGGTTAAGCTATAAAATAAATGCTAATTCATCTTTTTTATATCTGAAAAGAAAAGATATAGTTAAGATTAATTCTTCTCTGAAAAAAGAAATCAGAATCTAAAAAGTACTGGAATCTGAAAAGACCATCTGATGCATTATTTATCCAGTCCCTTGTTGAATGCTCTGAATCCTGGCAGTGAGAGGTGGGAGAGAGGTTAAGATTTGGAAGTGTTACACTGAAAGTGGTGAAACTACTAGCATTGCTTTTCTGTAGTGGTTCTCTCGTTATAGAATTGTGCTGATCCTCTTTCACTAAATTGAAAAAAAGAGAAACTGCTGTTTCTTAGGTGTTCTATCAAAAATCCCTTTCCTTGAAGAATGAAGAAAAATGATTGCCTTTGAAATGGTTCTATTGATGGTGCTTTTCACAAACTTATGTACAGTTTAACTTTTAAGAAGATTTCATCAAAATGAGAATGACAGATGTGCTTTAAATGACATAAGGCAATCTAATGTTTAAATCATTCAGGTATTATATGCACTTAATCGCTTTAGACTGGATTTGATTTTTTTTTCTGTTTTTCATTTCTAAATTTGTGATTATTATTCTTCATGAAAATTAGCATTTAAAGGTTTCGTTAAAAGAAATGTGGTTTATAAACAGTTATGAAGGTCAGAATGGCTGAAGACTGATTAGACTAAGTAGGAAAACCCTAGCAGGCATGACAGGGTACAAGTAAGGTTGCACAAAGGTATCTGTGAGGAGAGGAGGATCCCGGAGGATGGTTATGGTGGCTGTGAAATACTCCTTGTCATTCCAACCAGGTATTCTCTGTTCTGCTGAATTTAAATGGCGATGCACTGCAGTGATGCATGTGCAGGAGGAGGAGTGGTAGCTTATCTAAGACATATTTGCCACAGGTGTCTCATATCTGTTGTCTTACACATTCCCCTCAAAATTCTAGTCAGATCTAGAATTTAAACTCACAAGTCTCTTGAGCTGATTTTGAAACACCTGGCACAACTCTTTTTCTATTTACAATGGCAGTCTGATACTTCATTAATTCTCTTTTTCATCTCTGATGCCTTTCTGTGAAGTTATCTTCCAGAACGCCAGACTTGAAGTGACACTAGTGTCCCATGCACTGAAATAAAAAGGAAGTGGTTTCCCTAGCAACAATATCGACACAAAAGCTCTCGTGATTTTCTTTCTCACTCTGTGTGTTCTTAATGGCTTGAGTAATCCAAATAGGAGAGAAAGGCAATATGCATCTGATCTTAATGAACTGTAATGGCTAGAGACAGCATGAAAGGAAGCAAAGGTATCTGTGCTATATATAAACTGGTGGATGACTCAGATGCACCAGAATTTGGAATTATTCATATTATTTTCAGTGAGTCATTTAAGGAGGTATTTTATCATGTCAGGCTGGGTGCAAAATATTCCTACACTTCACTTTTACCAGCAGTTTGATCTGATAGTTATAACATACAGGAGGTTAAGAGAAGTGAGGGATATCACCTTCAATAACAGTGAGAAATGAGGAAAAGGCACTTGTGGATTAATGTACCATAGAACAGACTGGCTGTTGCACTCCATCCTGTCAAGAAGGCATAGACCAGTTTATAGATGTTTGCCCTCAGTTAAATTCTCCTCAAACCTTTAACTGAGACATCAGATTTGATTATTTTTGCTTTCCCCTAACACTTCAACTGATCCTACAACAAACATTCTGTTCACAGATGGGTTTCCCCATATCTATGAATTTTATGGAAAATATCGAAGAAACAAAATGATAAAAACAAATTGTAATTGTTGGGATGGAGTGCTACCAGTCTTATTTTGCTCATTTTAGCATCCACATTTTCAGCATTACTTCCAAACTAGCAGGGCTATCAAGACGGTCCACTGTGGACAGCAAGATGCATCTTCGATGTGAATATAGGTGATGAGTCCTCTCTCTTTCTCATATTACTGTGAGAATACGCACCACGGGAGCATATGGTGCTAATGGTAAATGTGTTCTTCACAGCTATCCTTTCCCTAACTTGTTCATAATATTGCTTTCAAGAAAACTACCAGAGAACAAAATAAAATTCCAATTTGTGTAAAGGACACCTTCTCAGACTCCAGCTATGACTAACTACTAAAGCTTACACTAGAGTCTGGAGTCAGCTGTTAGATAAAACAATGACTATGAGGTTACCAGCTATAAAATTGAAAGCATAAAAAGTAGGAAATAGAGCATGCCCCAAACTTCCATAGCTTAGATTTACAATTACAAGCTGACGGCATTTGATACACAGCCAAATACTTGTCTGAGATTTTATGTGATAATGTGTAATTAACAAAAGTCTTTGTTGGTTCTTCTGGGACTGAGGGAACATCTAACTCTGATTAGCATTCACTGAATGCCAAGACCAAAAGTATAAATATTACATTACTTAACAGGAATATAAATGAAAAAAAGAAGGATGTGAAACTAGAGCACCAAGTGAATCTAGAAACAACTGGGAATGTCAGAAATGGAAAAAAAGAAAAACAATTCAGCTGCTGCAACAAGGAGATCCTCAAACAGCAGAGGCTGACTACGAACTTTGTAACCCCTATCTATTTCTTTGGGTGGGATTTGACAATGCGAAAAGACATCTAAATAAACTCAGGTGTTTATCTATAGGTGTCTGTATCAGTGGAGGCCCGGATTACAATCTGGTTACTCGAACGCAAGGGCCCTGTACTGCTTTAGACTCAGCAAGGGATGTGGTACGTGACCACAGGACCAGGAGATTTGAAGCCTGACCTGCAGGAGACACAGGTCCTCCTGGAGCAGGAAAGTCCAGCGAGCTCCATGAGGTGCGTAACTCCGTCAGCATTCCTGTCTGGCTCACACGTGCACGTTTGATGCAGCGCCAGCTGATCCCATTTGCCACGCATGACGGTGCACTGTGGAGCAGGACACACAAACCGTGCTCCTTCCTGACGCAGGCAGCCCCAACGACACCCTTGCGGCACCACAGCGCTTTGGACACGCAGCGCCAGAGCAGACCGTGGCCAGCAGAGCACGGCCCTCCCTGCAGGGCCGCGGGACCGGCCGTGCCCACACTCCCTCCTGAAGCAGCTGAAATCCTCCAGGCTGGCGCAGGCTGCGGAGACCAGGGATTCAGTTCAGCCCAAAGTTGACACCTAGTGGCCGATCAGCTGAATCCCTCTCCTGTGGCTAATTAGCTGGTTCTAATTAACTGACTGCACTGGAACGCCAGGCACGTAGAGCACAAGTATCTTAACAGTAACTCACTCCCACTCCGCACCGCCAAATCCCTGAAGGACAGTAATCTTGTTACCGTCCTCGACTGGGAACTTTAGTCTTCCCGGAGCCATGCTCTGCCAGCAAGGGCTGAGATGGTGCCGGCTGCCTTGGATACTGGGCAGGGAAACAGCTCTGGATGCTCCCAGCTGCACGTCCAACAGCTTTCAGAAGCTCAACATTAAATATCAAATGAAAACCTAAATTAAATCCCAGTAAAAATACTAGTAAAAAGTTTAATAAAAAGAAACAAATTTTAGCTAACATAAAAAAAGAAAAATACAGGCAGGTAAAATAAGAAAACAAAAATTGGCATTCTTTGATCAAAATTAGAGATGGAAAAGATTTATTTTGTACTTCAAGCTAGGTACCTGGTAGACTAAGGATTATAATTCCTAGAGATGAATTCTCTGTGTTTGCTTTATTTTGCTTTGTTTTCCCAAATGAGAAATTTTCTACTTTTTTGCCAAAACACTCTGAAGGGCTTTGTTGTCAGCATTTAACCCTGAGAGTTAAATGAAATCTTCTCTTTTAAAATTTCATCAGGCTTCTTTACTAATACTGCTCACAACGTCCTCAATAACCTCTCCTCCTTGCTGACACTTAGACACTCCAAATATTTGAGCATTTGTTTTACAATCACTTGTTCATCTTTGGGAATTTTATGTATTTATTCCGTTTAATTTTTAATGGCGTCTGGAAAGGCTGCCATAGTGAAAAAAATTAAATAATCTACATACCTAACTACTTCACCCACACTACTTAGAGCTGACTCCTGTTTTGAGACTTGTTTATTAAACAATAGTACAAACCTCAACTTGTATGTAAACATTAAATAACATTCATCAGAAACTCTTTCTACTCACCTGGGTCACTAACAAAAGTTAGCATTTTCATGCTGCCTTTTTTTTGAACGTAGGGTAACTGTACCCAAGCATTAGGATAAATTTTCTAAATTAGACTATCGCTTTACTTCTTAGTACCAAAATAATTGCTATCAAAAGTACTTAGCACCAGAGACATGACTCCAAAATCAGGATCCTGAGTTTCTCAGTCTCTCATAACAATAAAAACCACTGAGCATATAAAAGTACAAGGGAAAATTCTTCTTGGAATCTATGAACGCCATTACATGGTTGCAGTAGACAGGAAAAAAAAAGTCAGGGAAAGATTATTTTTTGCTTAGCATACTGATAGGCCATAATACTGTAAGGTAAAAATCTACATTATTTTTATAATGATGAGTTTATTTGCAGACTGAGAAAACAGATTACACTTTCTCAAATTCTTTTTTTATCACTTGAGCTCTTTTAATGGGTAATTGTGGGTTGTGGACAAGCTCTTTTAAGTATTATTAAAATTCTGAGCTCTGACTTGATTTGACCAGAGGTCGCAAGGCCTGGCTTACAGCAAGCAGAACAGAATATAGAATCCTGAGCGCAGGACAACTGCAAAACAATCTTCTGGTTACGGAAATTCTGGAACAAATGTTCACAGTGATTTTGGATTTATCTGTTGAGATCTACAACACAGAATACTATGTTAGAAAATCAGTAAAATGGGAATACAAATGAGTAGTCTGCCAGAGTGAAGGCATATTTCACTTCTCAAAACAATACCTGCTCAAATAGATATCATTATAATTTTTGTGTATTTTTATTTATTAACAGCTCATTTCAAACTCAGGACATAAAAATGTGCATCAGGATCATTTTGATAACTATCAGTGAAGTTATAATGGTAATTTGATAACAGAACACAAACCAACACCTTCTGATTTAGGCTCATTCAGATTCATTAGCTGATCAGTAAATCATAACTTTACAATTGAATAGGATGCTGATTTTGTTAGTAGAAAAATAGATGGGAAAGATGGGAAAATAAAAGCTATAATATGTAAACTCAAACACCTAAATCTATCTCATCAGCAATTTTCAGGTGTAACTGCTTTCTTTGCCCCTGGATATTCATTTCCTAGTGGCAATAAGAGGCTTATAACTGTTTATTTTTCAAACTATTTAATGTATACAGCACTCAGTTTTATTTCTCAAAACTGTAAGTTATGTTATATGCTACAAACTACTTTACATTTATAGTGTCATTATATATCCACCACACATATATTCCATGACCCCATTTCACAACATTCTTTGTATATTATCCTGTGTTGAAACGTGCATAGTAAGTGTAGGGCACTATGAAAATGTAAGTAGTGATTTTGACGTTAATATTTTAAACACATATAGAATAAATTTGAATTATCTCATGATTCTCTTAACACTTCTTACTGAGCTGTACAGGCTATGTGATGTGTGAGAACTTTGTCCAGTTAACAAGATGACTACAAAAGGACATTTCCTATTACTAAGTCTGTAGCTATTTGAGTATCGGACTCTCTTGGGAAACCTTATTATGCTGGTGAGACAACTATGCCTTATGACTCAAACATGAAACTATGGATATGAATCTGAGATCCAAACCCCAGAATCAAATCCCCACAAACACAATTCTTTTTGCAGAATGCATTTTTTTAAACCCTGGCCTTTGGTTCTCTAACTGTAGTATATGCAATCGGTACGCAAAATTAGCATATATAATTAATACATATGGTATATGAATATACATATGGTATACGTCATTAATTAGTTATGTCAGAATGTGAACTGATTTACTGGATTAAGAAACTGTTACAGTGACAATGAAGTTATGAGGGAACTACTCCATTTTTTTTTCATTTTAGATAATCTACTCCAGATAAAAATTTGGGGTGACATATTGAAGAACCAGTCTTCCACATTTTCCAAAACACTATTGAGAGCCCTACATTCTCCCTAGCACTGACAACATCATCTCCATTTCTTCCTTAGTTTTCCTTAGTTAATTGTGAGATGACTGAAGGGTAGGATAGAATTTTTGCCAGAGTAGCTGTGACTGTTGGATGTGTGAGAAAACATCCCCCATAGCCCTTTCAAATAACGCTACTTCATTGGCAAAAGCCCAGACTGGACATATTTTTACCATCAGAAAAGGCCCTTCGTTGGCCTAGCTTATCTTATTTAAGGAACTAGTGGGAGTTCTGTCCTTAAGAAACCTCTTTTACTAACACCAGCTATAGCTCCCCAAGAAAGTTTTGCTGACTTGAATATACCAGCAATATGCTTTAGTGTGAGAAGTCTTTGATTCAATGAACAACTAACACAATTCACGCCTTAATGCATTTGCTGTATAAATTAATTAAAAATAACTTACATGGAAATTATGATGTATGTATGCTAGCAAAATACTACCTCAAATTCAGCCAAAGTTTTAATCAAATGCCTAACATTTTCAGAAACTATTGTATGTACCTGAGAATTAAGTGTCTTGTATCCTTCAGATGTACTTGTTTGATGTTGTTTCTTTTATAAGAAGGTTTTACTAAGATTGGAAGACTCATCCTCTCTACATATTCTAGGAACTTTCTAGATACATTCTTCCTCTTCCCTTACTTCCACATACTCCTTTCGTTATCTCTCCTTTCCTTCTTAGCCTCTTTGTGTGTTGTCTTTCCTCCATTCTGCTGTTCCAATTTTAGTTATTTAATAATTATCTTATTTGTAGGAAAAAAGATAAAAGAAATACAATTTCCTAGTAGAGTAAGTAAGTTTGATTTGTCTGGAACCCAAATGAATTGCGTTACACAGCAGGAGACAATGCTCAAATACAGCTCCCTTTTCATGCATAAGTCTGAAATCTCCTTGTACAGTGGTGCATGGGAAGCAGTATTATCTCAGTCTCATTGATATCTGTTTTACTGAACTTACTGCTATCTTATTTTATTGCAATTGCAATCCTTGTTCTCCAATTACAGGTGAAAGACACTCATTTGCAGTTAGTTACTCAAGGTCCATGTGGGACTGTACAGAAATATATCTACTGTGTGAAAAAATACATCTTAAACACAGATCATCAAATAAGCTCCTATATTAGAGGAAAAGATATTGTAGCAAAGAACACCATATAAATACTATAATATATGGAAAACCTAAGAGAATAAATTTACAAGATATAACAAATGCAGATGACTATATCTCTTATTAATAAGTATGAAACAATCAAGGAACTGTTGAAAATGGAAAATTTGCTGAAGCTGATGACAAGCTACTGATTGCAATTATTAAGAAATGTTTTTGGTGAAAGCAAAATCATTAACTTTTCAGAAGGATGTTTTGGAGGATTTCTTTGTTTCTTTATTTAATAACAAAAGAAATCCTTGTTGAAATCTTTTAGTTGGAAGAAGGCCGGAGAACCAAAGAGGTCACAAGGTGCTCCTTGGCTCTAACAAGCATTACTCCTGAGGAAACAAGAAAAGCAGGCAGGAGAGCTCCTTAAACCTGGTGCAAGGAAAATAAGAAAGGGAATGTATCAACGAAGCAGCTGCAAATCAGTGGCGGTATACAGGAAAAAGACAGCATCAGCAAAGGCCAAAACAAAGTAATTCTAGCCAAGAGAGGAAAGCGACATACACTGTATTTGGTTTGGTTTGCAAATACAGTATATCAGGCAGCGGGGAAATTCTGGCATAAAGTGAAGTCATTAACAAGTGAAGACAGCTGCGGTCCAAGTACTGCGTGAGGCTGAAGGGCGGTCTGGAGCACGGCGAGCAGGGCCACCCCGCAGGGAGACAGTGAGCAGGGCCGCCCCGCGGAGAGGCAGTGAGCAGGGCTGCCCTGCGTGGAGGTGGCAGCAGGGCCGCCCTGCGGGGAGGTGGCAGCAGGGCCGCCCTGCGGGGAGGTGTTGAGCAGGGTGTCCCTGCGAGGAGGCCTCCCCTTCCCGGCTCCCGACGCTGCCCCGGGCTGCAGCGCACACAGGTCCTGCAGGACTGCGGCACCCCGCGCTCTCATCCCCCTCCAGACCCTGTGGCTTCTCCCCTCTGCCCCACAGCTGCCCGGGGGAGCAGCTGGAGGCACCCAGCGATCTTCATCCTCTTTCAATCCTTCATTACTTCTTTAGCTTGGTTCCCCTTCTCCCTTCCCGTCAAGGGCTCCCAGGTCATTCCCTACTAACCCAGGCAAACAGCGTAGAAAGGACCGTGAGAACCGCCGGCACAATGGCATCGCAATGACACGCGGCTCGTATTACACCTCGGGCCCACAGTTCTGATCATCGCAAGGCCAAAACCATGACTGAAGCCTAGACTAAGACTAGACAAGACTAAGACTAAAATGATGCCATGAACAACATCTGTCAAAATATGTGCGGTGATTATAAAAATGATTAGGAAGCATTTAGGAATACATTAGATGTACTTAAATTGAATAATTTGTAAGTGAGAATGCAGATTACAGGTAGACAGAGAGGAATACGATCATTACCTCTGTTAGAAGGGTCAAGTCCCAGTTAGGGAGAAAATGATTTAGGACAGCCATAGTGTATGAGATAAATACGAATAATGAATTGATGCCATGTAAAGTGAAATCTTAAGATAAATATCAGGAAGAATTTTCTCACAGATAGGATATGAGATTACAGAGGTGGTGCAAGAAGCTTCAGTGTATGAGTTATTTGAAATTAGATTGAAACAAAGCACCTGCACATACTGCAGGCAAGGTAGCTTCCTCGGCGGGCAACCACCTCAGGGACCTGACGCACCATAACCAGCTCTCCTTTCTATCATTCCACTTAATTTTAGTCTGTTTGTATTTAGGAAAATGAGAAAAAAACTCCCATCTGTGCAGCACTCATCTATTCCTTTCCTCAAGTGCCTGATTATAAATGAAAAAATATGTAAATTATCATAAATATTCAGACATTTGATAGGTAAAACTAATGATCAACTGATTTATTGTCTGGTTTGTGTCTTTATTTAGGAATCTGTTTCAAAGCATTCTCCCCTTCCCCTATCGAAATGCCAGACTTTCCTTGCCACAGGGTGAGCCAGGCAGTGGTAACCGAATACATTAAAACAGCATGTTTCTGCCTGGAATCATTATGGTTAGAGCACTCACTTTTGGACTCCTAGTGCTCCAATGTCTAACTTTGTAGACACTCCTGGGGCAATGCCAAAGCAAAAAAAAGAGTAGCAACAGAAAGGCAGGTAATTTTGGGAAAAAAAAAATCCTGTTTTAACAGCAAGGCATCCTAGATTGGCTCCACTGAGCTGTTCAGTGTGTATTTTATAAGCCTGAATGTTTCATGTTGTTTTCTTTCAATTCTAAATGTTCTGTTTAGCACAGAGAACGGAGAACTGATAGTATGTAGTTCTTGGGAATTTACAGAATAAAAACATAAGCAACATGTTGATGAATTATACTTAATCCACACTTATTTGTGATATTCACCGTCCTCTATATTATCTTTTACAGTCACTTTCTGTGACAGACAGGAATTAACATATCTTTCATTATATGAGGTGGGTCAATTATGTAGAATAGTAAAGAAGGGTTCAGTGTGCTTAAAACGTGTGCAATGGGTAACCTCCCACATTGGCACGTGACCTCCCTGGATTAATAATAAGGTTATGCAAAAGACTTATGAAATTATATGTCTTCAGAATAGCAAATATAGTATGAATACTGAGAAAATAGTAAAAAATAACTCAAGAATGCTCTGGCCCATTAATCTGACTCCAACATAATGCAGGTTTTAAAACACATTTTGAAGACAGATGGCAGCCTGATCTCTCTTCAGTCTGGGAATTGGGCTTGGAACCTTGTATTTGATAGGAGGAGAATGAAACAACATTTATTTTAATACATTCACCTTAGCAAAACAGAGATGGAGGGAAGACAAATATGTTATATACTTCTGTAAGGGCTGATGTATGTGGAAATGAATAACATGGATGCTTAAACGTTGTGTCTAATGCCATTTAGGACATTGTAAGTTCTCCTCTCTGGCCTCCAGAAACTGTTCCATAAATGTTAAGATTCAAATTCATTTCTAAGCAAAATCTTAATGATGCAGAAGGAGGGAGTATCTTGTGGCAAAAGTTGCAGTTCGGAAGCACCTGATGCGGAGATCACTTGCTCCATACTGTATTTCAGACAGAGCAAGAGTCTGTGGCAATCTGTTATATCAGGTTTCCTGGAGAAAGTTATCCTGGAATCTGACCTCTACCCATCAGTCTTTTGCAAGGCTAGGGGATTTTAGAGCTGACTACCTCTAAATCTATGCTTATCGGAGCCAACAATTAAAATGGTAGCTTGTCTTCTGCATTTTGTACTGGTGGATGGAAATACAGATGGACCTGTCTTTGCCCTGTCTTTGAAAAGGCACCAGCCCTGAGCGCAGCCCCGTTCTGCCAAGGTGGGGTTAAGTCCCCGCTGTTAAATGAGGATTCACCTCACCTGCTAAACTCCTGCCACACACGTCCTGTATTTCAGCATCTGAAGTTGAGAACTGATATGCTGAATAGAGAGCAAGGAATGCCTCCAGGGGCTAATTAAGAGCACGAAGTTATACACTTAAAGATACATGGTGTGAATAACCTCTTAATCACATGCTGCTGTTCTTGATGAATTCCTGACTCCTTAACACAATGGAAATGCACTATATGGAAACGTTCAATGAGAAAGCAAGCTGTTTGTTATTCATTTTTATTTGAATGCTATGTGTCCTTATATCATATATCCTGCAAACTTTTGCAGCTGATGCTGTGGAGAATGTTTTTATTTCCTCATCAAAGAATGCAAGTAAACCAGTAAATGTAACTAGTTTGTTTTCCCTTCTTTTCCTTGACTACTTGTGTGGGATATGTCTCATAAAAACAGTGTAAAGGTAAATAGTATCTCACAACCTGAGCACGCTCAGAATGAGGAAAGTGGCAGAGGAAAATAATTATTTTATTATTCTGTAAATTGCAATTCAGCAATTGTAAAAAATATATCACTACACTTTGTTCAAATCGTTTTTATCAATTAAAGTTTTTATGGACAAACTGACAAGTTACTGCAGTGCTGAAAACTGTGGGGAAAAAAAAAAGGAAACCCAGTTGTTGTATACATTAATAGCAGACCGTAACAGCAATATGTCTGTGGGAAGAAAACTGTCTCCTGGAAAACTCACTGTGTAATGCCGGTTTCTCCCTGAATCTCCCTTATCTAATCAGAGTGCTGTATTTCAAAGAAAGGGTCTCTTGAGCTCATGCTAGCTGTCACTATAGCAAGTCACTATATCAAAAATAGGCTTTTTTCAAGCCATGTGCTGTTAAGGTAAAGATTCCAAACACACACTCTATATCCATAAGATGAGGGGCTGATGAAACATTCAAAAAACGGAACGATTCTCCTAAGACATCATCCTTTAATCTTATCGCGCCTGCAGTGATATTTTTTTCCTGTGTGACTTTCACTGACAAGCCAGTAGAGCCAGAAGTCGAAACCACACTAAGATGCAGTAAATTACTGGCGACTGATCAAACAAAAGAGCACGCGGCATCTGAGACAGCAGAAAGCCCCCGAGGTCACAGATCCAGGCTCTACTCCACCCAGCTCAACCTAAGCCTCAACATAGGAGATAACACCAACTTTATACCTCACAGCCCCTAAAAATATCTCGCTTTCTTACTTTTCTTCTGGAAATAGAATTCAATTCTGAGATTGTAATAAAAAGTGAGGCCAGAGGTTTTTGGAGCCAAGATCAGCTTAACCTCCTCCTGACACAAAGCACGTCACGCCGAGTTCCCATTAGAGCAGCAGGGTGATTAGAGAATCACTCTGAATTGTGACCCCAGGAAGGAAAAGCCACCACCCCAACCTTCTTATGGATGACAAAACATCTTAGGCTCTCTCTAATTAACCAGTTTTATTCTCTTCACACTGGTTCTTGGACTGGCCAGAAGAGCCCATCCTGGCATTGCCTGGAGTCCCTTAACTCGGGAGCTCTAGGGGTGGCAAAGGCTGATGCTGCAGGGACACTGCCAGGTGAGGTAAAAAGGGAATTTGCTAAATAGAGTCGTAGGGGGAATTACTCCTTTTCCATTATTTTGATTTGTGTCTTTTCTCTTACTGTTTAAATTTCTCCACTGAGCATATAATCATGCACATGTCTTCATACCATCTGTCCTCTTGCACATTTTTATAGCTGAATCCATCAGTTTTAATTTGAATTTTTATCTATCAGAGAGTTTTACCCTGTCTTGGACAGACAGATAGAGGTTTTTCAAAGATAATAATAATTTTAGCAACCTGTAGGAGATTTTCTAATTCTTTTAGCTGTGGAGTTTCTGTGCTTAGTGGACTGGTGTCCAAATATGGCAGGGGAAATATGACATTGAAACGTGTGCTAGGCATTATGGACATGGCTACTTGCAACCAAAATCTACCGAAAGGCCTTACAGAATATTTCTCAGGGGACTCAAATTATGAAGTAACCAAAGCCAGCCTGCCATACCCGCTGTGTCACTGTTTGGAATCCACGTTCCTTGCCATACTCCTGTGACAAAGTCTGTGTCCGTCTGCAAGCAGAGAAAAGCTCCCTGTAACGGCAGTGGTTCAGGATCTGCTTCCCAGGAGTACAACCGACATCCCCTGGAATGGGGACTGTGAGAGGCCCTGCCTGTACTGTGCCAGGGAGGAGAAAATTATTGTATCCTCTTTTTTGCATCTGTGTAAAAGTCAGTTAGAATCTTACCATAAGAAACTGCTAATGGGACATTCCCATTCACCATGAGATCTTGGTAGTAGGTAGCTTACATAGCATACCTATGGAAGAAAAAGCAAACTAGCTTTCTTCAGAATATTTCTTTGTGGTTTACTATACACCAAATAGAATTCTCTTTCATAGGATGTGTTAAAAATCCTGACACAGTAGTGTTCCATAGCAGGAGCTGCATTTTAAAGAGTTTTCAGGTAGAAACTAACCCACTTGATGAAGCTTTAAGATGTGAAATGGTTCGGTATCTCCATATGCATAGCAGGCAGCTGTGAGCTACTCCATTCCCATGCTGTCAAATGCCCAGATCTTCCCCATGATGTGGCCTTCCACCTACTTTGAAGGAGAGGACACTACACTCACGCTCCCAGCAGCTATTCAATCATCACAGTATGTACCTGTTTTTAAAACAGCCTTCTCTACTTGCCAGCCCAAGATCTCTCTCCCTTCCTCACCTCTCACCTGTGCTGGCTCCTCCTTCCCACAGCTATGGCTCATGACTCACCATTTGTTTCCTGTTTTCTTATTCTTGCTAGTGCCAGCCACTGAGAAATATATTTGTATTTCCCCATTGCTTCTCAGATATGCTCAGGAAGAATTCCTGTTAATATCCACATCATTAAAACACCGATCACCTTCATAGCTCTCTGAAGTGCTTCCATGTACAGTCTTGATAATAACAATGTCACTGGTTCATGGAGACCCACTGCTTGACACTGCCTGCATTTTTCTCATTTTTTCCTTCTGTTTCCCCTAAAAACTGCTTTCAACTACTACCCTTTATGACACACTGCAAGGGTAATTTCCCTGAGGAGAGGACCATCTTGGTCTCTGCTTGTGCAGTACCCAGCCAGCAGCTCCTGGTCTATGCCTGGGGCTCCCTGACAGCCCATTAGTAAAAACAGCAACAAGAAAAAGAGTTAATTTGGCTCTTTCATTTAAAGCTCCCTTAATCACCACAACTTTTCTCTTGGCTTATTAGGGGAGAACACTCACATGCACAGAACACAGTCTGTGGGATTATTCTACATCAGTAGCATCTTATGTAACTGAAGATACTATATTTTGGGCTAGTCTTTTTCTGTCTGTGTGATGTAAAACTGTAAATGTAGGTCAACAACTGGACCATTATATTTCATTTTCCAGCATATTTCATTCCAGGATATTTGACGTCAACTTCCATTAATTTTGCTGGAAATACAAAGGGAATCCTCCACCAGCCCAAATAAAGACCTGTTTAGTCTTTGATTTACACAAGGCCAAAGATGAAAATAATTGTATTTGAAATCAGTGTAAACATAGTTCTTCTGGCTTCTCTACACCAGACAGGTTTTGTTTGTTTGATTGTTTGTTTGCAATATCTTTAGTTTTGCCTTTTTTTTAATGAGAAACTGCATTACTACGAAACACAAACGCTCCTTTTATTGCTTGGATTTAGCTGGTCTTTTATCTTCTTTTAATTAGCTCACTTGGGAAGTAACATAACTCTATTAGAGAAAATGTTGTATCAGCCAGTTGTTTGTGTAGTTGAATACTTCCTCTGAATTAACCATACAGATTCAGACCCTCCTTCCACACTCAAACTGCATTATTCCACACTTGGTACAACCTGCTTCTCTCTGTGTCCTTCATTTTCTCAAGATCATCTTGATAGGGAGTAGCTTATACCCTTGTAATGTGCTGGTGGGCAGCAAGAGGCACCTTTTCTCACATATTTGGAGTCCACTGTAACAGTCATGACCAGGGCTGTATGCGATTCAGCAAAGTCCTAGCATGAATTGCCACTAAAACACAGTAATCAGAGAGAGATTAAAAAGACAAACAAAAAAAACACCCTTACCCTCAAAGGGTCATAATAAGGAACTGTAATGTCTTATTGCAAAGTAATTCTCATGAAAAATTATAATAAATATATATTTATATATATATATATATAACTCAATTCTTCCTAGTATAGACAAGATCTATTATAGAGTTTTGTGCAAACGAGAGAAGACTGTAGGAGCTCACTTTTGCTCACAAGCAACTCCTGACTACAGATGTGCTGGGGAGGCAGGAACCCACCAGGCAACCAAGGGAAACATTGCCTGGATATGCGGGATAGAATTTAGGAAGGCTAAAAAACAGTACAAGTTGGAACTGCTGAAGAATATGAAGGGCAAATTGTGGGCCTGGTGCCTAACTGGTTAGGTGACTTATATGGAAAAATACTCAATGCCTTCATTCCTTTAGCAATGGCTGTTGCTCCTCGGCCTTTCTAGTCTAAATTTGGTAGCAAACTCCGGCACAGAGAGGTACTGCCCATGGCAGAGGAAGATTCACTTTGGGATGGCTAGATGAGCTGGACATATCGAAGTCCACAGGACTAAACACGCTACATGTGAAGGTGCTGACGAAGCTGCCTTGGTGCTAACGTGGGACTGACTGACTATCCTGTGAAAAGTAGTGGCGATTAAGAGAGCAAAAGCTAGCGAAGGTAACGGTTAAAACAATCTTCAAAAAGTGCAAGATGAATCTGGGGTACTGCCTGATCATTAGCCCCACTTCAGTCCTAAGAAAACCATGGAGCATGTTCTCATGGAAGAGATCTTGCGGCACTAAGGCGATGAGGAGCAATGCAGATTTACCAAGGGCTTGACCAACCTCATTGCTTTCTGTGATGCAATGGCTTTTCCTGAGAGTGAGGGGAAAGCAGTGGCTTTCACCTTCACTCTAGAAAGGCTTTTAACACAGCCTCCTAGCAGCGAAATTAGCACCACACTGATGCAGAATCAGAGCAAAGGCTATTTTGTGTACACAGCTTCACCCTCCATTGCTGCAGTAACTATTGCATAATAAATTTTGCAGTAATCTCTGATGGATGAATTTTGATAGTTTTCTTACTTCATGGCATCATTTAGGCTGCTGGATATTTAGTGGAGAGGGCAATGCAAACTGCAGCTCATAGTCTGTGGTCATAATTATGGCTCAGTGAACTCATGCTCATAAAAAGTCCTTTGCTTCAAAGGGAAATGCTGATAGAAAATACTGTGGAAGGTCAAGTACATCTTGTCATTTGAAAACAAAATTGCTTTAGTATTTTGGAAAATTCTGAGATTGACAAAATGGAGGGACCACGGGGAGTTTCTTAATGTGAGTTAGGAAGAAACTCCCAAGGAATTTTTAGAC
This sequence comes from Crypturellus undulatus, assembly GCA_013389825.1. NCBI lineage: Eukaryota > Metazoa > Chordata > Aves > Tinamiformes > Tinamidae > Crypturellus > Crypturellus undulatus. Next base: position 460,625 of record VWPW01027344.1, on the reverse strand, counting down.
CACAATTTATGGTATCCATCAGAACACTGTTTGTGACAGTTTGTGATCTTTCTTCAGCTGAAATAGAATAATGTGTAATATCACAATTACAAATGTGTAGTGCCCAAGAGGATACAATATCCAGAGAAACTTCGGATGGATGTAATAGCATGATAAATACATGCATATTGGATATAATAAATGTTGCATATTTCCACTAATATATTAAAAATTGGAAAAGTCTGTAACTGAGCATTGTAGCTAAACATTTCTCCGAAGCAATGACACATCATTATGATTTGTAACTTGAAATGTTAAAGTCTTTAACATCTTCTGTAATGCTTACAGACAAATATGCCTTATCAGTGCTATATAATTTATTTGCTTTCAAACTCAGGCTGCATGGCATTTATCACTACTTTTCTAATACAATCTGCATTCAAACTAACACAGCACAATATAAACGGCAGCTTAAATTCAGCTAGAATCGTATCTGTGATGCCCATATTAACTGAATATGATCTGTTTTATATAAATATAAAAACAGGAAAAAAACTAATATGTTTCACACAAAACATTTGTAAAACCTACACTAGAGTAGGCAATGTTTTAGTACAGTCTTTAATTAATCCCTGTACTAGTGCAGGGATTTTTCTACATAACATAGAGGGATGTTTAAAATAACTATTTTAAAACTTCCTAAAAGATGGAACTTCAGTCTTCTCCTCTGGAGGTTAGCCTAACATTTAATCTACATTATTATATGAAAATTTGGTCCCATATTAAATTCAGTTGTTCATCTTTTTTTTTCAGATACATCACATTAGTCCTGGTTACGTATTTGCCCAACTTTCAATAATCTTTGTTCGTCCATGGGTTTCAGACATCTTAAATTTTCTAAGCTTCTCAATCATTAGCCAACAAAGCTGTAACTGATGAGTTCTCTAAACTTATTCCCTGCAGCCCTCCTGTTAATTTGCATTACTTTTGTCTGGCCACTCCAGTTTGTTAATACATTTCTGGTAGTGACTACACAGAATTGTAAGGAATGGACCATGTCTCAAGCTCAGTTGAGACATGTTTAACTCAGCTCAGGACACAGATGAATCAGTTGAGCTCACTTCTTGATTGCTTTGGTACTGATCTAGATATTGATATAAAAATAAAGTACAGCAAAATTTTTGCCGTGGGCCTGTTTGAGCAGAATGCTTTACACGGAGCTCATAAACTCACACAATGGGTGCTCTGTGCTACATGCTCCTGCCCTCCAGCTTGCAGAAGCCTAGAAACACGCAAGCAAAGAAGTGTTGTGTGCCGGGGCAAGCCGCTTGTGCCTGATTCCTTCAGCTGATGGATGTAAAGCAACCCTGAACTGGCCATAGGCTGCTGCTGCTAGTAGCCACAGAACAGCAACAGAATAAATAAATTAGATGAATTGAAAGTGCTTGCACACCTCTGCTGAGCTGCACAGTGTTACCCAGCAGAAATATGGGCTCGACAAAGCCATGTGTGACACTGGCTAACCTCTGGCATTGAGCCTGACACAACTGGTTGAAAGAAGCCACGTGCATGAACTCTGAGCCCCAGCGAGCAGCCTGGGATGACCAGAAACGCTGTTCTGGCCACCTAACACCCTGTAGTTGTGCAGCAGAGCCGTCCAGCAGGTTAGGCAGGGAGTTCAGCCTTGCGGCAGGCTGCAGCTTCTCCCATCCGCTTAACAACCCAACCACAACCTACTCAACACCTGCACAGACCCAGCCTCTCCCCCCGTACCCGTACCCGTACCCGTACCCGTACCCGTACGTGGTACAACCCCCTGCTGGGCAGGGGAAGCCTCCAGAGAACCAAGGCAACAGCATTGGCGACTGGTTTCCTTCCAGCTGAACCCAATTAGGAGACAGGGAAGCTGCGTCTTTTTTTTTTTTTTCCCCTGGAAGGGCACATGAGTAAGGAGCCCTTGCACCTTTTCATTAGGATGCTGTCTGTTTAACGCCAGAACAGTCTCACCCTTCTATTTTCATGTTACTGAGTGCTGGGGACTCACTACANTTTTTTTTTTTTTTTTCCCCAGGAAGGGCACAGGAGTAAGGAGCCCTTGCACCTTTTCATTAGGATGCTGTCTGTTTAACGCCAGAACAGTCTCACTCTTCTATTTTCATGTTACTGAGTGCTGGGGACTCACTACAAAAGCTTCACAAAACAGCGAAAAGCCCCAGTGGCAGAAGTGGACTATAGCATGAGGACTACGTTAAGAGGATCCTTACCTAAGAGCCTCAAGAACAGGAGTGAAAAAGCATCAGAACAGTTTAGTATTTTGCCACCACCAATGCTCTTGTCTGGGAGTGCTAGCATAGACAGAGGGCTGAATTCCTAACATAGAAACACCACACAACTCAAATGACAAATATTAAAATAATCAGCATTTATCCAGCCTCCAATTTAGAACACAGAGGAAAGACACAATCTGTCACGCTATTGCTATGTTTCAGAAAGTTAAAAAAGGCACTGTGGAAGTTGTTATGAAACTCACCCTTTATATTTCAATGCTATAATTTTAAAAAACAGCTCTGCTTTTCTTACAAAAAAGTGAAATTGTATTTATTGCATTTTGATTCCTTACTACTTCCCCTAGAAATGACAGAATATTTAAATAAACTTTTAAAAAAGAAGCAAATGTGATATTTAAGGCCTAAAAATGCACTAACAAAAGCCGACAAGATTCCTTATATATTCTGATATACCCACTGGCATTACATTTTTGAGCTTCTGTGCATTTACATTTTTGAGGGCTATGCTTCCTTCTTTATCTTTTTAGAAAAAAAAATCAACAGTGCTTTGCACTTCATATTTAGTAATGAGAATGAGATTCAGCTCCTTCCTCTGCCTGAAGGATAAGGAGGAGGAACAACAAAGGCCATAAAATCACACCAACGCAGTACGTAATCAGACCGTGAAGTCATTGACTGTATTTAAGATTTATTCTCTTACATTTTGACCAAAACGGTGATATACACACGTTTACACTTTCTCTCAATAGGATGGTGAGAAGTAGGCATCATATTGCTATGGGAGCTACCGCTTTGAGAAGCACTTTCAATGGGAATCTGATCCTCACTATGAAGTGTCTCATTCTATCTCCCTGTGCCCTTGAAACCATTCCTGCTCTTAAAAGATAGGGCTTTTGCAAGACTTACATTTTTATCATTACTCATCTTCCCTTATGATCCCTTTGCTTCCCTTTTTAAAACGGAATACTTAACTACTGTGTTTAGGTCTTAGGAAGGTAGTATTTTTTTTTATCTTTGTTTCATGTCCTGCCTAACCCTTTATTGTAGAGTCCTCAGAATGTTCTGCTCATGAGGGAACGGCTGTACAGAGTAAGGGGTGCAAATTTTGAAATCCTTAGGGCTTTTTTACATGGCAAAATGGAATCAAAGTCACCAGCATCAAACACCACCTCTTTACAAAACCTTTGCCACCGCATTGAAGAAGTTGAAAACTCCATGCGTTTGTGAAGCAGTCCTTAAGTCATATGTCAAATTTGCAAGACAATAAAATTACATATGTACTAAACAGACATTAGCTGAACAGAAAGTTCTAGTCTGAATTTTGCCTTTCCACAGGCCAGATTTGGCTGTGACATGGCAGTGCACAAAGGCCAATACAAAACTTAATGTTTCCTTGTCAAGATATTGTCTTTTAGGATCCGCTACACCTCTCAGATGAATGGACTCAAAACACCTCCGGGTTCACCTGCCAGCACATGAGAAGGGAGCCACCACCAAGATCTCAGCTTCAACCCATTCAGTTCACTTTCCCAGGAGAGCTGAATAATAGAACAACTTAAAACATGTAATCTAACCCTTTAAAATTATTCTTACAATGACATAAGTTTTGTTTCCTGAAAGATACAAGAAATACAGAACTTTCAGGTTTTACTGAAGGAAGGTATTCACCCATTTTTTTTAAAGCAGTTATTCAGAGTTCTGGATTAATAAGGAAATTTCAGCTAACACTTAGCCTTCTGCAATGTAATATTAAAGCAGGTAGAAAATATGGATGAAATCCTGTCTCCATTTAAGTCAACTAGAATTTTATCACTGACTTCAGTGGGCCCCAAGAAAAGTCCATAATTGTATAAATCGTTACATAATTCAGCTAGATTTGAATCATAACCAGGGACTAAAGACCTAACATAGAATAAAAATGGATTTTTCATAACATTAATGTCATGATAACTAAAAAGATTGCTTTTCACAGGATAAGGTTAAGCACTATTATTATATTATTAGCAAAGAACAAGGGATTGCTAAAAAAAAAGATTTTTTCAGGAGTAAACAAAGACTGGCTAAAAAAAAAAGAGTTCTACATGGTACGTTGTGGTGCTTGTTTTCATAATTCTGCCCCATCCTTTACAGATATGAACAACATTTTTTGTTTGGATTTCCTATAGAATTCCACACTGATAAAATCCCTCTTGCTGTTTTATATTTGAAAAACATAAAACAACAACAACATAAACAACAACATTGCTTTTTAATAAAGTATTTGCACATTGAACAATTCCTCTCATTTCTAGTACTGCTAGAGTATATTTTACTTTTAAGAGGAAATTTTACTCATAACAAGCAGGATTCTTCAGCTTTTACTAAAGCCTCTTAGTCATGGTCCACAAGGAATAATTTTAAATTAAGTGCTTATCATATCTTCTTCTTGAAAAAAATATCAAAGCTGTTACATTTTTGTTTATGAACATTAGTATTCTTACCCAGTATATATTTTAAGTATATTTTCAGCCTATTGATATGGTAAATGTTTTGCTGATCTAATAAGGAGATGGGAATGGTCTATGAAGTCAGTGATCCATGAACTAAGTCTCCATACAAGTTTTAACATGTCACAGTTATTTTTTCCTGTATTTTATTGAAGTGTTCATACTATTACAATTCAAAGACCATCTATAAATCTGGCCATATGGGATTTCATTCCAGAACTGGAAAAACTTGGATTATTTTGCTGCATGTCTGCTTAAGAGATGGGTGGCTTTAATTCTGCGCAAAACCACTTCCTCCTCTGTTACAAAAATCTAATTATTTTACCTTATATCTATGTCAGAAATATATTTTATTTCCAAATCATCATTTGGAGTCAAATCATGGTTTCTTGCTACAGAAAAACAAAGTTAAATCCTCAGTATTTGTCTGAGCTGCTATAATGCAGCTACCTACCCCAACTACGAAGGCATTGGTAGAATTCACAGGAAATTTATTACAAATTCAGAACTTGGAAACAATCTCACTGAAGTCAGTGTGACTTGGACCATTACATTCAGTGGGAGCAGAAACGAGGCTTCTACAATTTACTCTTTCATTCTGCTTTATCACAGGAGAGGTACAAAAGATGCAGCAACAGTTTATCTACGCAGAGTATGTCTTTCTACCTCAGGTTAATGAGAAGTTCCTTTTTCAAAAATCATTTTCCTGTTAGAGATGAATGGATACATACAGACTAGAAATTCAATTTGGATGAACTCAACCAAACTACAGAAACATAACTAAATATAGAATTATCTTTTCAAGGGAAGAAATGTGGAAACCCATCTATTAACCCTGCAAGTCATTAAAAAGAAGACTGATTTTTCTCAAGAGACCTAATGACCATTGCTGGTAAGGAGAGAGAATACGTGTGAATTCTCCATATAGGAACAGGAAATACAGCATCCATAAACCAACATAAATCAAGTATGTTTTCTTATATACTATGTATTACTTGCCATAATATATAAGTAGATAAAATATTATCTGGTATTTCTCCAAATGTACACCTGGTGACTGGGAAGCTAGGGCATCAAAGACAGAATCTGTGCAGAAACTGGTTTGTTGAGTTTATTTCAGTTTGCTTTTGGTTTAAGACTTCTTGACTTCAGTGAACTTGTCATCTGTGATCAGAGAAAGTCGTGAGGTAGATCGTGTAGTTAAGAGTTTGGCCCTTTCTTCAGGTAGCTTCTCAGAAGGCTTAAGGAGTTATGCAGCCTTCCCCAACCACCATTTCACCTTGCTGTCCACTCAAGTCTGGTAGCCAGTATTAAAAGTCACATCTCAGTATCCCCCAAGGGACATAACAGCACCGTGAATTAATTTAACCCAGCAGCTCAATCTCTACAAACTTGCGACAAGCAAATGAAATTATATGGTCAAACAATGACAGACTTGTACTATACTTAAGCTCTTTCAAACACATTAACAAAAAGTTTTTTTCAATGAAAGCTTAATATTCATTAAATGTCTGATCAATGTATTAGTGGGATGTTGACCTTGTATTAATGCTTATCTAATTTTTTCCACTAGGTGTCAGACCATGGGGAAAAAGGAGGAAAGGAAAAGATATATTCTCCTTCTTTAATGGAAATCTTCTTTGTTACAATGTCTGTATTGATACAACTCTCCATGAAAATTTATTTACCTTCCCATAAGTACTTTGTGCTGATTAGGTGAGAAAGCATTACCTACTTTCCTGCTATTTATAACACGGTTAATGATCTTCTTTGGTGTAAATAGCTCCTTATTTATCCTCAGATGCTTTCCTTGATAGGGACAAAGTCAGGACAAAAAGCTCTTCATTGCTTTTTCTGCTACGAAGTAAAAATCTGGGGCTATTTCTCATAAATGATTCAATTCACTCAGGTATTCTTATATGCATGGGCCACTTTTTTTCTTATAAAGGGTGTTGCCTGCAATTTTGCTTTCAAAATTGAGATAACAATAAAGGAGCACTATTCAGTTATCTTAAATACTAGTGTATTTCTAAGAAGAATGTGGCTTTAAAAAGTGTAGCACAGTTTCTGATTATATTTCAATGTCATGCTGTGTAACTGCCCTTCAATTCACAGCAGTTCAGCTTCCAGGATAACTGTGTTTAGGAAAAAGTTTGGAATCAGATGAATGATCAGACAGTTCTCTGTCCTATTCTGCACTAGAGTGCTTGCTCTTTGCCCCATAAAAACACATTTTCTATTACAGTCTAGGATAATTCCTACTGCTTTGTCATATGAATAATTTTACAAAGCCCTTAAGACATGATAACACAAAATATTCCTCTTTTACTTATATAGTACAGTTTCAACTTTTCATATACAATGGTATTTGCAGAAACATTGTGTATTCCACATTTAGAAGAGAAGCATCAGCCTTACAATTCATTTCTGTTATAGACTTCGCTTTGTCTTATGCTAGAAATACAGTCATTTGCGTAAATTTTGTGGAAGTTTTCTTACGTATTTGGCATAAGGAACTAGTGCTTCTTTCCTATAATTGCAATATACTTTTCTGTTTCTCTTAGCCATTCTAATGCACTAAAATTAAAATGAACCAATCTGCATTTAGCTTTTAAATATAAAAATATTTTCATCATTGCCATATGGCTGTTCAAAAATTTCTGGTAACAGCAGCAATGACACATTTGTAATGAAATGTCCGAATGTAATTCTATACACTTAATTTTTTAAAAAAGGGACATTTAGCAATAAAAGTGTGCTTACCTTCATATGTTCCACTTTCTAAGAGAGCACCACTTTTCTCCAATTCCATAAAATCTTCAACTGTGATGAAAATATAGTCCACACCAGGGACTTCTCCCTCCTTATGTGGCCTTGTGGTGCCTATTAATAAACAGAAAGACACAGTCAAGCACAAGAACTAAACGTAGAAGAATCTATTGGAACGTTTTGGAGAATCCACAGAGTTATACAACATATCATACGGCATATCCTCATTCTGAGAGGATGCTTTTCAAAAGCATATTGCTACATCTGTTGAAGCTGAGGTGTATCAGACACCTTTAAAAGGATGGGCTAGATGTTATTTGAACTCAGATTATGTAGCCCAACTAATGAAACTGCTTCACATTGCTGTTCTTTCATTCGGTGACCCTTGCTACGACAAGATATTCACATGCAACATTAATCTTAGACGTATTTTTTCTATCATTCTAAACAAAGTTTTGTTTACAAATATTCTGCTTCATGCTTTTTAGAGGCTTATTACATAAAATAATAAATCTATAAGTTTGTAAGGGTTTTATTCACACAGATCATTTCAGTGCCTAAAGTGGACTTATATGCCAGGAGAAATGGTTAGGCTTAAATGAATGCTAATGATTAAATGAATGAGATCTGCTAACCATGCTGTCAGACTGCAAAGGTGGTTAAATTTAGTTATTGCCTCTATTGTCATCTCTGGATGACAAAATTCCCCAAATTCCAACACACCATATATTATACACATCTTGAAGTAACTTCACCTTTGCTAGAAGGTCAGCTGTTAACACAGACGCATCTAAATTTGACCAAAGTTCCTTGAGCAGTCAAATATATTTATTATCAGGCTATAGCTGCTTTGACTGAAAGCATGAAATACATCTCAAAACTGCATTTGGAAACAAAAAACCAGGTTTTTAGGTTCTTCTCAGCTTTGTGTTTGAAACATCTTAATCAATCCTGATCATTACTGTATTGCTTACATCACACTTCTTGGGTTTGGTTTCAGGACTCTTCAGCTGACTAGCCACTAGCTCAATTCCCTTGGCCATACATTGATGTCTGGTGCTACCTGAGGTACCTTCAGTATCTCAGACGCCCTTGTAAGGGAGCAGATGTGACAAAGGACAAAGGGGAAGCCCACACTTGTGCCCACACGTTATGGCAGGAACAGCCCCAAAGCATTCCCAGCTGTACTAGATTCCTACATTTAGGCAAGCCCCTAATGAAGCCCCAAATGTGGGCGTCTTAATCTCATATGGAATCCTCCTTTTCACTTAGACCCAGTGGGGACTTTTGTGAGATGAAGAGCACATTAGAAGTACCAGTTTCTCCTGATGACAATGAAAGGAGTCAGGATGAATCTCTGTCCCATGCCTCTGGTAATTCCACCATCTGGATATATCCAGAATATATCTGAATAAATCTGCAAGACACATTCCTTTATTGGTATGATTTTGTTTCACTTTCATTACATTGCAACATTTAAAAGTAAAACTCTATTAGGCAACTGATTTCTGGGCATTTCATATTTACAAAGGTGACTTTTTTAGGGCAATTGCTATTGTGCTCCAGGAAGGATATGGTTCTATTTCCAAAATATTAAGGCATTTGGCATGTCCATAAGTAGGCTGAATTTATTCCCCATGGAAAATACAACCACTAGGGGTACAGCTGCATCCTCAAAGACATCAAACTCTTTGTGATAACTGCTCAGAAGCCCAGGAATTCTGTAAAGCTCTCTGAGCTCCCAGGAGCTCTATTACCAGCACAGGCATCAGATATTTCATCTGCATGCCCTCTCCTGAGGAATTTCGGATTTCTCCCTCTGAGGAATTTTTCACTCCCAAAGGCAGGAGTTATATCTGCCCTCATAAAATACAAAGGATAAACAAACTTTGGTACGTGAGCCTGTGTTGTTTCTAGGGGGTAAACAGGGAAGAAGTTACCATATTATATGAGTACCTGCAACTTATCGATTCTTCAGGCTTTTTTTTTTCTTTTTGTCAGGGAAAATTTGGATTACCAGTTACCAATTATCGAGGAGCTCAGACACAAATACAAGCAAAATAAAATGCAGAGTTTAGGCATGCTTTGAGTGGAAAGTTGGACCACATCACACCCTGAGGTCCCTCTCAACCTGTTACTCTATAACAGAATAGTATTAATACTTAAGTATTAATACCATGTAGTTCATTTTAAAATACTCAAGTATTGGGCAATCGAGAAGTTCAGTGAGCATGCCTACAAAATTTTACAGAGGTCCAAACTTAGTTATTGCTACTTTGGTCACCACCCTTGGTCTGCTTGCCTATATTTAACTTTCACTTTTACACCAAAACCTCTCTGTTATTTCAGTAAACTATAACACAATATCTCTTAAACTCTTGGTCTCTGTCTCAATTGAAGACCAAAGACCAGACTTTTCTGCTCTCCTCGGTGTGACTTTATCATGTTCTTTCAAATATGGTGTATATATGTTCTAATACGCCTTGCATTATGAATTATGAATTGATTAATTTGCTTTCCATTTCAAATGAAATGCACATTTCAAATGTAGACTAATTCTGATTCCTTAACACCCAGAGTTTAACTCTAGCATGTCTGTTCTCCTTTCAACTTGTATATCACCTATCCACATGTATAAAGAGACATGTTATCCTCTAGGTTCAGTGCTGGCAATGTAAATATTGCATTTTTCTGTAACACTGTGAGCTTCATCGAGATTTTCAACAATTCCAACAGTTTCTTATTCTGCTTCAAGATGAAAACAATACATTTTTTGTGGCAAAACTGAAATAACAAAAACTTCATTTAAGAATCGTTCATACAGCTAATTAATTAACTAAATGAATTTAGTCTGAGTTTCAATTTCCCATCTGTTTTCCTACATGACTCAATCGCTAGTGGTGATTCTGCTGTGTGTCTTTTTTCACTTTTCTTGACCCACGGTATCACTAGAAATCCCAGTAAGGCAATGAGAAATCCTTTCTGATGCAATCTGAACTGAAACTGAAACATTATGCAAATTAACATTTTTAAGGAAGAATAGATTTTCTAAACAATTTCCTGCCAGTTCTACATACCCCAGATATGTCTACCCTACAATGCCAGAAGGTAATAATATCTCTCAGATGGGTGACACAAAATGTTCCACCGTTTTCATAAGATCTTTAAGCAGTCTGCTCCAAAAGCTCTATATAGGATAAACCTCTATACACTGTACTTTTGTGCTTTTTAAGATAGCAACCCCAAAGTACACCCAAGGTTGTATTCCATAAGCTATCAAGCACTCCAGAAAATGGGAATTAACAGTAAACTATGTCTGCACGTTGCACATGTTCAGTGTGACTGTCCCATGTGTCCCCAGGTACAGCAGTGTCCATCTGCACCAGAACCTTGTAGCCTTTGGTAAAATCTTCCTGTGTGTCAATTCCTTCCTGCACCTGTTCTCATTCCCTCAGCCTGGCGGGCCTGAAACCTTCAAATCATTAAAAAAATTCCCTAATGGAATAAACAATAGTTATACCCTGCTTTACTCCTTAATTGTGGTCAAAGTGGGTCGCTGTTTTCTGTTTCCTTTATATCCTTCTGTAATCAGTACAGCAATATGCAAGTGATAACATGTTAATATTTAGAGGCAACTAATGAAGAATTTTAAATTCCTTTCAAGATTTGAATATTGAGATCTGCTTTATATATAGTGATCTTATGGGTCATGGACATTTTTTCTCTTTCACTGCTTTTAGACTATTGCAGTTATTGTTCCCAATAGATTTTACCTCTAACTATATTCATATAAAAGAACCAGTAGGCCTAAAAGCCACACTTATTCAAGAATTAAAACAAAAGATTGATTTCAAGATATATATCTTTACAGAGACACAACGAGGTTCAATAGGATACATTTGCTACTGCTTATAATGTTTAGTCTTTTATTAATGTAAAATGAACATAGGAACCTAGTTACCATTTTGTCACCATGGTAACGTAAGGAAAAAATAATTTTTGAATTCCATAATGAAAGACCACGGTACTTTTAGCTCTTGCAGGATCAACACCAGCATGGCGTATCTGCACGATGCACATTTATGACCGAGGCAATCTATTGTTCCTGTTAAACAGAGGACATGTGAGGAATAGCTTAGAAGTAACCCGGGCCGGTCTGTGCTGCCACACAACACGCAGGTACCTTGGAAACGGAGGAGTTTCGTCCATAAAATCTGCACTGATTCTGACTCTCTCTGACTCCACGCAGGCGAGTGCTTACAGCACTGCAGAGCTGCTTTCCTACAAGCCTGGCACTACCATCGATATCATGGGCACGCACTCTTTTTGCAGTGATTTCAAGGTGAATTTCACAGACTTTTTGTATCTGCTTATGTCTGTTGATAAGGGAAGAGTGGGTCACCCAGGGGCAAGGATGAACAACCTACAAGAGACCTTGGCTACAAGACTTTCAGTTTAAAGCATCTTTAAGCTTCAATTTTTTGGTCTTCAAACTCTTTTCCTTGCCTAGTGAACTGGCTATCATTCCACTAATTTCACTTAAAAAAAAAAAAAGAAAGAAAGAAAAAAAGTTGTAACCCTCGTAGTTTTTAAAAACTTGAACAGTTTGACAGACAAAAGCTATGCCATGGCAAAAGGGCTTGTATATAATCAGGAAATGTAATGTGAAATGATGAACATGGGTTTAAAGCAAAGCACCTCATTTGGCTTACTGAGAGATCAAAAATCTAAGACGCTAAACTGCTTTTGAAAGCAATGTTACATGTAGAGTTAAAAGTATCAGCAAACATACATAATAAAGAAATAGAACCAAGTACAAAGGATGAGCAAGTTTTCATACTGCTCATGATAAATGCACCCTCATTTTCCCATTCTGATAAGACAGTACTAGACTACATTACGATATTTCATGGTTTTTAATACTTCTATATCAGAGGTTAATCTTGACTGCAACTACTACATAAAGGCCCCGCTTGCAATGCTCATCTGTTTGCTCACGCATAAAACATTGAGGTCGTTCACTGAGCAACTGCTTTGCCTGTATTTATTATAACTTTGGGATAGGTACCTGATACAATTTAGATATATTTATGCTATGTGACACATGCTTTCAAAAAAAAAACCCACAAAACACCTTTGCAGGTTGTTTCTTCTTCTGCACTAAAAGAGAAAAATGATGTACTGTATTTCAGTGCAGGTTTTTCATGCTTAGCATCATGTTATATGATGATGCTATGCTTCTGGAGAGGAATAAGATGCTGTTTATACAGCCTTTGAAAGTGTATTTTTCTTCTAAATGAATATAAGGTACTAAAGGGGTATAAATTTATACACCTAGGAAATCTATTCAATAAATAAGAAAGGGAGTGTGTTAATAGCAATAAAGTATTTTTGTAACACTGCTAATATGAGCTTCTGAAACAATAAATCACATTTATCATGGTAGCTTTACATCAACTGCTAGAGAGGACTGGGAAAACTCTTCAGTTCCTGAAGAATTCAATCAAAATTTCCATTATTAGTAAAAAAAAAAAAAGTATAATTAACATTGGAAGAACTCATGTGTTGGATAGCTCCAAACCAATTTGCAGAGATAGGAGAACAAAGTGGAATTGGTACACCAGGAAAATAGATTCCTAGAGTCTGTTTTTTAATATCTCAATATCTAAGTACATAATTTCAACAAGGGACTCAGTTTAGGTTCCACAAATATTTCTGCTTCTTAGAAACACTTTGTTTTCATAGTCTTTGCCTGACTGCTACTTTCAGAAGCAAGAAAGGTGATCACTCAATATTTCTTATATTGCTAACTCCATGTAGTTAAGCATTATTGGAAAACAAAACACATTTATTTAAGCATCATCATCAGAATATGAATGTGAATTAACCACCTTATAACTATGGCTTCAGAAAGATAGTAATACTAGAAGATGTCCTATCCTCAATACAAAAGATGTATTTTCAAGAACACTTCAGCTTGCGCAGTAAATAAGCCCTGTTTTATGATATTTGGCAGGATTACAAAGGGCATGTCATGTCCTAGTGTTCCTATGTAGCCTATCTGGGGAGTAGAAAAGTAGAAATAAAGGACTTAGCCCCTGCATGGCCCAATTGCTGCTGACAACATTAATGCAGAGGTTTCAGTGCTCTGATCTTCCAGACATTATCAATTTTTATATTAATCTTCCTCATTGCAAGTTAGGTGCAAACACGGCATACCTCTGCTTCCATCCAAACATCTTCACTATTATTTAGCTCTATTTGTGTTTGGATCTAGCAGCACCAATCACCAATAGATTGATTACTATTGCACTAAGTAGGTACAAAAAGAGAGACCTGCTTTTGCCAAGAGGGTTTACAGTGTAAAGAAAAAGCACTGTAATAACCTACAATGCTTTTGCATAATGACCTACTCCTCAATCCACCTTCAAAGGTATCACAGAGCACAGGACCTTAATGTGCTTACTTGTTCTACATATAACCCAACATAAAGATCTTTAATATACAAGGCTGTTCTATTACGCATCCTATAGTTAATTTGTTCTCCAATTCGGCATTGTACAACAGCTTGCTGTGGAAAGCAGTATGCCAGGCTGTTATACATTGCAGTAGCTAGAGGGATCCCTCCTGCAGAAACACACTGCTAATCTTTAATAAATTTCAGCTGAACCCTTGGTGTGACCTTGCATATATTTTGCCTTTTAGAAAATTTCAGCAGTGTTTAATTAGCTCTTTTGTTTGCCAAATACTAAGGGACAATGTTATTGTGAGGAACTAATATATATGGAATATTATACCTATCTTTAAAATACTAGCTGCATTAAGCAGAGAAACACCTCATTCATCTTGACCTACTGAATTTCCAGTTGAAGAGAAGACTAAACATTATTTTCAAGTCAAATGATTTTGGAGCCAGAAAGCTCCAAGTGTTTACGATATTTCCTGTAACAACACAAAAAAAATCCTCAGTAGGAATTCCATCCAGACTAGACAGGATTTCTAATTGTGGGATCCCACAACATACTGCATGAACGCTGTGAGCAAGAAGAGAGCTCATGCTGTGAGGCTGCTTCCAACGCCAGCACATGCGCTGTCCACGGAGAAGCAGATTTCTGACAGGAAAGTTACGGACTATCAGATACTGCTCCTCTCACATACGTGACATACCAAGCACACATTTTCTAGTCTACCTCTAGAGCAGCAGAAAACATCTTTTTCCCTCTTTCATCCTCTTGCAGTAAGATATACACAGTTATATAGATTTCCTTTGTAAAAGCTTTTCCGTTGCTCTTCCTAAGCAACTCCTTTTCACAGACAATATATTTTGACTGAACTAAGAACTTACACAGTAAATTCCAGAGGAATATAATAGTTCAATACTTCTAAATCACAGTTTAAATCAGTGTTAAGAGAAAACGAACTCTCCAAGAAATAAACCAGACCATTTGTAAACTATTTATTCAGATATGTATTATTTTGAGACCATCCTAGTTTTTACCTCCCCAAAGCCAAAAATGATTCCCCCAGAAAATTCCAATTATTTGAAACAGATTTATTGCCGTCATTATGAAAAAAAAAGCTGTTCTCATCCTAGCTTGCCTTAACAAACAAATAAACAAAATCTTCGATAACAAGAAGTTGCATAAATTATTTGTACAGGAATCGTTATTTTATAGTATATTCACAGACATTAAAATGCCTGCTGCAGATTTAGATATTGTGACTATCTTCAAGTTTCTAAAAGAAGCTAAAAAAAAAAGAACTTGTTCATCCTTCTTCTGAAGATAAAAAAATAAGCTTAGATTTAACTTCAAAGGAAGTTAATCAAATACTGTGAAGGTGAGAAATAAATATCACATGTAATTCTGAATGCACGTAATCCCACTGCTATTCTTATCTCCCACACATATTAATTCTGAAGTGTAACTACAGCTGTAGTGAAGGTCATTTGTAAAGAATACGCACTCCAAATAATGGACAATTTCATTTTTCCGGTGGAACACAGATGTTAAGCAGAAGGTTACATCCAGATAATGAAAGGCTTGGGACAGCTGAAAAGTCTTCAATCCCACAGTGTGACCTTGATATTTTTTTCCGCATTCAGTAATGCAGAAGGAAAAGTTGTTGCTGAGCGGCAAGGTTTACTCTGGTCGGATAATTAAAGTTGCTGACTTTCATCTATAGTGAAGCTTCATTTTCTGATATGATGAGTTGTTATGCTCAGTCCTGTAAGGCTCAATTCAGCAGTCACTAGAGATGAGTTAATGATTTCACTCATTTTCCATCAAACAAATAGCAAGAACTGGCAGTTGTTACAGACTTTTGATAACTTAGCAAATCAAAAGTACCTGTATGAAATTGAAGCATGTGCATTATCCTATTTTTATTTTCGTGGATGCAATTAATTACTATGTAAAAATCTGTAGCTCTAATAGTTAGTATCAGAGATCTGAATTGCCTGAAATAACTATTTTTAGGTTGGTCAATGATTCTAGCTCCTCAGCCACCACAGAATGTGACTATTTCTTATAGTTTAATTTACTTATATCCATTTCATTCCTTTTAAGCATTTTAGCATTTCCGTTTCTTCAAAGTTCTACTCATGAACTCTCTATTGCTATGCACAGCATTGCTATTGCTTTTTCATAATCATCTCTCTGCTGAAAATCTTAATGCCACTGTTTCCTTTTTTATTTTTTTTAATTGAATGGTTTCTCTTGAAAAGAAAATAACTCTGTGAAACAAATACAGTATAATTTGTGTATTTCTACTGCCTGTATGTTCTTATTCCCATTACACACAGTAACCCAAGCAGACTTAAATCACTGTTTTTTCAGTATGAGACTTCTGGTCCCATCTGTATTCTTTTGACTTCTCCAGACAGGTAGCTGCCCAGGTTTCCAACATGGGGGAATAACGAGCAGTTCTAATTACAAGTTGCTGGTGCTCCCCTTTGGTGAAACAAGAGTTTTTGACAACTGTTAGACATAGTGCTCAGTGTAGTGGCTAGCAAAACCATTTCTTTTTCTTCCCTCTCAGGAGAGAACTGAAGTTCTGTTCATATATGGGAAACAGGTGCTACTGCTAACACATTACTGTGGACTTCCAGGGTCTATCCAGGGGATATGCAATGAAATACAGCCCTAACTACAAGCACGGACAATTCATAGTTCTGCATAATTCAGCTGCAGAGGAGTTGTATTCATATCTATCCCTGCTGCAGCTGGTTTACTGGGTAGGCAATGAAAACATCAGTCAAGCATTCTTGTTTCAAATGGTTTTTGCAGTTGTAGTAAGTGAGAAATGTTTCTTAATCTCATCTGAAAACCATAGCACAGATAAACCCGACAACTTTCCAAACCATGTCCAGTCCAACAAATACATATTTTACTAGTATATTCAAATTAGAATAGGCCTAGATTTCTAAAAGAATTGTCTACAAGTAGCAAGCAAAGCTGAATTAAAGCACATAAAGATAAAATACCGGCATAAGAAACAAGAAGAATACTATTCTGATTCTAAAATCTGAATGTAAATTCTAGGAATCAGGATAGAAGTCGGTATAAATAACCAAAATGTCCTCCGCAGGAGGACCTTTCTAAGTTTACCGAGAGGAGGGGATGTACACTGCACGACAGACCTTGGGTCAAACCTCGGACCTTTTGCTGGTGATGCCCGCTGCTTCCTTCAGGAGTTCTGCACTGCTACTCGGTCGTATGCTATGGGTTGGCAGTGTGAAGGTTAGATCCAAGCTGTGACTTCACTGAATATGCAGATTTATCCAGAATTACAACTGACATGGTCTGTTCCTGTACGGTGCTTCTACACCTCCCAGAACTTACTGCTCCTTAGGCTCTTCTCTTTGTTCAGATAGTAGCAGATAGATAGGCTTTAGGCAGAAAGCTGCGCTTTCTGAGGTATGCTTCATGCAGCTAATAGAGCATGCAGAATTTGTGCGCATTATGGTATCCAGTACTAAATTTCACTCATCACGTAATACACTGTATTTCATGTTCCATGTAATTTGCTTTTCAACATTTATTTCTATCCTTATAGTTGAAAGTTATTTTTTCCTGATCTAGATGTAAGTTACCATGCAGACACATCTAACTTCCTTTTTGAATTTAGCTATTCAAATAGTTTCTTACAAGGGAGAGGACACAACATACATGCAGTAGACACAGACACTATCTACTGATAGACAACTCTTCTATCTACTTTAGTCTGCTGGATCTAGGAGCAGAGCAGTTTCTAATCCCATAATAACATTTTTTTTTTCTCTCTAGGTAATACAAAGGGCATTAAAGTGAATACTTTGCAATTAGTACTGGGATAACTGATCACATGAAAGTGATTTCCCTAATATCAATAGGTGGAATAATAATAAAATTCTCCTTGCTTCCCTTGCAGTTAACAACAAAACTACAATTCATAGGAGTTATAGTATGATTGCTCCCAAACATGATAAATGAAAACTATATCATCAGCATCAATACAGGGTGCTGTATCTACCAAACCATAGTATGCTTCTAAGCTTAAATAAGTCACATACGTGCACATCATTTATGACAGATATTTTGGTTTTTTTTCAGTGAAACTGAAGTACAAATCTCATTTCAGTGTTAGCAATGAAAGTAAATAGTATTACAAGAAAGTCGTATCTCCATCAAAATCAAAGGAATGTTGACCTATTATGTAGAAAGGATGTACAAGACTTGAGATTTAGACTTAATTTTTATTAATACCAGCAAAGAACAAAATTTACTTCAGAAGAGACAAAAATTAAATCAGTCTGAAATCACTTTCACGTCCAAAGATAGAGAATGTCCTGTCCAACAGTGGAAGGGTCAACTTCCCTTGCACTCCCCACATATAAGAATAAAAATGCAGCACAACTAGAAGTAGAAATAAGATGTTTTATCTTAAACCTAAAGATGAAAGATCTCTTTTGGAACAACTTCTCAGCACTGTGATGCTTTTCATGACAATAGTATGTCCTTATAACCATTGCAATTGCTTTGATGAGAAACAGGAAAAGGGGCTGTTTATTTTGATTCAGATCCTTCATGCTTTGTGGAAGGCAGTGCATTTACCTTCAAGCTCTCTGAATACCCATCCTTTTCTAACTTAGCCATGCTAACTGATTTCCTAACAATATAATAAGATAAAGGCAGCAACAGAAAAGCTTTGTGTTGGCTCAACTCCACAACAAGAAAGCTTGAAGGGGTAGTACACTTTTCAATATATTGAGTTCATTGCAACTATTACGCTGTCAATGGGAAAAGACATTTTTATAAAAATAGTAGATGCTGGTGTGTATATAAATTATCCTGGTGGGCTAAATTACATCCAATAAAGGCAACAATGAAAAATAAAGTAATGCTATAACTACTGTATAAACTCACTTGTTATATCTATTGAATCTAATTTTTACATTATGTAGAGTTTGCATATCATTCTGTGCAAGAAATATTGAATCTTAATGGCACTTAAGCAAAATTTGAAGATGTAAGAATTATGAAGGAAGAGTGTAAATTAAGCTTGTTTATTATTTAAGTCACAGTTGCTTTTTTGGTGAATTTATTCTGATCTGCATAGAGCAAATTAATTCACCGTTGGTATGTTCTGCAGTTCAAAGAATCATCGCAGGAAATAGAACTAGTGATGATGACAGAGGTCACTGGAGCACAGAAGATTGCTTCGAAGTTTTGCTAGTGTACAACATTTTGAAGAAGTTGTCTCTATATTTTAATTCCACATTTTAAATGATGAATTTGTAAATGACCTTTTTATCACCAGAGGGCATATGTTATATTCCCAAATTTCTAAATTATCACATTTACATATTTATTCCTATGAGTTATTTTTTTAATTAATATATTCCCATCTTTTTTTTACTTTATAAAGTAAAATTATAAAATAGCCTGGTTGGAGTTTTGTTCAGCTACAAGTCAAAATGGTTCTAGCTCAGTGACAAGTTCAATTGAAGCAAAGCTCCCACTAGTGTCAGTTCTACAGCTTGAGATTCCCCAGTTTAGTTATGATGCTTTTTTAAAAAGATCTGAAGAAGAAATGGAAATCATTTATGAAGAAATTAGATGTACATGGTCATATCCACAGCTAGTATAAATCCAAGCAATTTTATTGATTTATACTAGCCAAGAAGTCAACCACTGGCTTTAGGTAATTGCAATCAAGCTCATGAATCACAGTACAATTTCCTCAGTCTTTAATATTAATTTTAGTCTAAAATTATACAATAAATAATGGTTCTTAGCTTACTACTTTATCTACAGTATAATCCAATAAAGCCAGGGATTCACTGAATATGAATCAGTATACTAAGATCACAGAGCACCACTAGATCAGCTGTTAAACTTCCATGAATACTTTTGTAGAGTTTTCCTGGTTTGATTTTTAGAAAAATCTGTGGACAGTAACGAGATCCATAAAACCACCCACTCTGTTTCAAACGTAAATAATACTAAATGTTTGGCAGAAGCATCAGACTTAACAGACAAAATGTTATGAACATAAAGCCATTAGAACTACAGAAGGACTTGTTTATATGGCAGTCACTTCAGAAATAAATAAATAGAATTGCTGATGAAATAAAACATATTTGTCCTAAGAGAAGAGAGCTAAAAGTAAATACACTAATCTAAACCATAATGGCTTCTAAAACTTTTCAAAAATATCCTCACAAGGAAAAACGGGAATAAAGAACAAACATACACAACAACCATTTCCATTCCATTTTCCCTTGCATGGAACCTCGTGCAGTGCAGGCAAACCACAACCCCTGTACCCCTCTGTAAAAGTACGACCTGCTCAGCCCAAGCCCAGCCTGTGTTTTCTTGCTCGTGTTGATGCACGGATCGGCTCTAGGACAGGCTGGCATGGAACAGGCTTGCCACCAGCCATGTAGTCCTGACAGACAAGGACAAATGGTCACTCTCCTTAGCACTGTAGAGGTACCTTCTTTATCTGGTTCTCCCTGGATAGACTCACTCAAGTTTATTTCTTTAGATTTAATTATAATTGCACTTACCAACAAAGAAAAATTGAAGAGAGCCACGCACTTCCTGATACTGTTTTTTCTTGAAAGGGTTAAGTCAAAATATACCCATCTTTTTTATACCCACTAACTGATTCCATAATGGTTCTGACAAGGTAGGCATAGGAAAAGCTCATGCACATAGTTATGTACTAGAAATAAATGTATCAGCCACCAGAAAACAGATGGAAAAATACAAAAATACAAGAATCATGTACAAATTCCTGCTTCAAATGTTTCCGAAGCCTCTGTGCTACTATAGGAACACACTTAAACATACAAAAATATGGCAAGTATCCTATAAAAATAGAACAGCAAAATGGGAAACACAAGAGTAAAGATGAGTATGAGAGAAATTAGATGCAGAACCATGACATGCATGTCCTAGGATCATGCACCAAGCAACAGAGTAACTGATGTATCATATTATAAAATATTTCTAAAGCAAACATTGAGTTTAATGAATAATTATGTACCTCATAAAATGCCTAGTACCATGATCTGAGTCTTTATGCACTGAAACTAAAATAGGTGTACATTTTTAATATAAAGTCTAATTAACTGCTTGAATTATTACCACGTGCTGGTAGATTTTCTCTTTATATTTTTTAATAGGAATTTGTTTTAATTGTTAAAAATTGTAAAAGAAATCTATCATTTATGTAATACAAGAGGTCAGACAAGGTGAACATAATGATCCCCTCTGGCTGTAGAACTTCTGACTTTGAATTCAGCGTTTAGTTAGTTTATTTAGCTATAAAATATTAGCATTCTCATTTCTATGTGGTGCAATCTTACATTTCCTCAAGTTAGCTCTCCACAAAGGCAATTAAAGGGATGACATCCAACTATAGAAATAGGTATTTTCATCCATGTCGGCTTATATTACATTCTATGGAAGAAGTATGACATCCATCTTGCATTCTCACAGTCCAGTCATTCAAAGTCCCTTGGCCCAAATAAAGAGTATCCTGAATGAAAAGAACCACTTTTGTCTGCTAAGGACTCAGAGATTTAAACCTTTTCACTGCACTTTGAGGTTTGGTGACAAAATCAAAATATTTCATACAAAGAGACTGCTAACACAACTCTGGTCTAATGTTCTCTGGTCAGACTTTTTATTTACCTGATGAAAATGCCTATTGCTTCCACCTCTGCCAATCCATGTTTTTTTCTATTTGTTTGCTGGTTTGTTTTTGAGATGTCCAAGAATACCAATGCAACTAACCTCCTCAGCAAAAATTCTCTCCAAATTATGCAAAATATATAGAATGAAACATTAGCAAACACTAGTATTAAAGTACTTGCTGTGCTGATGAACACCATTTGGGGGTTAAATCTTTAATAATTAAGGAAAAAAAAAAAAAAGGAATTCACACCAGAAAGGGAAACCAGCTCATTATCCTATCCATCTATCATCATAGAGATGAAGGATATAAAGGTAACTGGATGGGATATCCAGCAAACCAACCAAAGGTCAACCATATTACAGCCTTCGTAAGCCCTAATTTTCAGTTCTCCTAAGTCTAATGTATTTAACCTAAAGGTCTTTGAAGAAATGGCTGTCTCCACTGATACAGTGATTGCCTCCATGGGTCTAGAGCTGGTTGGTTTGTCTCAGCATCAACTTCCTGTATCACCCTGTAAAGAATGTTTATAAAACAATATTAAAGCACAGACAAGAGAACATAAAGTCTCTAAAAGGTTAGAATAGGTGAGGCCATTCTTTTTTGAACTTTTTACATTTAGAAGTGTCTTATGAGAACACTTCTCAGAAAGGTAATAACCCTATTTGGTTACTTGGTGTACATACCAAGTACACACTCCTTGGAAGGGTCAGTTTGCACTTACACTTTTCCTTGGTGGATACCAGACTGCAGCACTGCTACTGCCTTTGGACTGAGTCCCATAATTTCATATAGTCTCAATTCCTACTAATGTTAGACTGGGTTTGAACCAGATGACCTTCAGAGGTCCCTTCCAGAGTAATAACTTGATAATTCCGTGATAATAAAGTTTATAAATGCCGGAAGGACTGCTACTAGTCAAATGCAAAGCAGTCAGCAAGGTGCTATCTTTCTGCAAGTAAAGTTTACATATATAGGCAGCATTAGGATTGCTTCACCATTATTTTGTTTATTGCTTTTAAATACAGAACTTGCTTGCATTTAGGAGGCAGAATTTCTACCCCTTTCCACTTAGGCATCTGAGGGTGTCCTAGGTGTTGAGAGAAACATCCAACAGAGCTCCCAAACATGTGGCAGACTTTTCATTAACTACATCAGGAGAACTGAAGACCATCCTGACTGCTCACTTACATCTGTCATATTCTCTTGCTGCCAGCTGACCAGCAAACAGGAATGCATTCAGGAACATGTTAAATAAGGCAAAAATGGAGCTAGGTTATATTATAATTTGGTTACAACAAAGCAGTCACCGGGAGTGAAAAATAGGAAATGAAATCTGTTCCATTTTAAGAATAATCTGTTACTTTATGAAAAGCAATGTCTATTTGCCCTCTGCCAATCGATATAGTGCCATAAAAATTGAAATATGTTGCATAAAAGTAACCATAGTAATATTTATAGAATACAGAAACCTAAGATCTTTAGTATTTCACTTTTCTAAAACCCTGCAGGAGTTATTATGAATAATATTTTTCCTGCAGGAGATAATCCTTCTTAATTGATATTAACAGCAAAAATATTAGCAATGGAACTAGGCTCTACAAAAGCCTGTAGTTACATGTTTTCCCGGGCAGGAACAAAATAGATGATACTTGGAATTATGGAGATGACAGAGATGAACCTAAAATCTAATCCTGTAACGGCAGTTCCCTAGTGCTGTGCCATAATCCTGGCACAATCCTAGCAAAAACTTTTATGCTATTAAAAAAACCAGATGACTAGATACGCTCTACAACACATTAGTATGAAAAGGCCTTAGAGAAGATATGCTACTTCTCTATATTCTTTAAGAATATGTATGTTGCAAAGCCCTGGTAATACAGATGTGAGGCATCTGTATTCCTAGTGGCAACACACTTTTTTGTTTTACTTTAATTAACAGGTTAGAAATTAACATTTCATTCCCCTTTTCTTTTACTCTGTATAGAAATACAACTCATTACCAAATGCCCTTCTTTTAGACTCTTTCCTATAACAAGTCATTTTTCACTCTTACATTCATTCCTTCAGAAAGATAACTATTCATTGTAAGATTTTTCTACAATGTTTACAGCATGATCTTGTGTATTTGGCTCACAGCATGAAAACAAATCATTTCACTTTGATGCAATAAAATTTACCATTACAGTATTTTACGCAACATTCTCCTCATCAGAAATATTCCAGATTTCACACAGCTTATTCAATATATCAGAAGTAAAAATGAAGACCACCCCTAAAGTTAATCATCTGCTTTGTTTCAGAAAAATTAGCATGACATTTAAAACTCAGGTTTCACTTCAGATAATGTAACAAATTGTTATTATTTTTACAGTAAAATAGTAGTATTTTAGTAAAATAAAATTAAAAAAAAAAAGATTTGCCTTAATGCCTTCAGCTGGCCATAAAGTCATCTTAAAGTTTTACATTTAAAATTTGGCCTGGAATGAAAGGATGGGTTATATACTGTACCTGTAAAAATTCAAGTTTTATTCAGTATTTGTTTTCTTATAAAAATTGTTCTTCTTATTTAACATCTGTGGATAGGTTTGGCCTGGACACCTTGAAAGTAATGCATTTTTAAGTATACAAAACCAACAAAGCTAAGGCTGCAGCTGAAAGGCCTTTCTGGTCTCTTGTGCTTTTGAAAGAACTAGTCCTCCTGTGAGAACAGAATTCATCCACCCCGCTCTCATCAACTCCTGGTCTGGATGGGTTCTGTGCCCATCCAATAGACACTGCAATGAGCTTTCCAATATATATCCAATATATTTCCATCATGTATCTTTCACTCATTAACTTAACTTATACCTGAAATGCTGACCTGTTGGTGGCATACCCTTAAGCAGTCTGCACTAGTAAATCAGACAGATTGACAATTGACCCTGAGGGTGTTTTCTGTTTATTCATAACACTTACACATAATGGGAAAGGACAACAGAAACGTCTCTTTGCTCCCCTGCTAAATCTTGCTACAATTTTTAACTCAATACTTATTCTCACAGAATAAAAATCCTCTAGTGTTGGAGAAATAATGGGTGAGATGAAGTGAAGATGAGAGCTGGTATGAGGAAGATCACTTAAAATACCACTTTCAAAATCAGAAGTATTTTTCAAATGATTATGCATATGGTGATGTTCAGCCTGCATCCTGCTTTTAAGAAATACACGTTTTTAAGTGCTCTGCTCATATTATCTGTGGCAGATTTAGCAAGTACCACCAGCTGGCTGAGCAAATAAGTGTCCAGCACAGAAGAGCTCAGAAGCTACTTAACTGTGAAGTTTGACAGTGGAAAAAAAAGTTGTATATTGAAGGCAAATGAAAGCTCCACAAAAGAGGCTAATAATTTCCTAATTAATGTGTCATAGGTCTTTCATTCATTATCATCTGGCTAAACCCTACATGATCTGGTAAAATAGTTATTTTTGCAAATCACATCTAACTGCTGAGTTTTAGATGAGAGAATGACAGACTTGTCTGTAATAAATGTGCATGTATATGAACACAAAACACACACATATAAACATATAAATATATAAAGATGGCTCTAGAGCATATAATAGGTTTTCCTTACTCCTGGCTTGGTTTCAGCTTTACAACACACACCCTACTATCCTTTTCTGAATTTCCTCCACAGTGTACATGATTGTCTGCTTTCATCAGACTGGATTTTAAACATTTCTTGTCTATGGTCAGCTAGAGGAGCTACAAATATGCATTATGGTGTTTTCCAGGTTATAGGAATGATTAACTCGCTCCCAAGAACAGAGCTCTTCATTACAGTGTAAGGAGAAAAGAAGTCCTCTCTTCCACTGAGCAGTTCTGCAGACATTTTCTGTCATTATTGCAATTTTTAAGCCACAACTGATCCTATTGCTGTCTGTGACTCTTGCCTTTCTGAAGTGAACATGCATGTATCTGCGTCCATCTCCTCCATCTCATGGAAAAAATAAAATTAAAAGCCTGACATTTGCTACTTCACCTTACAATGAAATGAGGGCAAAATCAGAACCACACCAAAAGGTACACACAGTAGATGGGCATGGAATTATAAGAATAACAATAGTAAGACTGTGTGTTATTTACAAGATTCTTATTCTCTATTATCATTCAGGTTTTTTATTAGGTCCTACCTAGAAAACTGCTTCAGGGGTGGAGTGCAGGCAGAAAACTCAATGATTCTACTTTCATTCTTGTCTATTTGCATAAAACAAAATGTAAGAGTTGTTTGCAAATAGCCAGAGATTATACCTCTAAATGTTGATGTTACATGTTTAATATATTCATACAAGCCTCCTTCGGAAATGGCAAAGCACTGGATTCCTTTCTCTTTCTCCTTAAGTACTGCCAGGTAATTAAGTCCCTGCAGCTCATGTTGTCTGGATTGGACTCCTGATATGTATCTTCATCAACTCTCTATCATCTCACTTAAAATCATAAGTGAAAATACTCTTCACCACTACTTACCCAATTTCTATTCACTTCTCCATACTCCATGATCTTTATCATTCCTTAAGGATTTATTGTCTTAATATGTAAAGTGCATGGAGAAATAGTTTATCAACAACAATATTTTGTTTTATACCTACATGAATGCAATTCTATCTATCAAAAGCTCATGCTTATTTTGAAACACTGCTCTAATTATCGTAGTGCACAAACACTTCACGCATGGTCTTCAGGGAGTGAATACTTTCAAAATTTTGACAAATTACTGTAGATTAACCACACTTAGCAAAAGTTGATATGATTCCATTAATAGAAATATTTGGAAAATTTACAACAGCAAAAATTAGGCACATACTCAACTACACCAATACATCATAATCTCTTCTCCCCTGACAGAGGCCTCAGCAACCCCTATGAGTATGACTGCTACTCACAGTGGTTGAGATTTCATTGCAAGCATCATTTACTTTGGCAGCCTTAGCTTCATTTTAGAGATTTAAGGAAGCTCAGATAGCTATCTGTTTTCCTATGTCTGATGCTTTTTCCATTTATTTACTACTGACTGAGGAATTTACAGCATTTCATTTAATTTTTTAAAAAGGGACAAAAAAAGGCAATGCCTGTCCCAATTAGAAACCAGCAGTCTGACATTTTTCTAAACATAATGAAGCACTGCCTTATGCTCTCATATGTTAGTCTTATCCTATATACCAGACATCAGTTTTTTATATCCTGGAGAGGCAAGAAATCAAAGTCAGACTCTGGCACATAAGAGATTACACATTTTATGGGAGCCTATTGCTTTGTAAGCAGAATCCTAGCGCTATGACAGTTTCTAAATGATAATGTATAAATGGCCAAACCCTCTCCAAGTGGATCTGGCCATTGGGTTCAGGAAACAATAAAGACTAGGCTCGGAATTCTGCTCTTCTCAAAACATAAATTACATTGCATATTTCAATTATTTCAATTAGGTGCAATAACTCCTGCAGGTTCTCAGTGTTTTCAAAAAACATTTGCCTTTCCCTGAGATTCAGGGCAGGCCTGATTTTCACATTAGAAATACACAGTTGCGAACGCCTTATAGCAGTAAGCTGCACTAAAGAGAGACCACACAAGAAGGCAGGAACAAGACAGAAGATACAGAACCTTTTCTCTTTCCCAAACAGGTGCATGCACATATTTAGGTATTACTTTCAAGAAAGTTCAGGGTTCTTATGGTCACAAAACTTTAGGTATAAATCATGCCAGAACAAGACAAAACCATCAACATAAATATGTGCTTCTGCTTGAGATACAGGGCAAGTCAACATAGCAAGGAATGGTTTTCTTTGCCAGATGGCTTCACCTTCTCCACAGCATTTATAATAAATGTATTATTGGTCTTGCTCATGCTCCTCCAAGTGCAGAGCAGGAGCATACAAAATCCAAAGCAGCCAGGACTCCCTGTTAAGCCAGTGTTGTGCCCCAAGCCCTGGGAAGAGTTTACGTGTTTGCTTCTACACGGAACACACTAAGGCCATGGTATTTAAGGGACATAAACTCAAAGGTTTAATATCATCTGGAATGCAGGTAGAAAGTACTATCGTTACTACTGTGCAAAAGGAGGAAATCAGCAAGCGACGGTGCTTACATGGTACATCAGCTCCCTAGCCTCTGTGTTCGCTGGCCTAGGTACCACTGGAGCTTGCGGGACTCTTACAGCTGTTTCCCATAGGTAGGTTTGTGTTCCCATACTTGTAGTTTTCAAAGCTGCCTGTGTCTGATTACTGTTAAGCTTCTTCTACACATGCATGTACAAATCTCAGCTCTACACACATTCAGCAGCAGTAATCCTGCACTTTCCCTTGATGGATTATTTTATTGACTAGTTGCACTCTATGAAGTTTATTTCTAATATTTAAGATTAAGTCTGTCTAATGAAGACTAAGCCCTTTATTCCTAGTTGTGCATTTGTTAATTAAAGAGAATAATTAGTCATTTGCTGCTTTATCATCTTTAGTACAGTTATCATGCTTCTCTTCTGTCGTCTTTTCCAGTGAACTTGACAAGATACTATAACCTTGTTAGTTCCTACATTTCAAAAATTGTATCTGCCTGGTTTTGAATCCGTGTTTTTACCCTTTTCTTATTTATTTATGCCATATAGATGGAAGTCAAGGACAAAGTTGCTGTGACTTCAGCAGTCAAAATACGGTTCAGATTAAGGCATGGTTCCCAACAGTGAGCACAGCAATTTAAATACAATTTGCCACTGCTGATTGCATCATAGGTAACTTGTTTTTAATACACAATCTCTAACATTTTACTGACATCAGAGAACTCAGCAATGCAAATGAGCACAGGTTATGTGCACATTTTCTATTTTGAGACATAATGTACCTTCTTCCAAAAACCCATAACAACAATTCAATTTTGTACATGATAATTGGGTCTCTTTCCAAAGAAAACAGCAGGACATTTCTGTTACTAAATTGTATATATTTGGAAGAAAATAATATCATATTGTACTACCTGGAATTGCAAACCGTGAGGCTCCAGAGACTTTGGAGTGTTTTTAAATAAATCCAACACTATTAGTTAGAAAAAAAATAATACTGAAAACAGTTCTACACAAACTATTACACTTTTTTAGATAAGTTAAATCCACTACTACATTTCGTTTAAATGCTCAATTTACAGATCTTTTATACTAAATCTATACAACAAAAACATCTCCATTTTCATAAGCTTATTTAAATCATTTATTAAAAGAGCATTTTCAAAGCTATCTGCTGCACAGATATGAATATATTTTTTAAAAATCCTGTAACCTGCTGGACGGACAGAGCTACATCAAGCCCATAACCAAACTCTCTTCCTAACAAAATAGAGAAGAACTGAAGAGATATGGTACACGCAACGCAGTCATAGAGTAACCTGGCAAATCGAAAGACTTCACTTCTGCTTAAAAAGTCACACATAATGCATGCCCTAAGGGAACAGACAGGACTTCCCTATCCGTGGAAGTCTATTGATTCCAAACAAAGGGACATTCAAACGCAGAAGGATGCACAAAGACAACCTAAGTTATCTCATCTGACTAGACAGGGTACCAGACCAGACATGGATCAGTCCAGATTACTCACCAGTCGAGACAAAGATCTACAATACAAGGAAAAGATAAACTTCATTTATTTATTTAATAATTTATTGTTGCAAGGTGGGTAAGTGCTATTTCCTCTTCCTAAGATAACAGCACTATAAAATGTAAACACTATGCTTCTGCAGGCTACAAGTAGATAAATATTAGCTTTTTCAAAGGAGTAAGGGTGTACTGATTTTTTTTTGCCACTAAAACAATTGAGGTATAGGAGTATACACTTGGATTTCCACAATTTACTCTTCACTGTTTACCTGCACTAAAAAGATACACAGGTTGTAAAATAAATGGGAGAAGTTAATAAAGGGTCTTTACAGATTGCAGAGTGCATCTAGTATTAATAACAACAGATGCCTCATCTCTGCCGATCTTTCTACTCACTTGGCTGTAATAGCTCAAAGATGACTGATTGATGGTATCAGATTCCAAAAGGCCCTTCACCTGACATGAACATTTTACTAAGATAAGATTTTAAGCAATTTTCCCTTATTTATATGCATTTATTCTCACCTAGATTTCATCAGTATTCACAGTAACTTTACCACAGCTCTAACAATTGTTTTAACAAGTTGACAGGAAAAAAAATTCAGGATGCTTATATACGTATTTAAATCTCATAACCATAATCCACTATGATGTGTTAGGTATAGCGTACGTGTAGGAATCTGTAATATAGGCAAATGTCTATTACTGTAAATGATTATTTCTGAATTCCCAGAACACTCATTAAGAATTATGTTCATACTGTATAGTTCATCTACAAATCTCAAATATGGGTTAAGAACTACAATTTCTATTCACAGAATCACGTCATAAAGGCACAGACAGACGAAACGAGCTGCCTAGCATTATCCCTTATCTGAGAAGCTCGAAAAAGTTTGAAGCCACCAGTTGAAATAAATACAAAAGAGGTGTTATGCTTTTCAATGAGCAAGTTCTACATTGCACCTGCAAGGACATGCTTCAACAGATTTTATAGAGATTTCTAAAATATGATGAGAAGAAAGAGAAAGACAGGGGTTATTATTTGCTTTGTTGATGGGTTACATTTCCAGACTAATTTAGAAGGTGTTGTCATTTGTTGCAGTGAAATATATTTGAAAGATTGCATTGGACTGGCTGATTTTGTTTTTTTAACAGGAAATGTTTCCTACAGCAGCAGGACAATACAGGCTCTAATGCATTAGTGAACCCAGCATGACACATAAGCCAATTAAAATCACATCACATATTCCCCTTATTCAAACCAAGAGCATACAGATGTAATAAATCTAATTGCAATGTGGTGATGTAATAGGTAGAGGCTGTTGTTTGTACAGGAGGTCAGAACCTTTCCTTTTTTTAAAAAATAATCTTTCCCCAATTTCACCCAGGCAGCTGTCATTTTGATACATTTTGATAGTTCTGTTCATAACCCAGAATCCTGTGTTATCACAGTAGAGTCTCTTCTTACATAGTGAGGTTCTTCTGTGAAAGCAAAAGTATAGAGAGCTGATGTGCCTTTCTAGTATGCTTTCTCTAGGCTTTTTACAGCCGTATGATGGTTCTTCAAATAAAATATCAAGTATATAGCAAATTTCCCACAAATGCAAAGAACAACTATCATCAGGACATGTTGTCTGGTACTGACTGAAAACAATACTTTAATCTCCTTTGTTAATTTTTTCGGGAATACTGGAAAGTGAAAAAGAAAATGTTAGCATTGTCTTTAATTTCCCTCTAGGGGTAAACTGAGCAAAAAGTGGGTAGCGTCCCACTGGGTCTGGGAGCTACTCAGGTTTTGGACACTCCTGGTAATATACTGGAACCAAAATTTAGCTTGAGCCCATTTACTGTTTGAAACATTAACCCTTTGCATCCCAGTATTGCCACAAGGTGAAGATAAAAAAAAGTGATGGAATTTTTTTTTCTTCAAAATTTGTAAGGCGGAACTGACTGGTAACTTGTTTTACTAATAGATGATTTAATAAAGTATAAAAAGCATTCAAGCTGATGTTTTAAAGTTTTCTGTAACAAAACAAAATTGAATCATTTTCACACATCAAAAGATGAATTAATTTGTAATCCAAGGAAAGGCGAAGAACTTTCTCATCTGCTTCTTTGGTATTTGTGGGAGGCTATTGTAAGCTAAGAGTAGCTTGTTAGGTTTGGGAGTTTTGACTAAGAGACATTAAGAAATAGTCATGCACTTATCAAAGATTTTTTTTAATCTCAAGTTATATTTAAAGGAGACAAATCTCTTTGAAAAGACTGCTTTCAAAAGAAATGCTCCTAAGAATAAGGAAATGTCCAGTGTACTTTAACTGGAAAATGAAGAGAAAGTTAATTACCAGAGTGGGAGATTCTTCTACTGGAAAAGACAGTTTCATTAAAAAAAAAAACTGTGTTGTCAGAATGTGTCAATTAACAAAAGTTGCAACAAATGTGTGGAAATGAGGCATAGTACTTATTATTCACTTTGATATTTACTATTGTGTATTTACTATTTGCATCAAAATGTTTCCAAATAAAACCCATAAACATTTATATTTTGACTGTTCACTCCAACTGGAATGAATGAAAGCATCAAAACACTTAGGTTTCCATATGAAATCTTCTACTTTGGCCTGCTGAAATGGATAGCCCTAACAAATAATTAGCTTTCAAATGCAATCAGTAAATTTTCATTCTCAGCTTATATGTTATAAGGTGAAGTCACAAGCCAGTGATTCATTTAGTTCATTTGAACAGACACCGAATCACCTGCAGATTCCTACTGACAACCAGGATGCTGCAGTTCTCTCTGCTGGATGTTTATAGGAATTTGAGCAGGGAGGTCTTTGCTTCGAGTCCGGCTTCATTTTGAGGCATCCTACGAGTTCCTAAGGCATTTTCGCTGTGTTGTTCAAGGACCTCACAAGATATAAGACCTCAAAAAAAAAAAGGGGGAAGCATGTACCCTAGAAGAAAGTTTCTGTTCCTTGAATATATGAGCCACTGCTTTATTCTTTAAAAATTAACTGACAGAGGTAAGGCAAGATTTCCACAATAAACCTTCCTGTTGGTTTGTCAGGCTTTGCTCAGTACATCATTTTCTTTACCTCTCCAAAATCACGTTTTTTAAGCAGTTTTGCATCACACTCTCATATCACTTACTGTTTACAGCCCTAACATTGACTTTATGCCAGTAAACTCTGTTGATGTCTCTGCTCTCAAATAGCTATTTTTACATGGATATCCCTTATTATACATTTAATTTGGTATTTGTAAGATTAATGAGACATTTATATTCATTTTAGATGTTACTGAAAATAACATTATTATATTATGTAATAAGAATGAACTAGTCAGTCACCTTTGGGTTTTGGATTTTTTTTTGATGTAGAAATATAATAAAGCAAATTGAACATAGTCATAAATATGTAACATGCTTCTTTATGAGGGAAGAAAAGAAGAATGAAAAACAAAATATGGTCAGGATTTTAATGCTATGCGAAGTGCTGAATTTCAATAAATTAATAAAAAAATAAAAAATACTTTGAATTAAAACAAAACATTTTGATCAAACACTTAACTGCACAATTTCAAGTGAAATATATCGTTTTCCTTTCCAGGCCTTAAACTGTTTTTCTCTAATTCTCTTTTTTTCCTTCTCAATATAAGTACCATTTTGAAATAGAGGGAAAAAAAAGCATATACTTCAGTTCATGTTTTTGAATGTTCTTCCATTTGGCTAAAAGCATGCCACATGATTTCATAAATACTTATGGTTTAAAAGCAAAATGAATGTTTTTATTCATAACTAAGCCACAAACCAGTTAGGAAGAATGAACAAAAGAATGAAAGAACCAATGAAAGAACAAACTAAAGAGAATGAAAAAATGAAAGGAGAAAAGAACAAAAGAAAGAACAAAGAGGGTGGAAACAAGGTACATGTGAAGGTAAGGAAAGATAAAGAGTAAATTATTTACTTTTTTCAAGGTTCACCGGACAGTTATTTAAGACCAGTGTCTTTAACAACTGTAAAAGGACAAATTTCCTACAAAGTCCAAGGGCAACTTTGGAAGCAATACAACACAGCATGCTTGTGTTGTACTAAATGCAGTATTGTCTATGAGTAAATTTGGTGAAAAGCTATGGCTTTTAAGAAATCCCATTTTTGCAGCTTTGCATGTCTTTTTCATGCTTCTCATTATGCTTGTGGTATTATGCTCCTTTAAAAATAATCACTTTCTTAATGATTTTGCTATATTAGTTGCCAACCAGTTTCTCGAAAAAAAATATATATATATATTTTATTAGGTCCCATCTGAAAGAAGTCTTAAATATGAGTTGACTGAAAATACATGATGTTCTTATGTTCAATACAGGAATGAATTATTTTATAATCAACTTCATCTAACGCACAAAGCTCCAACGAGTATTATTGAGACGAGGGTAACTGGTTCAGCTGAGATGTCTCTGCTAGCAGCAGTCCTGTTGTAGCCTGAGCCAGGCTTGACCCAAAAGAATCATAGACTAAAACATTTTTCACACAGTTATATCTTCTTCAGCAAAACAAAAATTTAAGACCACCCAAAGAATCACTGTTGGACCTGAGTTTTCTTCTTATGTTTTGCTTTATTTTATGTGCTGTTGGTCCTCGCACTCGTTTGCTCTGGATGAGGTCGTGCGGGAGAAGAGCTGAAGCAGGGCTAAAGCCACAATTCTGTGGGAAAAACTTCTGCTTGACCTTGAGCTTGTATCCACACACATTTTACCACCTTCTGCGGCCACCAACAGTCTTGGGACAGCCAGTGCACGGCACTGGTGCAGGCCCTGAGGACATGCTGGGGGAAGGCAAGGCTCAGCTAAGGGCTTAGAGCAGGGAAGCCCCTGGGCAGGCCCTGACTGCCACGCAGGCTGTGATGCAGTTCCCCCACAATCCGCAAGTTCACAAAGTCTCACCTCAGGGTTTCATCTCAGTAATGTCTCTGGTTACTCATTCGATGCCACTACCCTCATATAGATTTTAGTATACAAGAATAAAACTGCGGGAAGTCTAGTACGGCTCATTATATGACGAGAGACAGCTACCCTTGTCTAACTAATTTCCACCTTTTAATCAGACAGGCTATGATCTCTAACAATGGAGTCAGCACATTTTAAGAAATTAACAGCTTTCAGCTGGGAACTACCAGGTCTCAGATGACAAGTGGTAAGTGCCCCTGTCTGCAATGCCAGTCTGCTACAGATGGAAAGAAGAACACGTTAGCTTAAGCCACTGTTGTTGCCTACACTGATGAGCAACATCTGTTTCTTCCTAGTGGATGAGACTAGAACTTTCATACTCTTGCATTTTGATTAAATTCTAGTATCAATGCATTTGGTTCCCATGCATACGGTTTAAATGAACTTTAATATCCTGATTCTCTTAATTATCAGAGCAAAGTAAAATCTCTTCTCTAGCTAAGGCTAAGAACCATCTTCTGCTTAAAGGTCAACCTTTCTCTGTGTTCCAAAATCTGCACATTTATTAGAATTCACTATGGTTTAGAGAAGGGAGAAAGAGACGCAATTACTGTCAGATGTAGTATTATTTAAGAAAGTCAAACAGAAAACACTCTAAGGATCCTAGTTCTTAGAATCATGTTCAATCTGACCTCAGATCATAAAAGCAGAGCTTATAAAGGAAAGAAATATAAAAAAAAATAGTAAAAAAATAGGTAGCTTTTCTCAATCTATGCAAATAAATAAAAATTTCAGCCTCTGAAAAAGGTACACTTGTGTTTCCAAAAAAGATGATTTCATTTAACTCTGGAGAAGTCAGACCATAGACCTCTGCTATATTGCGTCACTCTAAGCTTGAACATCAGCCCTGGCAGATACCAGGGAAGATGCATGGATGCTGCTACTACTCATTTCAGTCAGCAGAGTGCTGCACATTCGAGTAGCATAACAGAATTTAAAACAGAACGTTGACTTTTTATTTTTAAGAAAACACACTAAACTTTTGCGAAGAGGAAACAGGAATTAGAATGAGGAGCTGAAAACCAGGGAGAGAGGATCATGGAGATGAATGGGCTGCAGGGAGTAGATACTGAGGAGAAGATGAGAAAAAATGATAGGGGGAGGAAGACATAAGACATTAGGAATATGGAAGAGAAGATAAAAAGCAATCGTGTTCAAAGGTGTGCAAAAGATTCTATAGCACTATTCTATAGATCTTAAGTGCAGTGGTCATTTTGGATGTTAAAATAACCACAACAAATTGCAAAACTAAATACTGAAGAATAAAATTAGTGCATAACCTTGATTCTGTTTAGAAATTATTCTGTCAATATAAACATTTTTAAGGAGTAAAGAATAGTACGTGGCTGAACAAGGAAGTAAAGAGTATGAAATCTAATACAATACTCAGATGAATCTCTTCTCTCTTAAGAACAATTACAACAAACCTAAGCAATTATTTCAACTGCCCCTGCTTTCTCTCGTTGTTAAAAAAGAGAAAATAATTTAGTCTACTTGTACTGTAAATGGGCCTGAAAGTGAACAGAGAAAGAAATAAATGAAACTTACTAAGAACAAAACAGATTTTAAAACTCCATATTTAAGCTAATGTTTTATTCTGAACTGCCCGCTTGTTGGTTGCAGAGCAGTTAAAACTCGGCAGGCACGGAGCACTTCGTCTAAAACATTCAGTCATATCCTGGATGGCAAATATAAGCTCACACCTACATTCCCCATTGAAAGATTCGCAAAGCATTCAAAACGTACCTGCCTATGGCTGTAAAGATTCAGGCCCACTTTTCTCTACTCAGAACCAACACATAAATGAGTCCCTAAGGTTGCACAGAGCAGCAAAGACTTTTGCTCATCTGAGGACCTTGCACCATCTTAAAACCAATCTGCCTCTGACCTGACACTGTCAATCGCAGATATTAAAAAACAGACAGACTCCACAATTTCTGAAATTGATAAAAACATGAGATTTAAAAATGAATCTGGAGTCCTTCTACTTGCCTTTCGGATTTCAAAATTTCAAAATCTTCATATTTTTCCTCCAAGAAGCAATATCAATGACCAACAGGATTCTTTCCTGATTTCCTGACTCATGAGACCCAGAGTAGAAGAACCAACTTCAGCAGAGAGCTACGACAGACACTGCCTCAGGAAATGCTACTGAGGCATGGGCCAGCTTCCAAATTAATATCCTCTGGTGCACATTTCAAACAGCCCCACTGACTTCTGGTGACTCCGTTGGAGTTCATGCTGGAACTCCATCAGGGTGAGGTCAGAACCTGGCAGGTTTTTTCTGAACACAGTCCACACACCATGCTGACTGACTGCCTTCTAAAAGTAATGCTGCTCTGTGACGCTTAGCTGTGCCCAAAAATATACGCACTCCATCTACTCTAAGTTTGTGACTAAAGACACATACATACTTGGATTCGAAATGAGGCTTAAAGGTATTTTATACATTTTTCACCCAGGCATACTGAGCAAATAGACATTCCCTTCTCCAAACACATTGGAGAATAGTATTATAAAATAATCCTTGGTTATTTATTACCAAGCTGCTTTTGTTTTGGTTTTTGCATATATGTGATGTCTGCGTATTTTTTTCCCCATGAACCAGCTCTGAATTTTCACCTGCCTATGAGTAAGATCAGGAAAGGCTGATTTGAAGACTTCTGTTTGCTATCATGATTTATAGACTGACCGAGAATCCAACCGACCTCAACATAATGCAGTGTAGTTTAAAGGATGCCTTAAGAACAATTAATTTGAAAGCACCACAGGCATTGTCCTGCTGGTTACGGACTGCCAGCTGCTCTGCTTTTCCTCATGCAAAGCTCCCATATGAACCTTTAATAGGAGTAAACTGAGGGAAAGAAGTAGCAGAAGGGAGGGAAGCATAAAACTGCTAACAATTTATACCTAACATTTCTATCCCATATGATAGATCCTTTCTGCTGCTGCTGAGGGGAGAGCTATCAGCCCCTACTAGTCCACAAATTTAGAAATCTCATAACAAAGTCATAACAAAGTTCCAACACTGCAGGCACTTGGGCCATAGTTAAATGCTTAATTTTTCAGTAATTCTAATTCCTGAAAATGGATGTTTAAAGCCTGGTTTTGCACTGCAGGTGTCAATATCGCTAGCTGAAAGAAAGTAACTCAGAAACTATGACTTCCTTCTTCCCGTGAGCTTTTCACAGCAGTGACACCATGCATACTATCCAGTGCATGGATAATGTTTTACAGTGTTTATTTCTTCTCTCATGTGATTCTCTACCTTAAAGAGATGGATGCATATGCCACTTTATTGTTTTTTTATACCTAGGGTTATTTCTATTATACCTAGGGTTAAAACCATATGTAACAATTGGTTGCATATGGTCTATATGAGACATCAGTCTTCTCTAACTGTGTGCATATGCACAGAAACTGATCCAGAGGCAGTACTCACTACAGCAGATACCTTAATCTACTTGGTCCTTAATCTGCTTGGTGTGTTCTCCACCAGACTTCACTAGTCTCCATCTTTCCCACTTCAAAGCTGTTTTGTGCAACAAAAAGAATAAAAACAGCATGCCTGAAGGGACCGCTGTAGGGGTGTTATGAACAAGGCTGTAGGGGAAATCTTTGAAATCTTACATAAGATAAAGTTTGAAATCTTACATAAAATAAGGAATCATATTTTGGGAAAAGATATGAAGAACATTTTCTGGTCTGAAACTTTCTGACGGTTATCCTAAGCTACTAATTAAACAAGGTCTGTAAGTGATAAAGGGACCTTCAAAATAGCCTATTTTTCTACTACTGAAATATTATTGTGTAAGGACAACAGATGGACCTCTAAAGTCATTATTATGTTTCTTTCTTCACTTCACTGCCTAAATTCTGTCCAAATCAAGTTTCAGACCCTTCTGGCACGTCTCCTCCCACCAAAGCACAATAAGGAATTATAGATGGAGAACAAGTGGCTACTGACATAAACAAGAAGTCTCCCATCAACCTACAATTATACATCAGTTCTACTAATACCCTCAATGGACCAAAAGGTTCAGTGATTTTTCTTGTATGTGCATGCATGTGCAGAGCCTCTGACAATCTGCAAACGTGTTAAATGTGAAACTGATTCCAAACATCATATAGGGATTGACAGTTTCCACTGAATCTTTCCATGAAAGGTACCAATTCCATGCATGTTCATTGGTTCTGCACCACTCAAACTGAATCTACTTAGAAATTGTGATTTCAATACAAATACTTTAACAGATTGTATTTTATGTATATTTCTTTTATGACATAAGAAACTACATTTAAATGTGGAAAATTTCTGCTCTGGGTAATTTGCATCCTTATGTCCTATTATGGATTCTCCTATTTGGATTTCCATCTGGGCTTCAATATCCTTCAGAGTCTGTTATTACTTTAATGAGATCATCTTGGGTTTACATACCTATTATGACTATTTGGAATTAGTATTACCTGCTTACCTATCCACATACTGCTTAGTCTCACCTTTTCAGAATAATAATGAGCAGATTACTACTGAATGAAGAAAATAACGTCAAATAATTTGGTTCCAAAGAACTCCTAATTAAGAAAATACAGTTCATGGCAACCTCTTTCTTAGCCATTCATACCCTGTTCATGAAGAACTGTAGTTTCAGGCTTAAAATCAAAGACTGGGATCCAGCTGGGATCCAATTTTATCTTTTCTGCTCGCTTGTAATATAACCTTGAGCAGCCTTTGGAAAACTGAAGATAATATATCTACCTCTAGGGATCTGAGGTGTTAATAGAATATTCGAACACTTAAGCATTACATAGCTATTATGCATATTTATTGGTAGGAAACACTTAATGCTTGTTTTGTAAAGTCCCTAGAAATTTGGGATAAAAACTATCATCTCAAAATATACAATGACACAAAACACAGAAGCACGTCTCTGCATTTCTGGTTGCACATATAATAATAAAAGAAATGTGACTTACTAATATGACTCTAATGTGACTATTTTCACTGTCATAAAGTTACCAGTTTCATCTACAACTAAGATTCTACCTTTATCGCTTCCTTCAAAGCAATGACCTAGCTCCTTTGAGCAATAAGACACATCTTCCAACTTCTGGCCAACATCTGTTCATGGTCAATCTACTCCCATTTGCCCTTGTGCCAAAACTGTTCTTTCAGTCAACTGTCTATTTTACCACCATTGTGTTTGCACCTTGGAACAGAGTGGTCACTTATCAACACTTAGATCTTTTATTCCATATTAAGCTCTTTCTGTATCTTAATACAACTGGTACAGGGATATCCATCTATGTTCCTGACAGTTCCAATTTGTCTTCTTAAATGCCCCATTGTGCACAACATTCCAGTCTCACTGGATTAATCAGACTATGCTGATGAGTATCAATTCAAGCTGATGAGACTCCAAATTATATCAGAAATATTAAGTCCAAAGTTAGGTGATTTTTTACCAGATAATCCTAAATTCCATGTTATTTGTATTCCTTTAAAACATTCATCCTTTGTACCGAAAAGTGATCATTTACACTAACACTATTGAAGAAAATATTAAACACAATTTGTCTTCATAATGATCCTTGTTAGCTATATTAATAATGACCATTTCAGGTGAATAGTGTCCTCTTAACAAAGCCTGCTATAGGTTCTTTTATGATCCACTACCATAATTCTTTTATCAATCCTGATTTTTTCTGGTTTACCAAATAATTTTTATACGTAGCACAGTATTAAATACTTTACTGAAATCCTGACAGATTAAATTTAGCTTTCTTTGTAGAAGGCTATTTCCTTTTGCAGAAAATCAGTTATAAAGCGAGATACAACCTTAGCTTGCTAAAACTCAGTAAACCCATGGTGCCTTTCTCATTTAACTACTATTTTCCTAATTATTCTTCCTTTCAAAAGTTGTTGAACGGTCTTGCCTACGCTCGAGGTCATTCTCTACATTCCAGGTCTTTCCTATATTCAAATCCTCTAGCTCTTCCTTCCAGCTGACTTCACTAATTAGTTTTCTTAATCTCTCAGAGTCTCCCCTTCCAAAATTGAAGTCTTTAGTTAAAGACATGATTTTGTTTATATTCACATTTAATTTGAACTGAATAAACTCATGAACATTCTCTCTGTTTTCTATAGCAACTTCTGTAATACCCAGCTTAAAATGAGCTC
Organism: Crypturellus undulatus; assembly: GCA_013389825.1. Lineage (NCBI taxonomy): Eukaryota > Metazoa > Chordata > Aves > Tinamiformes > Tinamidae > Crypturellus > Crypturellus undulatus. The sequence continues at coordinate 420,118 of VWPW01027344.1, read as the reverse complement.
TAAAGAAAATCACCACTTGTTGGTCTCGTGATTAAAGGAGTGGAACTGAAGACTCCTGTTCGTGAGAACAGCCTATATCTCAGAGTTCAAAGTTTTTCATAGAGACAAAATTCTGTGTAGTTTTTATGTCACCCATAGTATAGCAGAACTTCTGCTCTGTATCCCAATCTGACTAGAAATATCTGCAGCAGAGCCATATTAACCAAACAGAACCTCCTACTATTATTAGGGCAGTAGTTTTGAACAGATTCATACCCTCCATTCTTCTGTCCATCATTTCTCCATGTACCACTCCATCGCACAACTTTTGCCCTTTTCTGTCTACTGACCTAATTCAATGTTAGCAATTTCTTTCTCTCGTTTTCCTTCATGTCCTGATATTTCTTTATCCACGAATGCCTTTTCTTAAGCACTATTAAAATCACCCCTGAAAAATAAGACTATTTTTTTCTCTGCAACCTATTTCCTGCTATGAAGCAACAAATCATGAGATTCTTTTCTTCATGTTTTTATGTTTTCAGCCTTCTTTTCCAGGAACTACAGAGAGATAGAACAGAGTGGAAAAAAAATCCCATTCCTGGCAAAGCTTCCCATTGCTAGTTCTCCTATTAATATAATTAATATAATAATAATCAAAGTAATAATTGTGATGTGTGAGCATCTCTAAACAATACTGAAAGAGAAGGAAACATACAAAATAATATTTGTAAAGAATGTTATAAAGAAATCAGTATAAAATTGATCCAGATTTTGACTACCAAGAACTACCTTCCACATAAAACCTGACTTTTTTCTTTTCTAAAAAAAAAAAAAAGTTTCCTATTAAGAGTATCACTGAGTCAGTGATAGTTGCTGTTTGATAAGGAAAATACCATGACTGCTCTTGGACTGAAGATGTGCATACATGACACTTAGACTTTGATCTTAATCCTATCAGTAGTCAAGTGTCATTTCACGAGTTTCTTCTTATACAAGACATATTACAGCGTGGGTTGCAAGCACCATGCATACTAAAATACCACTTAAAAACACAATCCTGCTTAACCACATCACTTTCAATAAACATATTTTTGAAAAAAAAAACAGTTATTCCAAATAAATTGCTTTTCTTATGTCCAAAAAGCTTTGTGTGCCTACATTTTCAGTGGTCACACTGACCCACAATGTATCACACAATATATCAGCCTGAAAGGGAGCTATCCCTTTCAGAGACGTCTCCAGAGATTCTTGACTTCAACAAAAGGCTGGTTCACCTCTCTGCAGGTGCCCTTGAAGGTTATTCTGGAAGCTGGATGGGACAGATTGTAGGGAACAGCACACAACTTTAGTTCATTGTTGTAGCGCTGCTGAGCCTTGTACCTGTAACTTAAAACTATACTGAATCTCTAGCAGGTAAATGAACAGAGAATAAGTCTGCCCGTACTTCCATTCCCGCCAGGCTGTTTACAGTCTGTTTGCAACAACTAGTCTGACCCAGAATAGTTTTAAAAAAAACAGCTCTGCTCTCTTCAGGGCTCTCCCAACATGGCAGCACATGCGGCAGCTCCGGGAGGATGCTCCTTCCTCCTGTTCTTATGGAGCCTCAGAAAATCCCTTCTAAGGAAAGTGGGAAACAGCAACACTTTGTTCCTTGACATAAGGATGTCTTTTTTTTCAAAATTCTTCACAAAAGCCCTTGGAGGAAGTTTCAGTTTCTAATGCCAAGTGAGGCTTCTTGCTCTTTGAAGGGGGTTTTGGTGCCCTCGGTGCTGGTACCCCTGGAGGACCCAGCCTCTTCACTGACACTCCAGAGACATGGACACAACCTTGCTCTAAAACCTACCCTCTGAATTACCTAGTCCATAATGCAGAGAAACGAAGGGAAATCACCTGGAACATGTCTGAGAAGCTTTAGTCTATCGTGTCTCAGTTGTCTAGGCAGGACTTTTCATTCCTGTCCTTAGTCCTTTCCACGAATCACTAAACACTAAGCTTCCTGTTCCCATTTTATCCCATTTAAATCATGTAGTCGTTTAAATACTGAGTCTAAGCAAGTGGCGTACAGAACCTAAACTTTGAGGGCTTGACAGACGTCTAAGCAATGGCAGGTTTGTAGGAACATTTCTTAGGGCAGCTGAGACTACAAGGCATCACTTTGTACTTTGGGGGACTGTCAGATATTGAATATTTTCAGAACGCCTTGCATTGCCTCTGGTACTGCAAACTCAGGAGGATAAAAATGAGTCTATGTGGTCACATCATCCAGATTTGTGATATGCAATGCAAATGGCATATTATATGCCACCAGGCACAGGACCTATCAGCTTTGCGGTCTTGGCAAGGATCCATGTCTATGAAACAGGAATAACATCTCTGAATGTTATTCAAGACTATGAACAGACCTACGAAGCCTTATTGGATAACACAAAGAAGTTCAAATGCTGTGCACTTTGTAAGTAAGAAATAAACGTCCTTTCACCTAGACATATAAAGGTAAGTGCCTAGAAGCTAATTCAGAAGATGACCGCTTAGGAACACAACTTGTGTACTTGAGTAATCATTTGGAATATTGATAAAAAGCAAATCCTCCTGGTAGAAAGTTGCGTGTTAAAATAACAGGAAAATAGTACGCAAAAGAGCAACAGTTATAACAGAGGAGGCTAAAAGTGTGCAGGATACAACATGCAAGATAATGGGGAAAAGATAAAGTTTCATGTATCGATCATAATGAAAATGCTGATGTTTATATTAAGATTATTAAATTGGTGAAAGTGAGTGTTAGTTGTTGATTGGATAGTCAGATAAAAGTAAAAAACATCTTGTCAAGAGAATTTTGAAAATTAACTAAAATCCTGCAGTATCAAAGACTGATACTTGATCAACTACTGTTGCTGAACAAAATAAACAATTGGAATTACTTGGCATATGGTAAACTCCATATCTGTAATAAATTTTACTCCCATATTCAATGCATTCCCTTGTACTTTGTAAATGTCCTGAAGGATACCAGATTATCCCAATGAGTAAAGTCTGTTCCAGTAAGTAATTGATTACCAGTATTAGGATTACATAATTTACTAGGCTATTTATCCAGGCAATCAGCATGCAATATACATCTCCAGACAGGGTTATTTCATTTTTCAATAAAAAAATCTTTTAACTCAAATGCTAAAGGTACTTTGGTTACTCTGCATTTTTTTTCCCCCCAGCAAAATTAATTGCAACAAATGGTAGGTTGAAAATTGTTTATAATGATATATTTAGAGGAATTAACAGGTATTTTCTTTAGTGACTCATCCTTCTTAGAGACACAAAAATAGTCCAGGAATATAGAAGTTTTGTATTTCGGACCTGTAGATAATATTATTTCATTATATCAGGTAAAGAAATATTCACTTTTTCATACACTTTTACTACATTAAAAAAAAAAAGGAAGCATCCCTGCTTGCGTGCTAAATAACAACAAGAACGCAGCATCCTCCNAAGGAAGCATCCCTGCTTGCGTGCTAAACAACAAGAACGCAGCATCCTCTCTGCAAGCCCACGAAGGAAGAACAAGAGCCTCAGGGCAGCTCTGATCTGACTAACCCCAGTACAAATGAAGGGGCACCTGCCTGACCTCGGCACAATGCCAGTCCACTGTGAACAGAGTCACATCTAAAACCCTCGGGGTTTGGGCAAGCTGGGACAACCAGCCGAATGCCGTGGCTCTCCTCGCAGAGCACACAAACCTCCTGCTCTGTCTGCAGCCATCCTGCAGCGACAGGGAGACCTAACGAGATCCCCAACCCTCGCCCCAGTAAGGATGGGAATGGTGCAGAGCAGGAGCCGTACGCGGGGTCTCACCACCAGGAGCGAGGCCTGCAGCTCGCCACCTCCCAAGTCAGCGTCACCTCCCTGATCCCTCCAGGAATCACTGTTCTAGCTGGGGCTTTTGACCTACCTGCCAAAGTGAGTCATTTCCACTTCTGAAGGCAGGAAAGGCCCCAGGCAAGTCGTACTAAGCTGCAGAGCCCTTCTGCGGCGGGGCTGCCACCTGCAACGGCCGAGTGTTTGGCCCACGCGTTAAGGAGCCAGGGCTTACACTGCTACCTGTCTGCCACCCTCTTCTCACCAACAAGCAGCTTTTAAAGCACTGCCCATTTTAGCAATGTTAAACGCGCCCGGTGTCAAAACAAATGTTTTGAACACCGCCTGCTGGATACGCAGGCAGGTAGGACTACAATAGGAGCCCAGCAATGGGCAGCTCGCGGCTCAGGCGCTGCTCCTGCTTCCGACCACGACCTCCAGGCAGGCAGTGCCTGGCGCATTCTCCCCCGCGGATATAAGGGTACTGGGAAACACATCTAAGAATAGTTCCTAATAGGGGTCTCTGTTAGCCGATACTTGGGGACACACTGTTGTGTTGAAATGACTAATAAAAAGGGAAGCTTTATAAATCATTCACTTCCCAACAACTTGCTTGCCCTCGCCTGCAGCCTGCCATTTCGCCCAGAAACTCTTTGCTGCAGATCAGGTACATTAAAGTATTATGACAAGCTGAGACATTTGAAGTGTTCGAAAAAGGTCAGGCGACTCCGGCGACTCCTGTTTTATAGGTTAAATGTGGCCTCAGTCACTATTGCCCTTGTTAGCAGAAGGTACCTTGGGATCATTACGCAGGATGAAATGCCAGGCTCATTTTGGAGGAAAATGGCAGGAACTAGGCACCCAAAATCACCATGTCTTGAAAGGAAAAAAAATGTATTGTATTTTTCTCTCTCATAAATAGAGGCATTTTAGGATTTCAATGATTATGGTATCATGGGGAGAACAGCAAGATAAAGCTGATAAATGTAAATCCTAGTGGAAAAGGCACCCTCTATAAAAGTCTTTTAAAATGCAGTGACTCCCATACTGAAAGGAAGGGGAAAATGAGCAATCTCTAAATATTGGAGTTCCCAAGGCATATCTCATAAATAAACAGATTTAAATAGCTGTGTAAAGGAAGCAAGGAAAAGGAAAGAAAGGAGGAGGAGAATTAATCAGAGGAACTCAGAGAAGTGATAACATTCCAATCAGCTTCTGACCTCATCCCTGGAGCCTGGAGATTTAAAGAGCTTGGAAATTTAAAGCTGCCTCTCACTCATCCAACTGTCTCAGCGTTAAAAGAATTTGCTTTAATACTTTGTTATTACAATCAGCTTTTCCATCATAATTCATTTTCTTTTTTTCTTGTTTGTTTTCTCAGCTCAAAGCCACAGCAAGGTTTGTGCTCAGTTTACAATTATCCATCTCTTTGAACATGCCCAGACAGCAGGAAATGTGTTTCTCTGGAAACAGGAACTACGTGAAATCTATTAGTACTCGTCTAATGCTGTTCACACACATGCTGCAATGAGGCCGTTAGCACCAATTCAGCTGTACCAGGTGAAGTAATGAAGGAAAGTGCTGCCAGTGACCACACCAGGCTGGTAAACCAGCACGCTCTGCTGCTGGCATGGGCTGAATGTGGAGAAGAGAAATCTGTGGCTTGACACCACCAGTCTGCAGCGGCTGTGGGTTACGGTGATACCAACACCTGCAGCCCACTCTGTGCTGTCAAGGGTGATGGCAGCCCAAAAGAGGCAGGTTAGAAGTAAAGCACAGCAGCAGTAACGTCAGCTTCGCAGGCACTGCCGTTGAGAGCGAGCATTAACGTAAACCTCTGCTGAAGGTGCCTTAGGAACAGGACTGTGAATAGCAGCAGCTGTGGATTCAGCACACGAATACTGCTCATTCTCACTGCTAGTGGGACGGTAACCTTCAGCAGTGGTGTGGGCAGAAAGTAAAGATAGTAAATCTTAATTTATGCTGCTAAATTTAAAAAAGAAAAACTGTGAGAGCTCAAAGTTTCCTCACTTCCTCAGCATTTCTCAGAACACAGAGAGTATCCTAATTTTGCTGACATTTCCCTTAAAAATCAACCACATTTGAATGAGCTTAAATCTGGTAAGTTCCTAACTTCTCTATGATCAAGAATGTTTAAAGATTTCTATGGTACCTTCAAGTAGGCCACAACACGGCAGGAAAAGGAGATACATGAAGCCTTCCTTCCCCATCCTATCCAACTACAGAGCTGCTGAAAGGGAAGCAAAGTTACCTGTTTCAAATAGACTGCACAGAAGTAATAGTATGTGAATTGGTGAAGACAAAACCAAAGTTTTACTAAGAGAGTACTTCAATTGTCTTGACAGAACAGGATTTTATATTTTTTAGGGCGAAACAGAAAGACTGGTTAGGAGTTGGGAGTTAAGAGCGGAGGGGTATGAAAACTAAGGAGAAAAGAGATAAAACAGAAAATATGCCTATGATTTGATACAGAGTAAAATCATATTATTCAATCACATACACACATACTTATACACCTATATACACACACACCTTATACAAAAATGCACTTTTATACAGATATGTATATGTAAAATGTCAAACAATGATGATACCAAAATCACAGGTTAATGTAATAATTAAAAAAAAAGTTCCCCCTCTTTTCTTATTAATAGCTGGCATAACAGCCTAAGAAGAAAAATCAGACTGATAGCATTCTGCCATGGGCTACTGCAATGAGGATGCCTAGTAGGAAGAACCATTCACTCATCCCAACTTTTGCACAATCCATTTGAGAGGTAAAAACAGAATCAGCTCAGGGTAGTTTTTTTTGCCAGAGCCCCAAAGAATATTAACAACTCTTGATGAAGTATATTCAATTCTGTTGATATATCTGAAAATGTGATTTTTTTTCCTTACTTGTTGGAAGAACATGCATTGATCTATCTGAAACTAAAACATATCCAAAAGATTTTGGGATGTTCAGAGAGTAAATGTCCATTACATTACTTAAGGAGAAATGATTACAAATAGGAGAGCTGTTGGCAAGATCACAAGTTTAATGATGTTTTCTTGAGCCATGGCCAGACCGCAGACTGTTTTAGCATTGCCAGTAGGCTGCCAGCACTGAGGGAGGTGCTGACAATCACAGCTGATAGGAGTCTCAGTTACTTTTCACTGTTCCTTCACTAACCGAGGAAGCCAGGAAATTGTGGGCAATTTCCTCACTGCTCTCAGGACATATGTTTGCAAATTGGTCTGAACCTAGGCAGAGGAAGCGCAGGTATAAATCTGAAGTAATGCAGTTGTTTGAAGACTGAAAAAAGCCAGTGTTGAGTGTCTTCCCTCCTGTGAGCAGGAATGTTATGTGGATTTTCAAGGTATGCTCACCAATAACTGTACTGCTTTGCTGAAATACCTGAGCTCTGAGCAGAGCCGTTGTGGAATTACCTACCACGGAGCGCAGTCTGCCTGACTCTTCTTGGAAACTGAATACATTTGTCCAGGCAAAAAACAAGACAAATGGCACCACAGGCTACACTGGCTATACCAGAGACATTTTTCTATGTCTCATTTCCTCCTCCATTTTAAAACAAGGAAAACAATACCAAAAGAAGTATCTTGAAGTTCAAGGGAAGAATTTAAGGTGTCCAGAATCTTTCATGATATATGCCTGAGATAGAGTTAAACCACAGTCATTCCTTTTTTGGCACCAGAAACCTAACTCTGGGAGGAAGGCAGGGTCTCTGTGCTCACACATGCACATTCATCATGGAGCTAACGGGACTCCCTCTGGGGAGACTTTCTTAGGCAGACACGGGCTGAAGGATCCTGCGGTGTTGTTTTACTGGATGTTCCCCAATGCAAGGACTCAAGAATTTGTTCAGAAGAAAAGGGCAGAACAAATGCCCCTAGAAGAGAAGGACTAGACAGAAATGCTCAGGTCCTTGAATCCAGTTTCCTACTGCTGGAGTTCACCATGCCAGTTAACCCTTAGCATAAACTGATCAAGCTTTCAGATGCATAACAGCAAACTTAGAAGACCTTTCTACTCCATTTGGGATCTTCAATATCGTTATAATTATGAAAATCCTTCCAATCCCCAGACTAAATTTTACCCTTTATAAGTGCCTATCGCCACACCATTTTTAAGTGCTTACAAAAGCTAAGACTTCGGGAGGTACAATGCCATCCTGAAAAATTACCTGAAAAAAAATCTTGGTGAGAATAAACTTAAAAATATGTCCTCTGCTTTACAGACTTACTGGTTAGTTTGCAGTAACCTGACCCACTGGTGTTTGTAGAATTATATTTTTTGTATATACCTGACCTCCTAGTCTTCTCTGCCACTGTTGTCCTCTCTGCCCTAACTTGTTCAATCCTTTCCTTTGAAGCCTGTTAACTTTCTTATCACACTTCTATTAATAAATTCCTTGCATATAGGAAGATTGACCTGTGTGAACAATGATTACTTGATTTTTGTAACAGCATGTACTCATTTTTTTAGATGGCACCTGAATTTCCTACCCTGGTCTAGGCAATTCCAAAGGTGGTGTTTAGAGCACCTATTATTAATGCACACTTGCTTTCCAAGGAACTAAATCAAGGAAGGAAGGCATCAACCTGAGACAAAACCGAAGAGGAAAGAAAGAGCCTCAAATTGCCTAACTAGCTATACACGAGAAACATATTGCAGAGGCGGTCAGGGTCCTGAGTTATGCAGACTGCAGTAAACAGCATAAGGATTCCTGTTGTGCTAGACAAGCAATCATCAGATAGCAAAGGGAATTACAGAGAAATCAAGGTCTTTTCAAATATATCTTTAAATTTTCAGCCCCTGAGTGACCTGCATTAAATGAAACGAACAAACCAACTAAAAATCAAAAACTAATGAAGAAGAGAAGAAATAATGTCTTTTTAATAGCAGCAATCTAGAATATGATGACAATACTGTCACCGCTTTTGAAAAGTCTTTATTACAGTATATATTCATACTGCTCTTCTGAGATGTTTCATAAGTCAAACTTAAAAACATAAGATCACTATTAAATCACAAAGCTCCAAAAAACCCAAGAATTTTCTTTATTCAGATGTTTATATTTATGAATTCAAATATTACTTGATGCATATCCAAAAAGGTATGCAATTCAATTATTTAATTTATCTTAAAGCATCATCCTTGATTTTCCTCTGTAAGTAGAGACAAACAACTTTTCTTTGGTGTGTTCTATAATTAAAAAATCTGATACACACTACTTTACAAGATAATATCTACTTCTACAGATAATACATTCTCTAAGATTGCACGGTACACAACATCTTTGAAATTCTTTAGTGGAATGAGCATCTTAAAATGCCTCCTTAAAATATGAAAAGGAAGTGGAGACAGCATCTTTCAAAAAGAATCAGTGTCATATCTTTACATTATATTGATTCTCCTCATACTTAAGACTGAATTAATTCTGCAGTGAAAATTGTATCTGGTATTTCTGGTTTTATTTGTTCTCAGCTTACAGAGTTTATGCCATTTTATCAATCCACAGACATTTTTACTTGATACATGAAAACCCCATACACAAAACAAGAGAACTCAAAAATTAATACATTTTTTTCATTGAGAAATAAAGTGAAATTTGTCATATCCTAGAGAAAATTTTGATGTGAATTATGTTTTTGTTAAATGAAGTTATACACTAGAAAGGAACTTGAGTACCACTAGTCTGTGCAGTACCTAGGATACGTAAAAAGCAAACACTGGGAGCACCCAAGAAATAAGCCTAGGTGTTTTCATGGCCACAAATAATAGTTATGGCGAAATGAGTTCTGATGGGCCACTCAAACTCATGCTGGATCATAAGAAATGATCAGTGTTGAAAATCCTTTATTCCTATACTTGTATTCCAGTCCTGTGATGCACACACAGTATTTACCTCGTTTTGACACTCATCTGACATCTCTCAAACCTGCCATGCAGCTGTTGGCTACTCTCCCACTATGAGATCCCATGAGTGTGCATGCATTCCTCAGCACTGCGTTTTCTCCTCCTTTATATGACTCAATTTATAGTGGTTTCTTGTGCAGTCAGGTCAAGAAAATGTTAGACTGGCTCAGTGACAAAGGCTGTCACTTATTCACCGCATTCTTGCACACCTGATTCTGACAGGACTTGCACAAATGCTCATTGCTGCAGCCCTCGCATAGCCTCAGTACTTCAGCAGTGTATGCATCAATACTTTAATGGTGTATGCAAAGTCAGGCTCATGGACGAGCCTCTGGGGGATTGCAGATTTTTGCGCTATTGATATTTCATCTGAAACATAGGAGATGTTAATTGCCAGCTTTACGGTTCTCCCCTGGTAGCTATACTAAAATATGTTTCATGCTGCAACATGCAATGAAGCTACAGCAGAAAATACTGCCAAAGATTACCCCAGCGAGGAATCAAACTTTCAATCTTTTCTAACTGCCCTATAAATTTTAGTCTGTGCAACAGAAGATCTTCCATTTATTAAACCTCTGCAAAATAGTAAAACACACTACTGCTTTCTTCTTTCTCCTCTTCTGCCTATTTGCCAGTATATATTAGAACTCCCTGGAAATCTGAAAAGCAAACAATGTGGCTTTCTTAATCAAGAGAAATGCTATGAAACAGCTCTTCACAATCAGAAATGCAACAGAATTTCATCAGATTAAAAAAGCCACCGTATTTTAATAAACATTCACAATAATAAAATCAAGCATTTAGGATTCAGAATCAATTATAAATATGGTTCAAACATGCCATTAGGGAGAAGAGATTCAGGTTTTTTCCAAGCTCTTAATTATTTCCTTTTCTGTTCTCTGCCACGGCTGCCTTTTGCTCAGAACTGTGTTAGCACCCCCTGCAATTCTAGCAGAAGATTCATGAAGCCTCCAGTCAAGGTCTAGGCAGATCACTGGAGGTCACTCAATTCACCTTTAAAGTTTGAGGCATGTATGGCAAAACCACACAAAGCTCAGAGGGTATCCAGAGGCCAGAAAGCTAAACACATGCACTGCCAGACTAACTCTCGGTGNCTGGGCAGCCTGTTCCAGTGCTCTGTCACCCTCACTGTCAAGAAGTTCTTCCTTAAGTTCCCGTGGAACTTTTTATGCTTCAATTTGTGGCCATTTCCTCTGGTTCTGTCAGTGACCACCAGTGAAAAGAGGCCTGCCCCATCCTCCTCATTGCCTCCCTTGAGGCACTTATAGACACAGATCAGGTCCCCTCTCAGCCTTCTCTTCTCCAGGCTGAACGGGTCCAGCTCCCTCAGCCTCTCCTCATAGGGCAGATGTTCCAGGCCCCTGATCATCCTAATCGCCTTGCGCTGGACTCTGTCCAGCAGCTCCACATCCCTCTTGTACTGGGGGGCCCAGAACTGGACACAGTACTCCAGATGTGGCCTCACCAGGGCTGAGTAGAGGGGCAGGATCACCTCCCTCGACCTGCTGGAGACGCTCCTCTTAATGCACCCCAGGATGCCATTGGCCTTCTTGGCCACGAGGGCACACTGCTGCCTCATGGTCAACCTGTCGTCCACCATGACGCCCAGGTCCTTCTCTGCAGAGCTGCTCTCCAGCAGGTCGGTCCCCAGCCTGTACTGGTGTCTGGGGTTATTTCTCCCCAGGTGCAGGATCGTGCACTTGGCCTTGTTGAATTTCATGAGGTTTTTGACCACCCAGTTGTCTAGTCTGTCCAGGTCCCTCTGGATGGCAGCACAGCCCTCTGGAAATCAAGCATTTAGGATTCAGAATCAATTATAAATACGGTTCAGACATGCCATTAGGGAGAAGAGATTCAGTTTTTTTCCAAGCTCTTCATTATTTCCTTTTCTGTTCTCTGCCACAGTTGCCTTTTGCTCAGAACTGTGTTAGCACCCAGGTGGCAATTCTAGCAGAAGATTCAGGAAGCCTCCAGTCAAGGTCTAGGCAGGTCACTGGAGGTCACTCAATTCACCTTTAAAGTTTGCGGCATGTATGGCAAAACCACACAAAGCTCAGAGAGTATCCAGAGGCCAGAAAGCTAAACACATGCACTGCCAGACTAACTCTCGGTGGAGAAGAGAGCCTGTAACATTTCTGTAATTCTCTTCCTAATGTCAGAGAGTTTATGTTGCTGCACAGTCACTTCCTCAAAGTGAATGAACACCAAGCAGTCTTTGTAATTATGCAATCCTTCACTTATTCTTAACTTTCCTTTCCACTGTGCTGTATTTGACACAAAATGTTTAATCGGGTTCATTTATCATGACTGGGACAGGCTGACTCATTACCCATTTATAATTAGAAAGGATTTCATCAAACCAAAGCTGAGCACTCTCAGCTCCACAAGTCAATGGGTGAAGAGTGTGTTCAATCCCGCACAACACCGAAGGTGCATCGATGTATTTTACACAGAATGAGAAGAATAAGAGATTTCTTCAGAAAAAAAATCCAGAATGTAGGGAAGCAAATGTTACTGTGGTCCTGCGCAGAAGGGCCTACCCCGAACAAGTATATACAGGCTCCTTGTTGGGCCTGACACAGAGCTGCTGTGACAACTCACAAATTGTCCCATCTTTCTGCCTTGGTCTCCCCCGCTACCCCGAACAAGTATATATAAATAAATGCCCAAATGCCAAATTAGAACAAGAAGAGTTATAGATGTTTGACGATGTCAGAGGGGATACATGGAAAAGCCCCATTCTTTATGTGTGCAATCTAAAGGCATTCTGCATTCTTTGTATTTCTTTTCTGTAATTACAATGCTGTGTTTGCCTTGTATAATAACCCCGAGCAATGCAGATTGCTTTAACCCAACTGAGAGAAGAAAGGTCATTAACAACTACCAATTAATTTAAACACTGCATGGTCAGCCTTGTAAAAACTGTTCCACAATTGCCTATAATGAAGAGTCCTCATCAGTTACTATTGTAAAATGATAGAAAAAAAGAACTAGAGGGGAAAAAAGAGACTAAAAGGGTAATGCAAAGAACAGTGGGTGAGCAGCAATGACTAAACTGTCACTACTGCTGTACTCTGTCTTGCTGAAAGTCTTTCTTGTGGAGGGAAAATACTTGAATTGCATGTGCTAGAGCTGTATAAAAAAAAATGGAAGTTGGCAGCTGATCGTGGCTAAATTAGCTGGATATCTTTTATGCTGGTAGATAACATAGCAGTGGACGTAGCCTTAGCAATAAATCTTATAAAATAGGAATCACATACATATAATGAACACACAGATTTATCCAAACCATATCTTAAAAGATATGAATACTTATGAAGATAATAAAAAGATAATAAATGATCTAAGTTATACAGTTCTAATTTAGGTCGGCATTCATCCCACCTAACTTCAGTTCCTGATCATGCTCTTAGAGATCCTTCTCCATTGACTACAGAGGGGAAATAAAAGTGACTAATGATGAAATAAATTCTGCATGACGAGAAACCAACTCGTGTCCAGATTTCTGGTGCAGGGTGAATCTGCTCTTTCAAGAAAAGCGTCTTGAGTTTTTTATGATGGCAATGGAAAGATGTAATACCTACGAAAAAATTAAGCACCTGTGCTGGGAGGACAAATTCCTCCTATTCAGACTTTCATTTCTTGGAAACTTACGGAATTTAGGTGCTTTCTCAAAGATGACTTTACTAATATCAATTTCTTACCTAAATTTGGCATTAAACCTATCCTAATGCATCAGTTAAATGTCTCAAGTTGACAGGGTGTATGTAGACCTAATTATTTAATTTGTGGAATACACATCAGGTTAACTTAAAGGTAAATAATGTATCTAGTTATACAGAGACAGTTGCTCTTAAGTTACTCTTGTTAAACCTACTATTCAAATCAAGTATTTTATAAATTAAACGTAGTTTTATACAGTCATTTTCAGCAGCTGACATGCTGACAAGGCAAATATACCCCATTCTTAATTTGTGACAATTACGTCCTCTTCGTTAATTGACTCTCTGTCCATAACAACTTCTTCCCCACCTACAGCTTCTTACAAATTCCTGATCTTCACTACAAAACATGAATATTACATTCCTGTCTCCACCCAAGGCAAATCTTCCTCTGTTTCCCAAATTTTATGCATCAAATAAGATTCCCGCCCTCACTGCTGGCCCCTTGGCTCTCTAAGGCCCAAGGAATCTCCTTTTCCTAATCCCCAATAAAAACCTTTCCTGTCTATTGCAGTGACTTTAGCACACGCGAACACAGCCCTGACCCAGCAGTCGCACGGGTGACGTGTCGGTGCTGTCCTGTGCTTGAACACCCATTTCTCCTACTGGCAGCGCCCTGAGGGGCCACCTGAGGCCACCTCCTCCCTTGGACCCTTGGAGGAGCAATGGCTCCTCCGGATGCTGCTGCCGAGGGCCGTAGCACTGTCCAGCCTCACCTGCTGTCCCGGCAGGCTCAGGAAAAGCTGCAGCCACTAAGGCGCTTTTTAACGGTTCCAAACTTTTCACGTTACTCAACTGCAATAAAGATTGACTCTAAACATTTAACTGAGTAGATTGCAAAGCAAATTGTTCACAAAGAGCAGAGAATTGTTATTTAAATTTTTCGTAGAGAAGAAAATCATGCAATTCATAATTAATATAAAAGAGTATACACTGCAGGTCACTCCAGTGAAGTTGACAAAGATGAGTTTAAATAAATTAAGACAATAAATCTACGGATAGCTATTAGAACACACAAATTCGTCTCCCATTTGAAATGCATTGCTCAGCCTTATAGAGCTGTACAAAACATTTGTAAAGAAATGGAAATTTAAAACCCTGCAGATTTTCCCTTGCAGTGAGTACGAAACAAGCAGAGGCTTGAACTATACGAGGGAGCAGCGACATATGCTAATGCATTTGTCATCAGGAGATAATGTGATGCCATTAACTCATCTCATTTCAGACTCCAGCAACTGCATATCATGGCAGGTAACAGAAGCTGCTACAAGCTCCCAGAGAAGGAATCCAAAAGGAGAATAAGAATTTGCAAGACTGTGGTTTATGGGCATATTTCACCCATGCTAAGTCATCTCAGTTTTAACTTTCCTGGATTTCATGTTTAACAGGTGTCACATTCAGGAGTAAGTTCACGCACTAAGTTCTATTAACTAAATAGAGAATGAAATATGATTTCTCTTATTAATGATACTAAGAAATATGATTAACCAAATCCTATTATTGTCTAATAAATATGCACATTAAAGACAGAAGGCTAATTCTACATGTCAATATTCAAAAGTGTCAAAATTACAACGAAGTTTGGGATCAGAAATTGCTTTTCTTACAGCCTACAGAAGCTTTCCTCTAGGTTACACTTAAAACCCACTCTGACAAACACTTAAGGAGAACAACAATTGTATTCTTATGAATTCTCACAAAAATCAATATAGTATTAAGCACAGATAAAGAGCTACTAATCACACAATAAAATCAAGGCTAATTTCCTCTTTAATATTTACTTTACTAGCATTCTTTCTCATTTAATGCAAACATTAGAAAAGTCTAGACCATAACTACATGCATAATATTGATTAAAACTTAAGATACTATAAATGCACTCCAAATGGATCTGCGACAATTTACAGCAGTCAAATTGCTCCCTCAACGATACCTCTACTATGTTTATCTCTTTCATATGTAATTATGTGCTTAACCAATGGACTGGAATGACTTGCAGCAATTCTGGTCTATTGGATAAACAAGAGCTCAGTTTAATGTAAGATAAAGCTTCTTATAAATCTTATTATTTACTGAGTAAAAGCATTTATATCAGTTACTAGAAAAATGTAAGTTGGTAGCTTCACAAGTGTTCTCAAAATGAGTAAAACAGTTATCAGTAGCTTCATCTGGACTGTCAAAACAGGAAAGCCCTATGTGCTATTACTGACTCACAAATATGGTTCAGTGATAAAATAAATCCAGCTCTAGGGGTCCTCGTACCACACCAAAAATGCCACAATCATAGGACGAAATGTTGATTCAGTATTCATTCACTTTGTCATTTCAAATGTGTTGAAGTGTTTTTGATGGGTTAAATTTAATGTTGGGCTTTCTTTGGCAGATTAGGCATTGGCTGCCCAGGCAACCCTACCTTTATGCAATTCTAACTTACCCCCAAACCAGCATAAACTCTGGAGTACTTGCTGTGACTGGATGAGCAGAAATGTATCCTGCTCTGGATCAAGCTGCTCTGGATCAAGCATCATGTGCCAGGTGACCTGGCCGTACAGAAATCTGGCACTAGGCAGCAAAGAACCTTTCCTTGAGACCTCTCTGAGGAGGTTGGAATCCGTAGAACAGGCACCACAGTTGCCTGAGCCTTGGAGACCCCACAGCTATGAGACAGTGACCAGAACAACCCCTGGTGTTAGATCTTGGTCTTGCCTAAATCACCTGGATTCTTGATTCAGAAGAAGATTCAAAGTTTGTACTGGATTTAGGCACACGGCAGCTTATCCTGGCTTGGATGGAAAGGATATAAGGGGAAAAAAAATTCAGCCTTTTTTTCCCCTTCTTTCTCCAGTTCATTCCTCCCAGCCATCCTCTGAGTCAGTTTGACCAAGGATTTTAAGACATGTTGATTAGGGCTTGATTAACTCTATAAACTTTTGAATGCAACTGATTTCCCTTTCGAGGACTGACAGCTATCTGCCCTTTTCATGGATGTCTTACAACTCACTTTTGGGAAAGCTACTATCTTCCCAGGGAGAGGAAGGAGGTTTGGAAATTGATGTGGCCATCCCAAGAGGAAACAGGGGAAGACTCTTATTAGTCATGATTAGTTAAATAGTGTCACTTAGCAGTGACAGGTCACTAATTGTGGGCTAAATTTGCTTTTCACTATAACATGGCCATCTAAGAGAAGAAAGAAAACACCAGGTGTTGTTCTATAGACACGTGGAAAGGGAACAGTGGAGTTGGAGCACACACATAAGGAAGAGGTCAGTGCTGGAAAGTTGAAGGGCTGTCTCATAGTTTGCTTTGAGGAGTCCAGTCTTGTATGCAAACCTTTACGAATCCTTCCTTAATTCTAGCCCATGTAACTGGCATGAAAAGAACATCCCTCCTTGCAATCCTATGTGCATACCATCTCCTCAGATAATTTTGAGCGGAAATAATATTGGTGGTAAGCAGAACCTCTTTTGCACCCTTTGCTTTGTTGAAGTTTGAAGTTACTCAGTGGGCCACAGCATGCTGTCTCAAGAGTAGTAGTGAAAGAAGCGAAGAGATTCTGTGTGTGTGTGTAGCTGAGTCTATACTGCTCTGTTATACAAGCCAGAGTACCCTAGACATGAGTTACGGCACACAAGTAGGCCCTGGAGTCATCTAGCATATTGTTTTTCATAATAGTACACAGAGTTCTTTGTGTAGGCACATGATTCAGGGTGCCTGCTTGCATTTTTAAATTAAAAGCCCAAGTTCCCTAAATATCCAAGGAGGAGCAGTAAGTAGCTCCTTACATAGTGGGCTCACAGGGAATAGTAAGTAGTGGGTCTCTGGAAGGGGATTGTCTCTGGCAAACTTGGACAGAAAATAACCAACAAAACTCTAAGTAAGTAGAGTTCCTGGTGTTCCTGAAGCATTTATATAGGTCTTCAGATATTTTGTATCTTATAGGTTATAAAGGCAAATGCTTCCACTGGCACAGCAACAGCTATACAATCCTTGCAGTATAGTTCTGGTGTTCACTTTGAAGTTTTATTTTAATGGAGCTACAAAGATGATATGTAGGTTAAAACCTACTGGAAAATGAAAGCTGAGTATCTTTCAAAGGTCAGGTCACAATAGGTGATACTACAAATGAACAGCTTGCCAGAAATAGGGTTTTTAGTGTAGAACATATGAACGAAACATTATGAATGAGGATTTTGCGCAACAGAATTTTGAATCTCAGATACTGCTAAAAAGTAAATGAAAGATAATCTCTACTTTTGAGTCTACAATGCTGAGCACATAACATTTCTGTAATTTTAAAGTTCTCATTTTGTTACAGTGAATACGTTTTATTTTTAAAATTCTTGGTGGAATGCCCCATTGATTTAAATCCTTGGCATATTCAACAAAGAGCTGGGTCTGCAGTCAACCACAAACAGGTAGTCTTCTATACCACTAATGATTTCTTAAGTCTTTAAATGGGATCTGAGTAGGTGTATGTGTCCTTCAGTTCAACGTAATTTGGAGGACTGAACCTCAACTTGAAACGAAACAGGATGGGTGAAAATAGTGTGAACTTCACAATGTGGTAACTCATCAGAACCTATTACACACGCACACACACAGAAAAAAAAGAAGAAAAACAAACAAAAAAAACCCAAAACACTTCCAAACTACCCAAGAAGATATTGTATCCCACAACTCATTCTATTACAAACTTATTATTTCAATTGGCAGCCAAGACTGTCCCCAAGCCTCACGTTTCCCACTAGACCATCTCTGTTAGCATCAGGTCTAGCAGCACCCCTTCCCTTCTTGGCTCATCAGCCACCTGCACCAAGAAGCTATCTGCAATGTTCTGCAGGGACCTCCTGGGCGGCCTGCTGCTGGCTGTGTGATTATCCCAGCTGTTACACACCCGTAGGATGCACATGGCACCTGTGATCGTGCCATACACACGCTCAGTACTGAGCTATCACGTGAAATTACCAATTTGTCTTCACAAAAGTTATAAGCTTCCTTTAGCATACATCACAGAACTATTTGAAAGGAATTGCTACTACAAATGTAAGTTTCCCATAAGTTCACTAACTTTTCACTAAGTGAAAAGTTCACTAACTTTTCCCAAGTTAGTGAAAATTAAAATAGAAGTGTTGAGAATGGGCTTATCATTCGGTAGGTCTATTTGGTCCTTAATAATAGTTTAGCATTTTATTAATTACATACTTTGTTCCAGTAACTTCAGAGTACTTATTCTGCGAAATTCGATAAAAGGTATCACATAATTAAGACCTGCTATTGACAGCACAGTCAAAGACTCTAGTGGGTCACCTTTAATTATAAATGAGTTTGATAATGAAAGAAGATAATTTAAATAATTATGCATACCCACAAGAAAAAAGTGCTAGTTTTAAAGCACACATCATACATACTGGAACAAAACAGAAACCTTTCACTGAAGAAAAAGTTGAGTACATGAAGTCAACAATTTTTTAATGGCATTCTTCCTCTCGGAGGTGAACTGAATGTCTCAATAAATCTTTCAAAAATCCATTCAAATGCTTTTGTCATGAAAAGGAATAATACATCATGAATCTGTTAAACATATCCTTCAGTAAGAGAAAGAACAAAAGTTTTATTTATGACAGCTATGGTGAACATTTTTCTTGAGACACAGTAGCATTAGGGAGCTGTTAGTGTTTTGGTGCTTTCAAAACCGTTCTATTTAGAGCCAACAACGCCTCTGAGTCATTTCGCTGTGCATCTGTGTTTCTTGTCTCACCTAATGCATTATCAGGGACATTTTTATCTCCAGGAGTATTGAGTGAAAGCAGGTTTAATTCCTTAGGAGTGTCTTTCCCTCTTGTAGCTTTCCTGTAGTTCATTTTCCATCTGATAATATTTTCTTTCTGAAGGTAACACTAAATCTTGTACTAAATAACTGCTTTGGTCTAAAGAACACTGTGAAATTGGGAGAAGGAAGAAGATTTATTTGCAGTAACACTTTCCCTCAGACAAAACAGAAAAAAAAAAAGAAGCGCTAAGAAGAAAATTCTTCAACTTTTTTCCCCCATTTCCCAAGAGACTGGCAATGCATTTGGCCTATATTTACAGATTTTTTGACATACAGCTATGGATCTGGCCCATGATAAGAAACATAAACTATTACAATCAGGATAATCAATCTTGAAGATATATTTAATACCTCTCTATATTTTTCAAAGCATGGTCTGTTCTGCTGTTAATGACATCCCAAGGCCACCCTGCTGTAGAACAGAAGGTGGGACTTTGCTGACATGAGCTCTTTTAATCCAACCCAGTCATTTCTGCTCCATGGTCCTCTGAGGTAAGTACGGTAATAGCACAAGGAACAGCATTTCCACCTTAAATGACTATAGCTTTATGTAATAACATTCCTCTTCACCCTGTCCCATTAACACTGGATAAATCAGAAAGAAAAAGGTATAACAAGCAATCAAGTTTGAAAGAAGACTGTTTTTATACAAAGCACTTTTCAAGTTTTCCACATGGTGTCAGTGGCTCCTCTGATTTTTTTCGAAACAAGGAGTTTGATTAATACTCGTGCAGTTAGACTTATCTTTGCTTCAGTCATATTTCCACTGTACACTGAGTCTTTAAACACCAGCACACATAATATGTTTATCACCAATGCCTTGCACTTTAAAAAGTTGACACATTTACGCTATAAACGATGTTTCTTTTTAGGGACTCTAAAGAGTCACTATTTATTCGAATGAACACTTTTGTTTGTGCCTAACTTCTTCCTCTTAACTGGATTCCCTTATTTCTTAAGGACCAGCAAATATGCTAAGTAAAAAAATATCCTTCTTTAATATAACCAGCACTGAACAAACTCTTCATCCAAAACAGCCTAGTGACAAAAGTGCTGCCCTTTTCAGACACTCAAGAGGTCCAAAATAGATGTTTTACTTTAATTGCACAAAATCAATCGACTGTCCTGCAGAACATTCTTATTGATTTATGACTCATGACACACACTACTACCACTGCTATTTTTAGTGTTTCACTGATAAGGAAGTGTGTGTGTATTCAGAACACTAGCAATGCACTATGTGTATCTCAACGATTAATCTTGAATTTTGGATTTACTTATTGAAAGTAATTTGCAGTTGTTTTCTTTGTATTTGCCATTTACAATGTGCTTTTTTAAAATAGCATTTGAAACGTCATTCAGGAAATACATATCAAGACTTTAATGTCTGGGGTTTCAAGCATTTGTACAACAAACAGGAGTGTAATGTCCTTCACAGCCGTACCTGGGTACTGCGTGTGCTCGGGCACCATACTAAGATGCCTCATCTTCCTGCTCATGATGCCCAAGCAGACTTGATCCTAAGGACACTCTGCAGCTGCATCAGGAGCTACCTGACTATTTGGTTGGATAGCACCACTGGTCTCAGCCATGGTATTAAGACGCCCTTCAAAAGACAGCTTAGGTAGACTTCCCCACTCTGGTACTGCATATTTTTCACCAGAGCATTTAGATACTATAGCAATAAATAGTAGTAGTAGTAGTTGTAATAGTAGTATAGTACTTATAAGTACTATAAGTACTACTATAAAACTGTATTTCTGCCTGTAGCCATAAAGAGGAGTGACATTAGAACAACAGTCACTCAGCAGAGGAGGGAGAATTTCCTCTTGCGCACATAAAAGCATCCCTTAGCTGACAGACCCACAGAGTCCCACACAGAAACATTACAAGTATGGCTGCTGATTTTATTTCTAGTCCCACTCTTTTGCATCCTTCCTAAGCTAGGTTCTGCAGAAATCTCTGAAATTAAAACAGCATGGAAAGACACTTGTGGCACTGTGTAAGAATTAGCAGCTTCTTAGCCATGAAGCCCTGTGCTTTGGAATTCCCTGCCCAGTCCGTCACTGCCACCAAAGCCCACAGAATAAGTCACCCCTCAGGCACCACCACATTTCTCTTTGAAGACTGCGGAGCACAGAAATTCTGGCCAGCGTATGACAAGAGTCAGAAGGCACCCTGGCACCCTGCCAGTTCCTTCTCTTATGTCCGGCCATTTTATTTCCTGGAATAGTCCCACTGGCCACAAGGGACTGGCATTTGTTCTTATCCGCAATCCTCATGTTAGATTGCTTCTGGTTCCTTTAGGCAGCCAAACATTTCCTAAACGGACTGTCACATGTACCACACACACACATACAAACTTCTGTCCTTCAGCATTCCCACCAGTAGCACCTGGCTCAGACAGACACCATCAGCTCCAGCTGCACCAAGATATTAATAAGCTACAATCAGACGCTTTGCCATGACAGGAACTGCCAGGAGAATCAAATACTTTAGCACTCCATAGTGGCGCTAATTTTGCTTTTTAAAGGCCAATGCAGCCCGATTACAGTCTCTGTCTTACGTTTAAAATAAATACATACTTATGCAATTTCTGTATCTGGAAACTAACAAGCGAATCATTAATACTAATTTTAGCATACAGTAAGTTAGATTATGAAGTATAAATATAATAAACATAATCCACACCTGGTTGACTATATTCAGTATATCCCTTATTTTTTTAAATCAGCCACTTAGCAAGAACTGGGAGACGGAGCAAATTTATGGATTGCTAAGAGATCACAGACTATTCTTCTTCTGAGTTAGTGTTGGAAAATCTCTTCTATTCATAGCCTGCATGAAAGGAATTGGTGACCTCAATAAGTTACTGAAAAATCCATCCAGTGTTGAAAAGCCACTATTGCATGTATTATTATAATTAGCCTTTCCATTACAACTCGCTGTCAGGCTGAGCAAGAAGACAAACATAGGCCCTGATCTAAAGTCAGTAAGGGAAACAGAGCAACAGGAATGTGTTTTCCATACCTTATCTGTGACCAATACTTATCCTTCATGGTCATGTTTTTCAAAAGTAAGCACCTAAAGGTAGGCACCTCATCCTACTCCTATATATTCTAAAATCCCTAGCATTTTCCAGAATTTAAAGCAAGCCAGTATCCATAAAAATCAGGGAGGGGAGGGGGATTTAAGAAGGACTTCAAATTAACACCTTTGTATCACTGAGTTGACTTTGTGCAGACATTTAAATCCCTAAAAGAAACTCAGGTTAAATCCTGGCTACCGCTAGGATTAGTACAGCTTTTCAATGAAACTTTGCCTGTTAATGGCATGAAACTACCCTCAGTTTCTTAATTGCAAAATGAAAGTATACGGTCAAGTTAATTGTATAAAGTTAGTGTCTAAAGAAAGTTCTATAAAACAGTACGTATTAATCACATATATAAGGATGATAACCATTAGATAAATTAGATAAAGTTATTGTCTTGGAGTAGTGTCAAACATTGAGCAAGTGCATGGTCAGGAGAAAGACAACTCGTAGGCTAAGTAACTGGGAGGATGCTACTGTTGGAAAACAAACACAGACATCAGGCAAGGTGGGGAACCCATGGCTGGTATCTGCACCAAGGGAAAGCAATGCTGTATCAATCTCATAGAATAAAAAGCGGGGAAAAAAAGCATGTAAATCAGAGCTCCAGTAAAAAGAAAACCCCAAATACGTGGGCAGTGTTGTTTGCATTTATTCTGTGCAGCAACTTTAAAATTGGAGCGATTTTAAAAATATCTCACAGCTTGGAAAATGGTTTTTCAATTACAGTGCACAACATGCTCTTTAATGAAAAATTTCTAGGTAAGAAAATCTTAAGGTTTTTATAGACCATTTAGCTGATTCTGGAGCATTTCTGCATCTTGTTGTCATTGTTGTTTTTTAGTAAATCATCTTTCCTTTTGTTTAAACCTGGATAGAATCAAAATATCCATTTTCTCACTTAATCACTGCCAAAAGTGTAATAATAAAAGAAGAAATCTAAATGATCATGGTCTCCTCATTGGTCAGCACTTGCTGTTTACAGAATGAATGTACTATTCTTGAGTATATCCTCAGACAGCATCAATTTAGGATAGTACATACATGGGATACATAACTTCACTGTCCTACCATATTTGGGAAGTGAAGTAAAAGCAGCTCACCAAGGGAGAAAACATAGCTCACTTAAATCAGATTCTGGTATTAAAGAGGTCACAACTTCTCTCTTAGGCTTTGCACGCTTGCTGTAGCCTTCTTAGCAAAGATTATAACCTACCTCAAGACCTTTGGAAAAGAATAAAACCCGGGCCTCTAGAGACATAGTCATTCATGATTTTGGAACGTATTCTGCTCAAGTTTAACAAATAGTCCAATTTTAACAGGCACAGCTCATGTGCACAGTAAAAATGTGAGCAAGCTAGAAAAAAAACCTGCCCTACATTATTGGCATAGTTTGGTCTTCTTTAGAAAGCAGTTTCTATAAAGCTGAAAAGAAATGTATGTTTCAGTTCATTTGTGCTGTAAAACAGACTACTCAGGAGCTAATAATACAACGTGCCAGTGCGGATCTCCCAGTGAGATGCTGACTTCCCTTTACGCACGGCTGACTTGTTCCTCTCCAAAGCAGTTCTCCACAAACAAAGATGGATGACTTGGAAAGACACGGAGCTTTGTGTTCATCTCAGATGAGCATAAATCAGGACAAACTCAATGGCATTAGAGTGTAGTAAAATAGACGGGAGCGCAGGATACAGATTAGCGTGCACCCCATACAAAGTGATGTTTTAAGGTTGCACTTTTAATCCACTGATTTATTTTGCTAGTCTGAAATCAGATAATGGTTATTCCCTCCCTTCCCAAGAATGGTTTTACATCCCTTTATTTCCGTACTTCAAACCCCCCAAAGGGTAATTCCGCATCCCTGGAGCTCGGTTAGCTCCTCGCCTGCCGCTGCGCACACTTTGTAGCTGAGGAGCCCCCGGTCTGGCCCGGGGGCTATGGGCTCCCTCCATCGCTCCAGATGTGCCCTGATGCAGCACGCAGCGGCGCGGAAAAACACTTGTGTGTCTGGGACAGGGCAGCAAGGCCATGGAGCAGCAGAGAAAACAACTACTTGCACACCTTTCCCTTGTTGTTGTAGGTTTGCAGGGACCGTGGGATGACATAAAAAACAAAGCAGAGTTTTACACAGGGAATGGCAAGAGAGTTGGGAAACAACGGGCACTTGACGTGCAGCAAGCAACTAAAAATTACATTTTCATATCAAAGATGTTTTAGAGAAAGAAGGCAGCCAAGAGAGACAAAGAAAACACGCCTCATTTGCCTGGTTTTGTGCTTCCAGAAAAGGCTTCTCCATTTAAAGATGCAGTGCATAAGAGAAAGCCCCACTGTATTTATTTTCTGCTAATCACAAGAGCATGTGCCCTGCATCACCTGCACGGCTGCCTTTCGGGAAAGAAAACTTCCTCTTTAAGTCATCCTTAAATTGAGATGCAGAGTCTTTCATACAGATATGCACAAAATCTACCAGAGGTTCTTAGGCCTAATAATGTTAGTAAGGAAGAATAATTGTTCCTGCTTTAGGGATTACCAGGTGAAATGCTGTGGTTACAGCTATGCGTAAAGTTTCACTATTTGATTGGGATGGTCCTTTCTAGCTTTAAATGCCTATGCAGCTCTATGATATCTTCCATCCAGAGTATATAGACCAAATAATGCATTTTTTTAACTTAAGATTCATTGAAAAACCTTAACAAAAAAAAATGCAGAATCATAGTATCATTATGGTTGGAAAAAAACTTTAAGATCATTGAGTCCAACTGTAAACTATTCAACACCATCCTGCTAAACCATGTCCCTAAGTGCCTCATCTGCACAATTCTTGAACACTGCCAGAGCAGTGAGTCTACCACTTCCCTGGACAACCTGTTTCAATGCTTCAGCACTCGGTTCCCATGTAGGAATTCTTCCTAATGTCTAACCTGAACTTCCTCTTGTCCTGAGTGATTGTGGTGAAGACACCAACCCTCACATCACTACAACCTCCTTTCAGGCAGCTGTAGAGAGTGATAAGGTCTCCCCTTACTCTCCTCTTCTCCAGACTAAATAACCCCGGCTTCCTCGGCTGCTCCTCATAAGATCTCTGCTCCAGCCCCTTCCCCAGCTTCGCTGCCCTTCTCTGGATGTGCTCCAGCACCTCCATGTCCTTCTTGTAGCGAGGGGCCCAAAACTGAACACAGTGTTTGAGGGGTGGCCTCATGAGCGCCGAGTGCAGGGGGACGGTCACTCCCCTGGTCCTGCGGCCCCACGGTCCTGACACAGACCAGGGCCTTCTCGGCCACCTGGGCACGTGCTGGCTCCTGCTCAGCCGGCTGCCGACCAGCTGCCCCAGATCCTGTTCTGCTGCACAGCTCTGCAGCCACCCTGCCCCAGCCTCTGATGTTAAAGTCTGTAAATAAAAGGATTATGAAGAGTATATGAAGTCCTCAAAGAACAGTTTTAAAAAATATGCCATAGCTATGCAGAGCAATATCTAGAATAAAGTATCTAGCTTATACAAAATTATTTGCATTTTAATAGTTAACATTGTGTGTTTTTCTTAAATTTTATGTAACAGACTTACTTTAATATGCCCTTAGTTTTGCATTTGGTATTTTCTCAAGCATCAAGACAGACTTCAAGGGAGTTTTAGGTCTAACATCAAATCCTGCCTTCAGCTCCTCAGCCCTTGCAACCAGAAGCCCATTTGCAAGGAGGACATGCAGGAAGCTCATACTCATACCCCAAGCTCTGTGATGAGACAGCCAAATGACTCCCTCACTGCAAATCACATTTTGACAGCCCTGGTTTCCCAGGGGACTGATGCCATAAGTTTAAAGCAGTAGTGTTTTTCTGTAGCAGCTCAAGACTACAAGACACAGTGAGTACTGGCTCATTCAGCCCATGGAAAGGAAGGACAACCTTGAAATAGGAAGGGTACCTACACTTCCAGGTACCACACTTGCATCTTACCATCAACAGGTTGATTTTTAGAGGGATATTTTGACAGAACAGTCTTTTATGCCAAATGTAATTGTGAATGTTGCATGAGACTTGAGAGACTTGAGTGTTTCTCCTGAGATCTCGTGACAGCCTGGTAGCATGGTCTTTTTTGAAAGGTGTATGTATTGAGGGACTTCATGGATTGTTTTTGGTCTCTTGAGAAAGTACATGTGTCTCTTTGCAAATGAATGAACAATAAAATCTCAGTAGTCCAAAACAGCGGAGAAGAACAATACTGCATCCCTCCCCAGGGAAGGACTACATGTTCTTTCCTTCTCTAATTTCTATAGGTTTGCAAATACATTTATGCCCCGAGTTCTCACTATTGTCACTCTCCGCAACTGCCTTGCCACTGTAGGAATTTGTGGCAGAAAGTGTTAGCTGGATTGTAATGAATCCCTAAAGGCACAAATGACATATGCCACCATTTTCAGAATGTTTTTTTTTGCACTGGGAGTAAACAGTTGTCAAGAGCAGTTCTGAAAATATCCCTGGGTTACAGGTATCTGGTTGAAATAATTTCTTAGTAAAAAAACACTTTGCATGTGGCGCACACACATACTCTACCCATTTCCTGAGACTTCTCTTCAGTTTACTGAACTTCTCTAACCTCCTACACATGAAGTATTAACTAAAGCATCATGACATTTCTCTTGTTAACTGATGCTAGCAATACACGTCCCCTAAGCTTAGCTCACAGCAGAATCAAAGCGAATTTCAGCTGTAAGGTTATTTCAGTTTATAGGGCAGTTTGCCTTCACTCCTGACTATCACTGTATCTTTTTAATACTTCGCATGTGAATTCCACCCTTGGACCTCAGAACATCTGGGAGATGCAGTGGTTCCAGATGATCACACCTTTCAGTCTTACCTTTTGCTGTGATATGAGCAATGGACCAAGTGGCACCTTGCCGTGAGAGCTGACACGTGCAGGGGCTGCCCTGCTTGCCCAAGATCTAAAATACATTTGAGACAATTGTGGTTGAGCAGTCCAGCATGCTGGAGCTTGAAGGCAGAGATGGGTGCAGTTGAAGGGGGAAAAAACACTGGTGTGAGACTGTGTTCCTTCTCAGGAACATCAAAGCTGAGGATAAGGGTTATGAATAAAGGTTTCTAATCATGTTAACAAGAGGACAACAAATATCTTGGTAATTGACTTTAAATCCACCCTTAACTTGGCAGCATTTAGCTAAGCCAAATCAAATCTCAGTCTTTCGGAAGGTAGCCCACTTGCTGCTTAAATTTCAAAGACCATGCTGCACTTCATATGATACCTATTTTTAAATCTGAACTACACTGGTAAAGTTAAAATAGAAACAAAACTACCAGAGAACAACCAATTTTCTTTGCAGGAACCATCTGTGCCCCCTCCCCTTTTAAACTTGGGCCACATTTTCAGCATTTTTTTTTTTTTTGCAGTTACGTATAAATCTGAAATAAAACTCCAACTTTGAAGAATTCCAAAATACACTGGTGCTCTTTCACATTAGGACTTCTATTTCCAGTATTTTATTTAATAAGAGAAGCCAAATGCTGAAAATGTTACCAATAGGATGTAAGATTTTTGGCGTGGTTCTATTTAATGTTATCCTACTATATTACAGAGCTTGATCTATAATTATTCAATTCAGACTTGTTCTTGTGCACCTGGTGTAAAAGAGAGACCGATTTATTCAGCCAAATCCAGTCTCATCTACAGGCCAGAAGTTGAGTGAAGAGGTGAACCACTGCTCTCTCAAACGATTTGACTTAGCAGTTACAGGGCTTATGGGCATATTATGCCTTTCCCAGCCATATCTGTCTGCTCTGTTTTCTTATTAACAGTGTAAGGTGAAATGTAGAAGCATCTCGCCTTTGTGAATTCTTCAGAGAACAAGACAAGTAGGATTTTTGCATATTCCACTTAGCTGTCTGCCTGCAGGAACAAAAGCACTGGGGCAGTGAGAAAGCACCATTTATAACTACGCACTTGCTGTCATGAGCAAAGTCTAGCTCTGGTTTCCCGCAATAACTAGAAGTTGAAAAAACAAATTCTAAATCTGTTCAAAAACCAGCCTTGAAAGTCTCATTCTCTTTCTGCAACCTGCTTGTCAGATCCCTGATGAATCCACTGAAAAGCTTTTGGATTTTATGTACCATACCATGATTCCAGAAAAAAGAAATTTGGAGGCGACTCCATATCTCATCAGATGGCTGCATATTTTTCAGTTAAATATACATGCTGTCCACTTCAGTGTTAGGATTTCACCTCTATGATACCATCAACATCTGCATCTGATCTTTTAAACGTCTACACAAGTTTTACAACTCAAGTTCTTTGCGAAAAGGAATAGTTCTCTCAAGGAAAGAGACTAGAAAGGAGAAGAGATTGCCTCCCCCAAATTGCCATCAAAAACAACAGGAAATGATTAGCTGCTGACAGGTTGAACAATTCAATGTCTTGGCTGATTTGCTAGTACTATTGCTTTATCTTCAAAACGATCGCTTTGCCTCTTGCGTCTTTCTTCTTTCTGCAGTCAAGTAAGTTAGCAAATGAGAAAAATAAGTCTTATGTATGAATGCCTGGTCTTCTGTGTCAATAGTACTGGTTGCACATATTTATCTGCAGCACTGTACTGGCATTTTCCCATTACTGAGCATTAGAGAATCAGACAAGCCCAGGGAAGACTCTCTGCAGACAACCAGACCGTTCAGCCACAAGATGCACTTGGAGAGGAAAGCAGGGACACGTACAGAGCTGTCCAAGGTGAGGGGCGCTCACTGAAATGAACTCCTGGTATCCGGCTTCTCAAAGATCTCCAGACATTTAGTGTCTCTTGTCCAAGCCGTGAAGCTGGCAGCTGGGATGACCTATGACCATTTGGAGAGTTTGTCTCCCAGTTCCTCTTTCTCTTGATTGTTTCTGAAGAACAGCTACGTGTTTGTGATGTCTGTGAAGCACCTCTTCATCACATTCAGTAGAAGGACCTCCCCAATAGCTTAGTGAAGCTAAACTTAGTGAAGACATGCCTGCACAACAGCAAGAATGCTGTTTTGCAATCTCAGGTTGCCCCTCACTAATCAGAACTACCCTCAAGCATATTGGCTACCACAGACTTCCTCCAGCTCAGTGCCCTTCTTTCCTCATACATCTCTATGCAATAGCTAATAGTTTCTACAGGAACAGCTAGAATAAAATAAATCAACTGAAACACCAAACAAAACTCCAGAAAAAATAGAGCCAACCAGGCAGACACTCGGAATTCAGACTTCTTGCTCCAGCCCAGTATTGTATACTCACCACTGAGTTCATCCTAACTTCCCACACCCACCTGAGAAGGCTCAAAGGGCTGGGAATGTTTTAAACTTTCCTTTTACTCTAATGTGATTATAAAGTTATTCTAACCTTTCCTCTTTTTTATTTTTTTCCCCTGGCAGGAACATTTTTCCTATAGCATAACTCCGCTCTATACAAATGCACATATTGCTGTTTAAAGCTCTCATCTAGGGAAGAGTGTGTGGTAATGCTCATTTTTATCTCACAATCACAATTTAAGCCAGTACTTCATTACAGGATAGGAAAACAGGTTGCTTTCAAAATCATTTTGCATTTCCTAATCTTGCTGACTTGCTGAGTTTTCCAGTCTGGTATCTCATGAATCAATATTAGATTATTATTACTAGCACCTACAAAAACATAATTAGAGTGATAAATATTATTTCCATGCTTTAAAAATCTCATATCAGTTTCAATCATCTCCCAGCTCATGAGAAGGAGGTGGTGACTTTTGGGGAGAGCAGAAAAAGCAGCAAACTTCTCAGAGTAGCTTTGAATAACTCATAGGTAAGAAATATGGGGAATTACAGGAGTCACAAACATTGATCAATAGTCAATCTTGAGACTGAAGTTTTCTGTGCAGCCACGAGATACTACATCAGCTGTGGGAATGCATGGAAGTGGTATTTGCTGTGTCTCAAGCGAGGCTGATCACCTGAGTTTCATCAAGTGCCACTGTCTGCTCCAGATCTGGCTTCTCCTCTGTCAGGCACACGTGCTACAGGTAGAAGTTAAACGTCCTACACCATAATTCAGTATGTATTCAGATAGTAATATCCATAATTCAATGGATATTACTACATTATAAATTGTGGATTTTCTGTTTTCCAAAGCTGATGGTCAATGCAGAAATTGCTTTTTTTCAACTAGTTTCAGAGAATGCCTAGGAAGGCAGCTTTACTGCTCTGGAGCCTGAATCTTCATAATCCTACACCTCAAATCCACAAACATGTCATCGGTTCAAACATTAATTTCAGATAGCAGAAAACTGTGGCAGACCCTTATGTGGATTCCCAAGCACAGAACTATCTGACTTTACAGCCCATAGAGGGGGGAAGGTAGTTCACCAATCACCGAGAATGGGCGCAGACTGGAGCTCACAGACTGCTCACTGAGTGATGGAAACATTTCCCAGATGTGGTACGTAGATGTTACAAGGAAAAGCTCAGAGAGACATAACAGACTATTTACGAAAGCCAAAGGTGATTGCCATATCAGAACCAAAGAGTGACTAATTAGAGACTGGTAAGTCAGCCCAGGAGGCTCTGTAAGTGTTGAGCTGGGAAGACCCAGAGCTCACTCTCGCCCGCACCCACACCTAGCACAGGTCAACTAACAGCAGGAGTCGAGTCAACCATCTCAAAACCTCAGCGTCTCTCTGCTGATGAACCAGCAAGCCCAGCCTGAATGTTCATGCACACCCAAATTAGAGATGTTTGTGTATGTTCGGTTAGTGTAACACTGAAGTGATACGTTGACTTATCTCTGCCATAAGGATGTACTTATTCTGAATTACTACCCATCTTGAAGCAACATCTCTAGAAATGAAGGGAAATCCTGACTCACAAATGCCTTGAATTATCTCCTTGCTGCAGTTTGAAAATGGCTAGTCTTTGAAGTGCTGGCTATCATTAAAATACTTTTATAAGCAAAAGAAAAACAAAGGCAGAAGGTGATTTGTTTGTCTTTAGAAAAGTTTAATTTCTGATGTGTCAGCCTTGAAAGAGTCTTCTTTAATGATTTAAATGATTTCTTTAAACATCCTTAATGATGTTTATTAACATCATTATCTCCAGAAGATTTTGCATAGGATGTGTAGAAGACAAAGTATTTCCAAGGTCCCTCCAGAACTGCTGCAGTTGTTACTTTAATAGGCATCCTACCACCATGTCCTCTTTTAAAACAGACCTTTTATTTCCCTTAGCAAATAGGCTCCTGTCAAACATTAATACTGACACTTTTGAGAACTGAGATGGTGGCTAGTATTAATGACTACACACTTCTGGCTGTATCCTAGTACTTTGTTCCTCATACTATCTTTTCCCAAGCTGTAAAATGTGATGCCAGATCTAGTTGTTAAAGAAGGAAGAGCAACACTAAGAGACAGTAAATGGATGTGAGGTGCCACATGCGCTAGCACTACAGAGTTAGTGTTATATCTCAATTAGCAACTAGTTTAAAAGCTGCGGATATGACCACATTTTTTCTGGCTTCTGCCGTCATTCTTGAGCTATGCAGAAATTAAACAGGAGTTTATGTTGAGTCCTGAGCTTATCCTGAGTTTATGCTGGTCAGGACAGAAATATGGGATTTTACTACATCCTGACTTGCCTGATGGGAGTTTCTGGAAACTTCTATGCCTCGGTTTATCCTTATGCATCTGACTGAATGTTAATGCTCAGGTGTCTCACAGAGGTTAATCCACACTTGGTTCCTGAGGGTAAAGCTCAGTAAGATTCTCTGCATGACAGATGTTAGGTACGTGCAAAGCACAAATGCTTCCAGGTACTGCTAAAATTAACTGGCAGCCCTGGCTTCTGCTGGCCCTGGCTCCTGTTTTGTACATGCAAAAGTATCTAAGCTGTGACACTACAGAAATCAGATGGAGTTTTGCCACTGATTTCCAGGATGCCAGAACTATGCTTATATTTCTCCTGTTGTGATCTGTGTTCCAAAGGACGGGAAAATCTCTCTTGCTTCCCATCTAAGACAAAGGAGCAGCTCCCAGAGGCTTTAGGGAAAAGCTTTTGGTCAAGAGTTCATCAATTAACCATCAGACTGTAAGCTGGAAAAGCCTTGAAAGGGACGATTTTGTAACACATGGTGCTGTTCCGTTAGTACCTGACACAGTTTCAAACAGTTTACACAGACTAAGTGCTAACCTGCTTTATATTCGAATACTCTAAAGTCATCAGTTAGACACACACTCACTTGAGAATGGTTATTTAACTATACTTCTGCTGAATCAGGTCCATAAACACATTTTTTAAAAACATTTCTGTGTTTAGTTACTTTTTATCATAGCCATACTTCAAAGAGTAGTATTAACTATATGATTGACTATATGTCGCTAAACTCAAATCGCATCAGATAGAGAATTAGTGAATTAACTGTCACTCTATATAGTACATTCCAAAATTTCAACATTTTTATTATCTGAAATATTAAGTAAGTCACAGGCCAAAATATATTCTCTCTGAGAACAGATGACACAATCTAAAATTATTGAAAGAGTCTCTAAATGTACTTGATTCATTTAAAAAGTTTTTTCACATTATTCCAGAATGAAACTGAGTGGCTGAAGTTAGCAGGGGTAGAAATGAACACTAGTAAATATACTTAATTAAATTGTATTTCAGTCTGATTATTCTTTTTTTATGTGAGGAATATTCATCAGACAGTTTGAGGATGTATTCCCCANTCTGATTATTCTTTTTTTATGTGAGGAATATTCATCAGTTTGAGGATGTATTCCCCGGAATGTATGAATAGGGAGCTCCTATGCATTGCCTTTACACAGGTATCCTCTTTTCTGCATTTTTAGAGCATTGATAAACCCAAAGCTAAGCACAGTAAGCACCAATGTTCATCTTTGATATCTGACATCTTAGCAATACAGCTCCAGAACCAAGAGAAGCTGCTATATGAATAGAAATAAGGATCACGGACTAGTGATCTGAAGTCAAGTGGAAGAATAACTCCAAATTCTAACAGTCTGGATCTGTCCTCAGTTAATTCTAGTTAAACACATTAGAAATAACTGTTCAAATTATTATTATTATCCACACTACAGCTCTTTGTAAAAAGTGACACTGCCACCAAGTTAAATAGTCAAATTTTCAATTCTTCTATGCTATAATGAGAACTGAACAGGCCTTTCACCCCCTCGTCCCCTCTTTCCATGGATGTGGCTCTGGTGACACTGCACTGGGGCACGGCAGGACCCACCTGGCTGCTAGCTCAAGCTGGACTGATCCTGGGACGAGGTTAGCTGGATTCATGCTGCACTGTATCAGGTAAGTCTTGCTAGGCATATGGCTCTAAGAAGAGCTATCTCAGCATCTTTCCCTATTGCACAGTTAATCCACAAGCCACATGGCTCAATACTACCTTAGATTTGACCCTATATAGAAACTAAACAACCACCAGGAAGTAGCATTTTCCAACTATTTGAGCAAACTATATATATTTAAATTTTACTGTAAATTTTCAACACGTATCAGCATCTTTACAGTGTTATACCAGTTGGTGGATACACAGTCCAGTTAAATGTCCAGCTGGGACATATATATCTCTAATCTTATCATCTTAAAGACCTGTACTTTATTATTGTTTGGAAAAACTAAATTACATTTTAGGGGAAAATAAAATGGTTACAGTTTCCCCAATTTTCTTTGTAACTATCTCTCATTGCATTATTGTCTCTTTTTACAACCTACTTGTGTCAGCTTGCACAGCACGAAGAAAGTAAATGAGTATTGCCAATAAAACATGCCAGCTTATCTGGTGTAGTCCTAAATCCTTCTTAGCTTTGAAAGAAGTTCAGCTTCCAGCTCTTAAGAGAAAGGAAGAAAAATTCCTCTCTCATATGAGAAGATCCACAGCTCAAAATATGTCCTTCCATTACAGAGAAAGAGCAAGTTCATTACTGACTCAAACTCATTCACTGGTTCTTATTGCTGGTATCTGTAGTGTTAGAAAGGCCTCTGAAATGCAAAATGATACCCTGCCCACGGCTTAGCTGCAACTACATTGCACCCTAATAATCAGGAAGAAAGTTATGTGTTCACATGCAACATAGAAAGTAACATTTAGTTTGAGGTCTTCATTTTATAACGAGATTGGAAAACTAGTAGCAGTTGTACTTCCCACTTCTGTCTCATCTGAAGACATCAATGCATTTTCAGAAACTAACCCCACAAAAGCATCATCATCCACAGTGTTACAGTGGTATGCAGAAGAATGCGCAAGGACTTTCCCCAAGGTTGCAAAACAAGTTAATTGGAGTCAAGGAAAGAACGCTAGAAAATTCTGATCCGCTAATCAAGCACATAGCATGCACTCCTTAGACAGCTTGAAAAGCAATCATTATATTTGAAATATTGGATGTGGTTGTTTTGATTTAAATTTGTGAGGTCAGTATCTCAAAAGAAGTAAAGAGCTGCGAGGAAATGAACACCATGGTACAATGCTTTATAAACATATGTTAGGTAATTCCTGGCTTTGAATATGAATTCTGATACATCAATTAGATTTAAGTTCTCTTCTGGGTATTTTCAACACATTGAGTTTAGGCATAATTGGATTTTTATCCCTGAAACATTTAATCAAGGCTAAATCAAAGAAAAAAATTCCCTTTCAGAAAAATCCTGTAAAATACAAAGAGAATAGTTCTCTAATGCAAAATATCTACCAGCTTTATTAAGTTTTCTTTATTTAGAGACTTACTTGTGGTTTTTTTATTCAATTAATGCATTAACTTATTTTTTGATGTGCTCCTTTTAAAATACACTCCATCAGCAGTCAAAAAGTAATAGACACATAAGCACCATTTACTCTCCCATGCTGAGATCACAGAATTACAGAATCATAGAATCATTATGGTTGGAAAAGATCTTTAACATTGAGTCCAGCCATAAACCCAGATAACTACAGGATAACTCATAGAAAGATGCTTTTAAGGTAAACTGATAATGCTCCCATATTTAAATAAACTTTTCATTCAGTATTGGAGACACATAACTGAAGTTACTTGTTTCCACAGAGCAAAGATTTCTGACATAGTTAGTATGAAGTTAGTACGAATCCAAGAGACCTTAGGTAGAAGTGAATGAAGGCCAAGGCTTATGAGTGCATTTCAGAAGTGTAACCTTTTTTTCTTCCCAATAACTTCCAATATAGAAAAAGCTAACATAGGTGAATTTTGAATGGAATCTTGTCATACGCCAGTTCCCTTTTCCCCACCCTTGCACACCAAAAGGTTCCTATTTAGGGAATTTGCTGTACCCTTGATAGAAGTGTCTGCATTCTCATAAAAATTGTAAACAAAAATAGTATGTGACTAGAATATCCATCAACAAGTCCTAAAAATAAGATCATTATTATTTTTATGAGAGAATCCACAAATCTTACATATGAGAAGCTCTAATTATTATAGTTATTAAAAATCTGGTCACTTGAAAAAAATACTTATTTACATATTCTATTTTGTCTGCAGATGTGAAGCATTTTACATGCCAGGACTGTTATTATTATTAATGCCTCTATTTCAGTGTTAAAAGAGACTTGGGTATGATAACAGACTAGATCACTACCAAAAATACCACAAACAACTCAAAACTCAGCTCACTCCTAGTCTAGTCTCGATGGCATCCTTGCAAGATACAACCAAATGTGATCTTGGAGGCAGGCACGACGACGAACATCTCTCCACAAAAAGACGTAACCACAAACATTGTTGTGTCTGTACTGGCATCTCTGAGGGCAGTATAACCCCCAAATCTAGGTGGATACATTTCGTATAGTACACTGTATGAAGAGGGAAAGTTAGTGAGTTTTTCAGTTATGCAGAGCCTACTTAAAGCCTACCAAGCAAATATTCCACGGATACAATTACACACACTCCCTCTGTCACCCATCTTGGCAGACCAAGTTACAAGAGCTCAGAAGCCTGCTGCAGTGCCAGACCTGCGTGCATCACCCCTGGGGACCTGCCGCTCCTGAGGTGGTGCAGCCCGGCAAAGACAGAGTACGGCATCGCTATGGCAACACACGGACGCAGATTCCCGGCCTGACGCAATTTGATAGTCCAACTGTTCCTTGAACTTCTGTTCTGCTTGCAACTAAAAGCCATGCTGAGAAGGATTAGCACTTTCATTTCTTCAACTGCATGGTTAAAGAAATGAAATGGGAAAAGCTGGGACAGCCTTAATACTTCATGAGAGGCTTTAGTCCTAAGTAAAACCTCTAGCTAAGGTTATATGAAAAGTTCAAGTGGAAATATTGGATATTTCCCCATGCATCTTAAAAGGAGCTAACTCTAGAGCTATATGGTTTCTCTAGAATTATACAGGCTACTAGTGTTTTTTCTTTTTTCTTTAACAGAAGAAAAAAAAACACATTTAGAAGAAAAGCAGTATCTTTTTACATCATTAAATGTACTCTGAAATCTTTTTCTGTCTGAGATATGTTTCTTTTCACAAGCTCTTTTGTGCACTCCCTACCCAGTGTATTTGAAAAATAAACTTGCCTTATGAATGGCTCTCAGCTTGTGCCGGCACTTGCAAAGTGTAAATACAGAAAGCTTTATATTAATGTAGATTACAATTAAAATTAAAGTGCCCTCCTCAAACTCCCACATATGCCTTTTTGTTAACTATGCAGATCCTAATGAGAGCAGCATCACTAAGTAGAACAGCAATAAAAATGAGCTGAGCCGTCCCAGCAACTCCCGTTGCTTCCCGCCTGCTTCATTTTCGGTTTCAGCCTCGTTTCAGCTGAGAAGTCCGTAAGTTTCTGCATTCCGGCAACCAAATATACTGCCCCATTAAAGGCTCGGCAATTACACAAAGTTACCATGGCATATAGCACTACACACTGTACCCCTCCCTTGTAATTTCTGAATTACCGAGTTTATCTTTGGGGATCTTTGCGATTTCAGTTTGGCTAGAAATGCCTGTCAACAGCAGAGCAGTTTCTCCTAGTTCCTCCAGCTGCTTATTGACCTTTATAGATTCTGATTTTACAATAACATTTTCCTTTCAGATTTGGTTTCTATGCTAACACCATCATCAGGTTAATACAAAAAAAAATAATATCCCTCCCTAAGCAATTACACAGCTTCTGACTATGTCAGTTCCTTTGTTATTTTCTAAACAAATACACCACACTTTTCTTCATTATTTCTCCATTTACCACAATCTGTGTCACAGGTCCTGACGCTTTCTTTGCTCCAATTTGCTGCTTCTTTCTCTTCCCTTCATTTTGAGTCAGCACTTACAGACATAGGTGTGCAAGCCGTAGAATAACAGAACCATTAAGCTCTTATGGTCGGAAAAGACCTTAAAGATGATCATCGAGTCCAACTGTAAACCCGTCACCACCATGCCTACTACACCATGTTCCTAAGTGCCTCATCTGCACGGTTCTTGAACGCTGCCAGGGACAGTGACTCCACCGCTTCCCTGGGCAGCCTGTTCCAGTGCTTCACCACTCTTTCCACGTATGTTTTCCTAATATCTAACCTGAACCTCTCCGGCACAACTTCCACCGCCTGCAGCACTGCTGCGGTGAACGCTCGGTGGCAGCTTCTATGTACAAACCCCGAATCACTCACCTCCTCCGCCAGCGCATGGTCCATGTGGTCTCCCCACGCAGCCCTTCCTGCTGCTGTGAAGGTGGCGCCGGACTCCGGCTGCCCTCTCTCCTCACAAGCAGCCCCTCAAAGGGATGGAAACACGGCCATTTCCAAAGTACCATCTCCGAATTGAGCACTTCTTGCTGGGCTTTGGGCCCCAGTTACAGCCACTGCCGCCTGCAAACCAGCAGGAGAAGGTTCCAGAAGCACCACCCCCAGCTCCTCATGGCCAGCGGTAGCCCTCTCCAGCACCCAATAAACCCAATTTTCCAGCAGGAAAAGCTCCCTTGGCCCACATGGTGCAGCCTCTTCACCACATACAGGTCATGACATGCAGCTGCAATCTCCAGCCACGCTGCGAAGATGGAAAATGGTGTTAGCTGGCAGCAGGATGGTGCCCCTCAGGCGCTCCCGAAACAGGCATTCCAGGGGCCAACTGCTGGCGTCCCGAGATCCCTGCACCAAAGCAAAGGAGGAGGAATAGTCTTGTTGATCTTATAGGAAAATCCCCTAATGAATGTCCAGATCAAGGAAGGTCACTAATTTAAGGTAATACTGAACTATGGAAGCAGGATGATGAAAAACAGTAGAAGCGATCAAAGGGTTGTGGCACCGAGTTGCTTTTATGTTGAAATTGCTGGAGTCTCAATGTGTGACACAGGAAAAGGCACTGCTGGCGGGGGCTAAACCTAACGATATGACATAAATCCAAAGCAAGACGTCAGCAAATACAGCGATAACGTTTGTACGTTAGGTTTGCTTTATCCGTCCATCCGCACCATGGGTACAACCAAGCTGATTTACGAAAAGCATGTGCAGCAACACCACTTTGGCCAGCCAGCATTTTTAATATAATAATAATAATAATAATAATCTGTTGCCTTCATGCTACAGGCTTGGAGTCACGAACCAGAGATGACGCATGTTTGCATTACCAAATTAGGTTGGTTTAACATAAACCGAGGATGGACTTGGACAATCAATTTTAAACCAATCTCTACTGTGAAACTAATTGCCAAGTTAAATTTACTTTTTAAATACAAATTGGAGATGACTCCACTGTATTGACTGACTTATGTAAGAAATCACTTACTACTTAATATATTATGACTATGACTTAAAAACAACAAATAAAAAGGAAAATAATTCAGTGGAGAAGAAATATGATCACAATGCAGCTAGACAGGTGGAAGAGCACAGAGCAGCAAACCTGACTGCTGAGTGAGAGGTTGTTCTGCAAAGTGCCTGTATTCAGGTCAGCGAGGGTGAGATGCTTAGTTAATTGGTGAATACAGCACAGCCCTGAGATCAATGTAAGGCATTGCTAACAGATGAGAAAGAAGTTATTGTTCCATGAATGTACTGTAGCAAAATTGATATGCGACAGATTATATGATACGGTTGCCCATGATAGCAGCGGGGCTGAATTCAGTGATCCAGAGGTCTCTTTCAGACCTGCATTTCTGTAAAATGGTACGGGCATTTTATTATAAAGAAAAGAAGAAAAAGAGATGCAATTTGCAGTGTGTTGGTAGGACTAAAGATTTCTATGTGTGGTTAGTGTTTTGTTTCTAGCTAATAAGAAACTCTCAGATAATTTAATTAAATAAAATTGCTACTTACACAGCAAGTCTTGTTACCAAAAAAAAGAACATCGAGGTATGATTTTCTGTATGTATATCTTCTGATTGATCTGCTTATATCTTAAGAAATCTGAAACCTTAACAACTCTCCTCCACAATCTTAAGAAATTTGGCTTTCTGAAACATTATAAATCACTTTTGTAGAGCAACTGAATACGTAAAAAACTAGACTTGCAGACTTTTCTTGATATAGACTCTTAATTTTTGTGATGCTCACCAAGATCTGTAGGAATTATCACTACATAATAAGTTAATAGTCATCTCTATGAGAAAAAAATAGATTACCCAGGTAGGCCTAATGAAGAAGAAATACCTTTCTTTCACTATCAACTGTGCATAATTTCACTGTTAAGGATGATGAGAGGATTAGGACTAACAGTCCTAGAAATGAACTCTGGTGATTATTTCCTAGAATATCCTTTGAGTTTGACACCACCACTTGTGATGTAGAAGGATAGTGTGTAAGCAAATAAAATTATTCATATCTCTCGTGTATTCACTCTTTCTATCTTCTAAGGTCATCTGAGTCCACAAGACTGAGTCAGAAACATGTCACCTTTGGAGAGTGCTGGTCAAAACAGCTTTTCAGGGTTAAGCTATCAGCCTACTGACACACAGGCTTTTTCTTACTATTATAAACATTTAAACATGTTGCTGTACTAGAAATTGCTTTTCATTACAAATTCCAACACTGACTCCTCATTAACCTATGAACACTATACTTCTCCTCAGATAAACAATTTACTTATTTCAAACTATGAAGGAAGAACTTGTATCCTCCTCAGAGCTATCATGTCTGTAACTTAAAACTGACAAAAATTAGTAGCATCATTAGAATGCTAACAAAAACATGCTAGATCTCCATGTTTTTAATATGCATTTTCATGTTTTGGGAGATACTCCTGAACAAAAGCTTTGAAGGAATTTTTGAAGTTGGATTTTTGCAGTAAAACAATAGGGTGAGTTTTATCTGAAGTAAGTTTCCTACAATGTAGCAGAAGGTTAAAACATAGTGAATTTAGCTTAGTTGTTTAATATAATTTCAAAAGGAAAATAATACTTAATTATAACCATCCAGATCAAATTAAGTGCCTCTCCTATGTCAGGAAAAGTTTACCATTCCATCAGTGTGGAACAACTTTATCCCTCTGCTTGGAACTAAGGGGTGAGTCTGTTGTCCTCTACAGCTAGAATAATTGCACCAATTTTGGTTGAGTTTTAACAGATTTATACCACTGCATGCAGCATTAGAATCTAGCTCTTAATAAAATTTCAATGGATTTCAGAAGTGATGACCTTTCTTCTTCAAGGATTTAAGATAAAGCAAACTTTTCAGAGATTTATTCAGGCAGGTTTTATTCACATTGAGTTTCAAAGAACACGAATGACAAAGAGCGAGAAGGTGACTCCTATCAAAAAAACACACACTTATCATTCACTGTCATATGCTAATATTTCATAAAGCAGCAGGAACTGCTCAGAGTTTCTCTCACACCATTTCTTCTCTGTCCACTCCCGCCAGTAGGCACACGGGATGGAGGACAGACAGATTCCGTCTGCCTACCTTTGCCCTCCCTGGGAAAGATGCCAGCTTGAAGGCAACCTGTCCTCCTCCTGACAGCCCAAGGCCCACGACCATGTTGAAAATCTGCAGAAGACCTTTCGCCTATTTTTGCTACTCCTTGCTGTGGAATGTCTCCTGGAGCGGGGCAAGGGGCCATGTATGTTTGAGAAATGGAGTATCTGGATGAAAGCAAATAACAATGAGTAGCAGGGGGTCTCGGAATGACCCTGCTGCCCTGAGAAAATTTTCTAAGTTAAAAAAGTTAACACTAATTCAGCACTCTATATGCAGATCAAAGGATACAATTCAGTGCACATTTTTTTTTTCTCCCTTTTGAAGATTTTTTCATTTTCTCACACAGCTCCCATAAGGCAAAACTACCCATTTCTTTTGAGGTAGTACTGTGGCACCTGGGTGTCAGCTTTCTGGCATTTAAGTTAAACAGCCACCATAAAAAGGGTTTGTGAGAGACAGAAACTGTTCTCAGTGTCAAGTCTTCCCATAATGGGGAACTGCTGTAAAACCATTCTTCTGAAGAATAAAACAGAACAGTTTCATGATAATTGTTTTATTTCCATGGAGAAGTGAAGGAAAAGCGGTAGGGCTTATACTCCTTTACCTTGACAACTTGCGCTTGCATATGAGAATTCTTCTTTGTACTTTGTACCCTACATCCAATTTTCTTCATTTATTTTTGGTTGTCTTCCTCGTTTATATATACATTCTTCCATTTCTTCTCTTCTCTTCTTCCTCTCTTACTTTTTACTCCAAGCTCTTTCCTCTCACTGTGCTCTGTCTTCCACCCTCTGACACTCACTTAGCTTGTAAAATAAACCTTTTTTTGAGCTCTCTGGCTCTCTGGCAACTATAGCTGGTCACAGCCCTTTTTTAGACAAGGCCAAATTCTGCCTTTCCATGTGAAGTTGAAGCCAAGACCCCATAATAAAAGTTTTATGGGAGGGTCGGCTACCTACCCTAAAAAAAAAAAAGAGAGAGAGGCTACCTATCAGAGAAAATTTTGTTTACACTCAAGACAAAAATAAATAAATAAATAAAAGCATAGCATTTGTTCATCAAGGTCATCTTTTCTATTTCTATCCTTATACTTTTGGGGATGGGTAGGGGAACCCTAGCAAAGAACAGCAAATAGGTAAAACCATCAAATGCATGTCGATTAGAGGAACTGGTATTTGAAAAGTGCATTGGGGAAAATGAAAAATAAATGTTCCTGTAACAAAGAAGAGGTGGTTCTCTGGAGCAATACTATAATCCTAAGAGAGGAGGCACTTTCTTTATCAAAGACTTTAAGAGACTTTTTGGTAATAATTTTCCCCAATGTGCTTTTTCTGTTTTGCTGGGTTTGGTGGTGGTAGTGGTATTACAATATTTTGTGTTAGCTCTATGTGACTCCTACACACAAAAATGTGTTTACCACATTTGAAGTAAATTTTCAGAATTATATGCTGAGATAGCCAAAAATTGAAGCTTTTGACTTTTGAAGTTTTAAAGTATTTCTAATGGTGACAGAAAGGTCTGATGTCTTTGAAGAAATGAGGCTCATGAGCAAGGGAGCAGTAAGTTCTGGTGAGGACACAGCAAACCAATTTCCCTTCATGACTGGGTCGCCATGTACTGAGGTACAGAGGTCTCGTTATGTACATACCAGTGAGCATGTATCTATGAGACCAACACTGGAAATGACATTTCTTCTGTACTAGATGACCATGTAAACATCAATTCATGCTTCAAAAGGAGAATGTTGTATCACTTGGAAAAAATATAATACTATTTTGGGAACATATACTGGAAACTGGGAGATATAAGAGAAGTATTATACTGTACTGCCCCAGGGGTTATACTTTTGCCACCAATGTGAAAAACAGGATGTTGGGCAAAATACTCTTTTGTTACACCAGCTGGGGAAGCCTATTTCATATTAAGCATTTAACGTTTTTGACAATAATTCTTGTATTTGCACTTCAGGTGAAATCCAGGATGTCTGAGCACATGTTCTTATCACAATGGGTAATTTAGATATACTGATTTTCATACATACATGCAGTTATCAAACATGCAATGCAATGAAAAATACTGTGTAGTAGCAAGAAACTGTCTGAAAGGGCAGGTATGCTTGAGCTTGCTAGGATTGGCGTATCGACACTCCCAATCTTTCCTGTTAACAGTGACAAGGTAAGAACTCTGGTCCGTCTTAACAACTTCAGTCCCATAAGAGAGCTTGGGAGCATATGGG
The DNA here is from genome assembly GCA_013389825.1 of Crypturellus undulatus. Lineage (NCBI taxonomy): Eukaryota > Metazoa > Chordata > Aves > Tinamiformes > Tinamidae > Crypturellus > Crypturellus undulatus. The sequence goes on along the minus strand of VWPW01027344.1, from coordinate 376,574 downwards.
AACTTTTCCAATCGATGAAATTGGGGTGAAGAAATGAACAGGAGAAAATGCTGAACTCCTGGTCACAGATATACCACGTGCTATCCTTCTGACCAAAACCAGTATGTATTTCATCTCATGAAGGCACAGGAACTTTCCCTTAGGGCACCTCTAGCAGTATCATGCTGGGGGCTGCTGTGGCTATGGCCAACAGCCTTGGCAAAGGCACCACACTAGTACAAGTACTATAATGCTGACCCGGCAGATCCCATAGAAGGAGCCTGTTTCTTGCCTTCTTCTTCTTTTTTTTTTTTTTTTTTTTTTTTTGCTTTCTTTAACATTTATTATCACAAGTATAAAACAGAGAGTTTCCTTTGCAACATTCTTATAAAAACAGTAATATCTGACTTCCAAATACCTTCAGAACACTGAGATGTGACTACACTACATTTTTCTAGGCAGAAAGTGGTGAACCTCGTGGAAGGCAATGGTCTTGTGGATTAGGGTACAAAAGTAGGAGCTGTGGGAGTGAGCAAATCTAGATTTTGTTTCCTCCTCTGCTAGTGAGTCATTGTGGCAACAGGGTCCAGTTACTTAAAGACCATATTCAAATTTGTATCTAAATTCAAGAACAAGGACCAATTAAGACAGCCTGCTGGGAAGGCCTGTTAGATCCTGGCTGTCTTTACAGAAACAACTTAAATTCACCTCTACATTGAAATTGTTATGGATTTTCTCTGTCTCAGCTTTCTATTTTTTAAAAGTCTTCATGAACCAAATCCCTATGATTTTTTTAAGTTTAAAAAAAACCAACTACACAGATGTAAAATATTATTTGTGGAAAGTGAGCTGTCAGCACTGGGAATTAGATTACTTTAAGGATCAGTGACAACACTTTTTTTATAAAAGCTCTACCACACAAGGGACAGAGAGCATTTCTGTAAATTACAGAACAATTCTATAAATTAACACTATCGTTATTCTGTTGGTATGAAAGCAGCAGCAAATGTGCTATGTTAGTTCAGTAGTTTTGAATCCTGAGCAGAGTGCGTATTTCAGACAATAATAGGCAGTAACTTCCACAGACAGGGAGCAGAACGTCCTAGCTCCCAATGTCTGAAGGTTATAAAGGATAATATACAGCACCTGCTGAATCTGCAGAAGAAAACAAGACATTAAAGAGTGCCCTGTCAGCACCCCTACCAGTTTCAGGAAGGATTTCCAATAGGTATAGAGGCAGGTGTCTGGACCTGGTTATGGCACTGCAGCAGGTTTCACACAAGTTTTTGACAGCTCTCATGGCAAAATGGAATGTGAAGGGAACTGACTTTCACCACAGCTACTCCAGGTTTTAAAATCTGGCAGTCCATAAGGGAAGCTATGACAGATCACAGTATCCATTCTTTATTTTTAGTATAATCTAAAGAATAGGTAGCAGACATCCAATAACAATTTATTAATTCTGGGGCACGAAAGACCTTCTGAAGAAGCGTGAAAGAAAACGATGCGAGCGTGTCCTCACTTGCATAAGCTCCTCAATTCTGTTCCTCCAAAGCTCTTTCTATTTTATCTTCAGGACAAGAAACAGCAAGGCAGGCGTGCTGTCTTCTGACATTCAGGAACTTGCAATAATAGTTTTGAATAAAGAGGCACAAATACTTCCAACTGCCCCAGTCACAAACCATGTAAATGATTATGAACTGGCCGAGCTCCTTTATTCAGTCTTTTAGAGATCTCTTCAAATGTTGTTGGTTTCCTGAGTGACAGTAGGAACCTACTATCCTATTTATTTTCTGCTTTTAAATGCACTTATTTCTGAACTTGTGATATGAAACCTTAATTAGAGAGAAAAGCACTGTTCCTCATTCATCTTTAGGATACATGCTAGATTACAGCACGATTACAATATAAAATGTGGGACTGCACCTGCCTGTGTAGCATTAGAGGGTGATGCCAAGTTATTCTTTGTAGCTTCTGTCACAGGAAAGCTGTCCCTGAAGATGGTAAGTCCTTGCAGAGATCCCTTTCTGGTGAAAAGTAATTGTGCACTGGAGGCCTGCTGCTGCCCAGGCCCTGTTTGCCCATGTTTCACAGTGAGCACCGGAGCTTCGGGACCGGTCAGGGCTGCCACTGCGGTTCACAGGGGCAGGTACAGCCACTGCAGGAAATCTCGCCAACCTCTTTTATGTTCTTGAAGATCGAAGCCAGGACCTTGGGACTGGTATGTGATGAGGAGCCAATGCAGCACATGGAGGTTGTGGTTCTGTGTTCTTGTCGGCACAGGTTGCTTAGCAGATGGCCTGCTGCATGATCAGGACAGAAATGAAGCGCTCTATATCCAATTAGTATGCTTCAATCAACCCAAACCCCCAAGAATTCCCAAATCTTTATTAACTTGCAGCAGTATTTACTTTCTATTATCTAGGACAGGCTTTCATAACTTATGTCATCTCTGTCATCAGAAGAGCATTCTAGCTGCAATAATTTTTCACACTGTACATCACTGCAATTTATTTATTTGTCTGGAAAGGAGAGGATAGCTGAGAAAGGGAGCTTTTATTGTGATGTGCTCGCTACTGCAATGTTTCCTACACCCGTGCCCACTCCAGTCCCATCACCTCTGGGTTACAAAGATCTCTGTCCATGAGGAATGTTGTGACTGCAAACCTTAACTCTATTACCTTCAGATTAAAATCAAGACACTTTGGGGCACTGTGTTTTTATAAAGCATATAATCTAATAACGGGATTTGGAGGTTCAGTGACCACCCAATATCATTCCCATTTGCTTGTTTTCTTTGTCAGGAAGGCACTAAGAAGTGTTTAACTCCAGACTCCTATGCAAAGTCAGGTGTCTTTTATATACACTAAATGTTCCCTTGTCTCTAATTTAGTCTCAGTGAAACCTGGCACTAATTTCATTAGAAACAGAATTGGATTCAACCCAAACAATCACACTCTCCTTTAGACTCTCCTTTACCATTCACGCTGGTAAATGTAATCACGACACAGTTTCAGATCTTCACCAACTCTTTCTGCTTCCTTGGATAGTTTTATCTATAACTCCTTTATTTTATGGCAGATTTGACAGGGAATACTAATGTTGGGATCAAAAATTCTTTCCTGCACTAGAGATATCAAAGCATCCTGCTTCATAAACATGCCCTTTCACATAAGCTATTGCATCAACCTCTGGCTTCACCAGGAAAAGCTGGCATCAAGTGGCAGAAACTGCATCTTGGGGGTCCAGATCTGGGTCATGAAGAAGTCATGGATGGTTGGCAAGGTCAAATCAATGAAGATTTACATAAATAAAGAGAATTGTGGAGGGCTAGGCAATAAAGTATAAGAGGTAGGTAGTAAATTAGAAAAGATGTAAAGATCAGGTTAAAAACATTTTACATCTTTTCAGGAAAGACTGGTTTTCTCTCTTCAGCTGGATAAGCCAGCCTAACCTTCCACGTTCGAAGGGCAAACCCAACTAGAATCTAGTGGAGTGTTTCATTTTCTACAAAGTAATGGACAGTCATTAATACTTGGTTATGTCTTCTGTATAAACACCAAAGGTCACCACATGACTTTTTTTTGTCCTGCACTATAATACAGTGAATAGAATTATATAAACCATTGAGTCCACCACAGTGAAAAGATAGATCCATCTCTGAAATTTCCATCTCTTACCAGAAGGGGTGAAGACACATGAGCCTGGAATGTGTTATATGTATGTGAAAGCAGTGACAGAGGAGCAACTACATTCTTATTGAAAAGATACTGAAAATTCTGCTGATAGTATTGTTTTTCTGACTGTATAAGCTATAATCTGCTGTTAGTGATGTCATTCACAACAAAATTTGTTTACACTGGTTGCATTAGGGCAACCAGGAACAGTATATGGCCTTTAATGCTCTCATGCTTGTCTTTCAGGGAGAGCCTGACAATTTTGCAAAGGCATTTGCTGCTGAAACAGGAGGAATTGGGAAATAGGTGGGCTGTTTGCTGAGTCTGCCAGCTACAACACTGACAATCACTACTTAGACTGCTTCAATGTAAATATATTTTTTCAGTCTTTGGTATCTGGATCTGATCTTCCTTCCTGTTAGTGTATGTTAATCTACTTCATTCTTGTTACTTCTGATTTACATCACAAGAAGAGAATCTTGTCTTACATGTTTAACCACAGGGTCTGCTTACATGGCTTGTACAAAGTGATTAGGATAAATTTCTGAAGCACCACCGTCTCATTTCTACCTTTGTCTTCTCCTTTGCAGAAGTTTAACGTGTCTGTATGCTAGTCCAATGTCTTGAGAAAAATACATATTTGGAAGCAGAGTCCCTGGGCAGTTTTCATTTAGCGATGAGAACAAATTTCAAAATTCTTGCTTCATTTTTTTAAATCAGATTTTCATTATTGTTAAAGCCCACTTTAAAAAATATTATCCATTCTAATCACATAATCAAAAAGAAAAGCTACTGGTTGGATATGCCTGTTTCATTTGGATTACATCTGTTCATTTCCTTTCCTCTTCAAACTTTTCCAGCTTTATTGCATCTTTACTCCAGTTCCTTTAAATGTGCTTAGTAAGTTCTAAAATCTGCTCTGTTCTTGTTGTGTATTAGATGTTTATACTTTCTGATTGTGTGCGTACACATCTGGAGACCGCCCTAGTTGGGTTTGGCTTGTAAAACTGCAGCTGCATTATCCTGATTTACAAATACAGTCAGTGGGAATTAGGCATTCTTTCTAGCACTGAAACCAAATAAGCTCCATTTACTTGGAGTATCATCCATTGACATTCTTGTTTATCTGACGGTTTGCAATAGGTTTGTTTTCTTTTTCACGTTCCTGCAGTGTAATTGTGTCACTTTCCATGAAACAAACTATTTACCCCTGTCAAATTATCTACCTTTATCAAAGCAATAATGCGATCTGCATGCAGTGTTAAAGTTCCATTTTCACTCCTCTCCAGCAGTAGTGGAATTATACTGTAACTCCAAGCACTTAGGTCTATGAAAATTAATTTAAACAGACTGTAACAAGTCTGGCAAGTAACATTTGGGGGTTGTATAAGTACACAACACAACAAGCTTTCTAAGCACCAGCTAATATGTAATGCCTTTTGCAATGTACGAATAGCATATTTATGCAATTTGTTTCCTATAAGGAAGCTTTCAAGGTTTTTTTTTCCCCCCTTAAAATCAAATTTTAATAGCGGAGAAACTACAACCTTACCTGGAGACAAAGTACAGCCATTTAGTAATGTAGTGCTTTTCCAAAAGCATCCACAGGCATTATTAAGCAGTCACAAAAATAACACTGACCACATTTTCTGGAGAGCATCCATACTACTTTACAACGTCTCATAGCTATCTTTCCACCTCACGCTTGCCCTACTTTTGTGCTATTGAGGCACCTTATCTCAGTGAACACTTACAGAAGCCGCTTGCACATGAGCCAACGTCCCTGCCACTCAGTGAATCATATTGCATAGGTCACTAGGGAGAGACACCCGCCCCTTTCTTGGTCCCTTTCGCTCACCACACACATGCACAGACTTCCCTACCCCGTGATTCCATAAGCTGGAAGTTCTGCTGAGGAACGGCAGGGTGGGTCCGCGGTGTCACCCTGAACCGCTACTCGATACAAGACTCTCTTCGACAAGCACACTCGTAGTACAATTAAAGTAGTGCCTCCCTCCTCCTTCCCCCGCTCTGCCTACTAGTGAACTTCTCCCTTGGATAAACAAACATCCATCAACAGATCTAATTCTGCCCTCTAAGAAATTTATTCTTCTACCTGTTCTAGGGTTTTCAGTTTTACCTGTGAATTGCGCTCACTATTGGCTGGCATTTTTTCCTCCACCTCTATTGTGGGAGATAGATTATCTAAGACACATGTTTGTCACTTCCCTAATCCCAGCAGTACTGACAGACGCGCCTTTATTAGCAGCATTTATACAACTCATTTGCAAAAATCGTTTGCTGTGTGAGCAAAGATATCGGTATGGGGATCTGCTCTCAGGTAAAACAGTCACTGCCCACTACAGCCCCTCATTATCCAAACTGAGATTTAAAAACAGCAAACCAAAAAGAACCGGTCAGACATAGCCAGGAGAAGGGTGATTAGAACAAACAACAATACAGGAAGAAAAAAAAATGCCGGGCTATTCAGAAACCGTCTTTTGAGGACTGAAGAAGAGATATGGAGCCATTTTTCACGAGGTTCACTAGAAAATGTCAGCACACAGATGCTACTGTTCTGTCAGATTGCATCTTAATTTGGCCAAAGGGGACCCAAGCAGTCACCCCTCACAGACAGATTTTAAAGGACCATTAAAAATCTGATTTATTGGTTGCTAAGATTCTCCCTGCTATGGTCTGCAGATTTTGTATGACATGGAGCTGAAATCCAGCTACAGATAAATGTATACTTCCCGATACGATTTAAATCCCTCTGAATTGAGTATCTGGTCATTGGTCAAGCATCCCCTCCGTTCACCACCCTCTTTCCTGCTAATACCTTCAGGCAGTTTACTTCAGAATGAAGCAGAGCATTAACCTGCACAAAATTGGTAATTCGTATACAACTCCCTCGTTACCATTTAAAGAAAGAAAGGAGGGGAAAAAAAAGACAAAGACAGTGCCTTTTGTTCTAAAAAGGCAGGGAAAAAAATGTCCAAGAACAAAAGAAACGCATCTGCCCAGCGAGAGAAACGAGAAATTGCCGGGATTTGGAGTAGGTATTTCGGCACGCCGGTGTAACAACAACCATGCAAACAACTGAAACGCGGGTCTGCCTCTGCCCCTCGCACTTTGCAAACATTCCGCTGGCTTCTCCCCTCTCGGGAAACCGCATCCCCCGCCCGCCGCGGAGAGCGGAGCGGCACCGGCGCGAGGGGAAATACCCTCAACTTGCGGCTCCCGCGGCGCCCATGGTGGCGGCGCAGACAATGCGCCAGGACCGCGGCTCCGCTCCTCACCGTCAAACGCATCCCCGGCGCCGCCGCCGCCGCCGCTCCCGCTCCTGCTCTGTCCGTCTCCGCGACGGGCGCAGCCTTCATGTGCAGCCTGCCGGGCGCGACGCCGCGCT
>VWPW01027344.1:104757-369223 GCA_013389825.1 Crypturellus undulatus | reverse complement strand
CGGGGACCGCGCGGCCCCGAACCGGCTCCGAACCGGCTCCGCGGGGAGCGCCGCGGGGCTCCGCGCGGCGCCCCGGGACCCCTAGGAGACACTGGAACTTCTCACGGCGGATAATAGGGAGCGGGGGCAGGAATGTCCCCGCTCTGCACCTGGGCACCGCCAAGTCCTGGGAAGCGGGACACGGCTCCCCGCTGCACGAACCGAGGGGCACGCTGGCCAGGAGATGCCAGGACTCTGCACAGCTTCTTCCCGATCGTGCTTCCCTCACAACACCCCAAGCCAATCTGTAAATATTTATGCCACAACCTCATTTAACATCTCAGCAGCAAATGCCCCATACCTAACACAAAACAATTATTTGCCCTTTGTTCATATTGTTGTGATTCCACGTAGCTTTGGCATAAGGGACATAACATGTAAACCTGACTTAGTAAATTGTAGCCTATCCAACAGCTCCATTCCCTAGGACCTCATTGAAATGAGCAGAGGTTTTAGCGTTTTGGAGCTTGGATTCCCTAGAGGACTGAAAGATCGATACCATAGCCCCAAAATCCCAGCTATCTGAGTCCCAGTTGTTGCCAAGATTTCCAAAGTCGACCAGTATTTTTGGGCAAGTTAGATTTACTTGAAAGCAGTACTTGCAAGCAAATCTCCCGAGGAACAAAGACCCCAGTTATCATTAAGAAGAGTTTTCCATCAGGTTTGGAGGCCACAATTTCACCCAAGTTAACTTCTCTCAAATTCATTCAAAAATGTCAGGAAACATCAATCATTTTCCAAACTTGACACGAAGAGTTAAGCAGGCTTTGTACATAATCAGTCAATTGAGTAGATGTTACACATTATCTGTTCCTGAGAAAATCTAAGCTTGTATGACCACGCAGAAATCCATCATCCAGCACAGACATTTACCGTGTTTCCTAGTGTTCCCACAAATATCATAAATAAGCATTTCCCTATCTCATATTAACTGCAGATGTGTCTACAGACACTTCAGGAGTCCCTCTGGCACTATACACAGAACCTGAATTTCCACTTTTTGCTTTTCATTCAGTCTTATCATATAAGGTAATTTTCTTGATAAGCAGATAGAGGAGCAGCCTGAATTTGCTTTAGTGTATTGAAGAAAAAGTGCTATACTGGATATTCTGGACTAGCTGGTGATCTGCACCCCATTGCAAGATGAGCTCTGACAGACCCATACTCCCAATTCTTTTTAAAAACCTTTGAAGGTTTTTAAATCTCACATATCTTCATTAGGGATGCTGTAAGTGTATGTTAAGTGTAAGGAACGTGTAACACTTCATCATTTCTATCCTGTCCAAATTTCTGTCAGAGTTCACAACTTCCAGGCAGAAGCCAACACTGCCTCCACAGGGTTGGTAAAATGTCCCTAACTGTAATGCATGAAAATGCAAACTATGCAATCCTCTCCCTCTGCTCAGCTCTGCTGAGGCCACACTTGGAATATTGTGCGCAGTTCTGGGCTCCCAGTACATCAGGGATTGGAGCATCTATTGTATGAGGAAAGACTAAGTGAGCTGGGCCTGTTAGTCTGGAGAGGGCTGAATGTAAAGATGAGGCCAAACTCTTCTCAGGGGTGGCCAGTGACAGGACAAGGGGTAATGGGTACAAGTTGAAACACAGCAAGTTCCACCTCCATGTGAGGAAGAACTTCTTTGCTGTGAGGGTGCCAGAGCCCTGGCACAGGCTGCCCAGAGAGGCTGTGGAGTCTCCTTCTCTGGAGATCTTGCAAACCCGCCTGGATGCCACCCTGTGCCACGTGCTCTGGGTGTCCCTGCTGGAGCAGGGGGGTTGGACTGGATGATCTCTAGAGGTTCCTTCCAACCTCAATCACAGAACGTGTAATTCTGTTATTCCGTAATGTGATATATGTGATATATGTAGAAATGTAGTAAATGGTTCCTGCAAACCAATTTTTCTTAAAAAATAACGAGAGTATAGCTGGTGCTTCATTTTAAATCACTGCATGTTAAAAACATCTTGGAAATAAGGCTCAGACTCTAATTGCTACAAAGTCAACATAAAACTTGGCTTCAGGAAATAAATAGGCCTAAAATATCTCTACTGACAAGGAAAAGAGGCACCAATACCCTACCAGTAATTTATAGTAGTTAAAATGCTGTGTAAAACACTGGGCTGCTAGGCAAATTTTCCAAGCCAAAGGTGGCATGTACTAGCATGCAGTAAAGTCACTCTGAACAGAAATGCCCTTGAACTCAATGAGTTCTTGATGAGCAAGAGGATCATGTGCTTATTACAGCCACCAACATGTTCACTTCAGCAAAGTGGTGCACGCTACAAATTTTCAGCAGTGAAATGCTGTGGTCACATACCTAGTTAGAAATTTAGTTTACAGCTATCAAAAATAATCTTTTAATTTCTTAGAAATCAATCAAACAGTGGTTTTAATCTTTCCATAAGGTGTCTTGTAATGTCTATGTTGTCATACAAATTAATAGAAAAAAAAGACACTGCAGGTACTGGAAGATTATCTTCTATCTAAAAGNGAAAAAAAAGACACTGCAGGTACTGGAATATTATCTTCTGTCTAAAAGATATATGTATTTATACGTATGTATATATGTATGTATTTATACGTATGTATAATTAACCAAAAATGTATAAAAGTATGCATATCTGTCTCAGATATCCAGGTAAGAATTACACTTTGAAAATCACGTGTGGTAATACCTAGCAAATTAAGAAATTACACAAGCTGTTATTTAGTTCCTCCAGAAGTAAACATAATATTTAGCATTAAGTCTATCACCAGTAATCCTTTAAGAGGAATCTGAAAGTTGCCTGGCAAAATCCTTATTTTAAGTTATACTCTTTAAAAATTAGAGTTTTAATTTGAGCAGCACATACATAATCAAATTACTGAGGCATGACAAAAATAAATTAATAGTCTACTTTGTTACAGAAATAGTTCTGGTATTTGCAATGTTAATTTAAAAACAGTAAAAAAAATGCATATACCAACATAAAATAACATTAAAATCTCTACTTTGTTTATAATACATATCATCCTTAAGGCTAGATTTCTTCCTAAAAGAAGCCATGGAACTAGGTTGGATTTTTTTACAGTTCATTTATATGCAAGTCAGAAAGGTACATGTTTAAAAGTGAAGCTCTGTCCAATTAGCAGGAGAGAGGATATCACATGTAAGTGTATTTATGAACAGGTTTTGAATTTATGCAGCAATCAGGCATGAATGTTTTCCTTTTCTATTATTCCAAACTATGCTATTATTTCCATGATTCCATTATTAGATGTGGAATTTGCAAGTCTGTGTTTCTAAAATAATACAAAAGGAGTTAAAACACTTATAGCAATTTAATTAGTCCTTTATATCAATTTTATTGATAAGTAAAGTATTCTGAATGGATACACTTTACAAGTTATAATCTCTAAGGTAAATATTTTTGGGATAGATTCTGGAATGGTTTTTGGCTTTGCCTACTCTTCTTTGTGCTCAGAGGTCAAACATTGCCAAGAGGAAAGCGAAAGGAAGGGTGAGGTGCAGATGTGGCCCTCTTCCAGTGACATAAGCCATTTGACATGTGTGGGCTGTGACCCATGCTAGAGAGAGCATTTAATAGAGGCTTCTCTGTGGGATGAATTAGTCATTATCTTTAACTTTAAAAAAGGCATAAAAACCTGAGTGGTGATGAGCAAGGTTAATACAAATACCTTTGGATCTCCTGACGTTTTCCTTTCAAATTGTGGGAAGCCACAGGAAGAGACCATGGAAATCCTTCCTACTTCAAAGACCAGATGAAAGAGAATAAAAAGAAGAAATAAAATTTCTTCTGAGATCAGGAAGAAATACACCATCCAGCCTGCTAGAATATATGTTTTTTGCTTGTTTATTTTTTCCTTACAAAAGTGATGCAAGACTCACATCAGTTCTTGGACATTGCCATACACATTGCTTGAGTGAAATAGAAATTGGATAGATAGATACCATTTAACACTGGTGTCAAAAACAGCTCCTCATTTGCTGCTTCAGAAGACTGTGCCACAGGAAACACATGAAGAATATATAAATGAGGGTTTGGACTGAGTGCAGTCACCGAAATATCTCATGGCACTTTTTGCAAAGCAGGAACTCAATACTAATATCCTGGCTAGAATCTATAGCCAAGAACAATATTTTGCTGAGACTGAAGGCTTGGAAAGGTTTTATTCTTAATATCTGACATATAAACTTGTGCATACATGTGTGTATAAGTATATGTATGATCAGTACTCTGATAATTTTCCATCAGCCTAAAAAAGGGAAAATAAGATGTATCATTTTGAATAAGATACGGTAAAAAGGGAATATATATATATATATATATACACATATATATATATACATAAACACATGTGTATATATATATATATAAAATTATCCTATGCACTTACTGCCTGCTGTGCTGCTGCTGATCTCTACATATGCATCACATTCCATCCATGAAGTGGTGATATTTCAGCAAAGTCATACCCTTAGACACAACAGCTATAGGGTGCCTTTGGTATGTAAAGAGTGGTAGGGACAGAATGTTACACTGAGCTTGACTTTTACAAAAACTTTTGTCAGCTCTTTCACCAACCACTTGCCAGGCATGTGTTCTACAGAAGACCAAATGTCTTCCTATAACTGCTAAGTGCAAGGATCTCTGTAACTTTAGTGAAAGCAGGTTAGCAGTAATGGGAGAAACAGAAAATTGCCTTGTTTCTTTTTTTGGAGGCTCTTAATTTAACTTTCTTGGGATAGTCCAACTATTTCTCTCTCTCCTTCTTTCCAAGACTGTGCTAATGCATGTACATGCTCACGATGAGGAGAAGATAGTTATAGTCCTCTCCAGACAGCGTGTTCATTAAGTGTGCTACTTTGGCTATGTAAGTTTTTAATTGGTTTCCAGTGCTCGTACGGAGGCCGGCCCATGGTAGCACGGTAGTGAGGATTCTCACCCCCGCCGCTTTCCCCTGTTGGAATTCAATAAAGTTTAATTGGATTACAATGAGGATAGCCACAAGATGTCAATTACTGCTATAGGCACAGTGTGGACCTCATCTTCCAATGGCACTTGATTGACTCACATTACACACTTCTCTTATTGAAGGGCCTTTTCTCCTTCTTCCCAGAGAATGAGACTGTGTAAAGAGATGAGCATCTCTATTAAATAGCAGCATAATCACACAGCACTTACGGTGCTGCCTACAAAACTTAACGCTCTGCCTGCCTGGAGTTTACAGGATGTGACCTACTTCTGAAGAATGTTTTCAATGGATAAATAGATTTAAGGCTAGTGTTGGAATGCCCTTCCTCATCTGTAGCTTTGTTTATGAGTTGGTGATAGCACTGGAAAATGGCATTTTTATGAATTATGGCAAGCTATTCTATTTCCAAAAAGTCATTTTTTTGTTTGTTCATATACTCGTATTAAAGAAAATAGATGCTATTTTCTGCTAAGTCCTCTCCTTGGATTTTAACTATTTAAAGCATATGAGCTAATTAAATAAAAATAAATAAATAAAAAGGACCTTGGGGTGAAATATAATTTTCAATAAAAATATATATTTTGTTATGTTTGTTTTTCTGGGTGAAATAGGCAAGCATAATAAGTTCTGATTGTAAAACCCTTTCATAAAGAAAAATAATTTCCTTATTCGCCCCTGTAAAGGACAGCGAAGGTGTAGAGATGAAAACTGCTGCAGCTGTATCAATATTAATAATGGCACGACTGTGTTTTTACTCCCATATTGTTTCACCTTGATTTAAGAAGAGCTAAATGGCACATCAGCAAACATTCCTTAATCCCGTGCACAGTGCTGATTCTCCTGCTAGTAGGAACAAAATAGATGAACTAAAAAAGCCTAAAATATTCAAGAATAGATTTAATATATTGCAAAATATCAAATACAAAGTTAAACATCCTGATTGAGCCTTCTCCTTGACCAGTATCACTGCCCTATGCCTCCCAGTTATTTCGTATTTGCCCATTTGCAGGTTTGTACGCCATTTGCCAATATATGATATAAACCCCATTCTAAAACACTTCTACTCAAATTTTTAATAAAAAAATTTAGATTGACATCATGCTAATAAAATTAAAAAGCATATTGCTAAACATGCAGCCTATTAATTTATAGTCGTTTTAGTTTACTGTGATTATAAAACACTATTTTATTTCTTTCACACCATAGTAATGTAAAATTACTTAAGAAAGAATTATGCAAAATCTATTTAGGTAATCTATTTTTATATAATTTTAGTGGAGTTTGTTTAAAATGAATTACTTTTATAATGGGATGGTAGAGTACACTTGGGGAAAAAAAAAAGTCCTATATTTGTTGTATAGCAAAGCACTCTCCGAGCTGGCTAGTTAGAGGAGTTAGTCCATGTACTATTGTAACTCTCACAGTTACTTACCAGTGACCATAATGTTTTTCTACTAAAGCTAAAGAAAATTTTTACTGAGAAGAGCCCAACTTTAATTTTCAGATGTGATGGTTCTGGAGAAACCTGTGATTTGGAAATCAGGTTTTATTCTTTGTTTAAGGCAAGATGGTAGCCTTTGCCATACCATTGCTCTTGCACTCTAGCACTCCCCATATGGGGAACTCATTGAGACCAATACAGGACAGCTTTTTAAAGCAAAATACAAATATTCTTTGGAATATCTTATTTGATTTTTAAGTCAACAGCTCTTACTAACAAAAAGCCACGTTAAATATCATTCATTCTTTAAAATATTTATTGGTTTAAATTTTAAAAAGCAAAAGTGATAATGAAGTTAAACATAATCAAAATTGTATCTATTTAAAGGTACAAAGCATGATTGATATTAGATAGATTAGATTCTATTTTCATTATTTTACTTCATATGTAATGCTTTATTTTCATGATTTTGGCTACATGCAATAACATTTTCTAGTTAATAAATACTTGCCAGTGTTACTATTTGTAGTATTTAATACATTTATATTCATAATTTACTTTTAATAGATCTTTTATATATTATATACAATTTAAACCAACGTGGATGTATCTTCTTTCCTTTATGATCATATAAAACTGACAATTTTTACTTAAATCAATTATTGGATAGTTGTATAAGAGGCTGTCAGACTTTGCTGGAACCATTTTAAATGTTTATAGCTAGAAAAGTTTCATAAAGAAAAAGACTAGCAGTTGTAATGTACATAGTAATATTCCATCTAGTCATTAAAATAGTAACACACACAACGATGGCACATCTGACACAGGCAGCTGAGTTGGGAATTGAAACCATAATAATTAACAATAGATTTCTCGATCTCCCCATGACAAGCAAATGAAACACTCTGCGGTGTGCTTGCCCACTGGAAGAGGGAATTAACTCCGTCTGTGCAGCAGAATGGAAGCGTATCGCTGATTAGATCTAATGCACGAGGAATGCAACAATGGGAAGCCTGTGTTAGCAGAACATGTCCAACTCTTTTCTAAATATTGTGCAAGAGCATGCAAAAATGCACACATACCTATTCCCCAAAAGCTGTGCAACAAAAACCTTTGTGAAAAAGCACCAGATGTACAAAATACAATTCTAACATTAAAAAAAATCAACAAATTGTTTTTATGTTCCTACTTCCTATTTCCATCAGATAATTTTCTTAAATTTATTAAGCAATTCTTTCACACATGTAAAGTCTCCTATTTAAATGGCTCCTCTACTTGCTGCTACTCAGCTAATTCCTCTCCCTGTTCTCACACGTTATTTCAGCCTGTAGCTGATCTGCCTTCAGGACCTTGGAGAGCAGCAACACCTGAAGCAGCTGCCCTTTCTCCTCTCCTAGAGCTCTTTATAGAAATAAAATCACTTTGTGCTTTCATTTTACATATGATACCATCCTCTGTGCTTCTGTAAGTCTCTTCTGAATGCTTCATCTTTTATTTCCAGGCCCTCATGTGTTCTTTTTTTTATAGTGATATTTACTCTTGGAGAAACTTTTCCATTTGTCAGAAACCAAACATCCTCCCTTTGTTTCTTCAAATTCACTGTAAAATTATTATTTTTTAAACTGCCTTATATTTAATTCTGACAATGTTACCATGGTACATACACTAAAAACTATTGTATCAAGTATTACATTTTTGTTGTGTATGCGAGTCAGTAACATTTCATTTGTACACTATGTGTACTGTTGTGCAACTTACTTTGTAATAACTCTAAAACAGAAATTATTGTGACTATAGCCATATAAATTAAGTCACTGCAGTCATAACAGAAAAGCATACTTACTTTATGCATTAAATACATTTGAATGATTCAGGTTTTCTTCTAAGTTTAAAAGAACATTTAAGTTTGAAATAGTAACTAAATAGCTGATTCTGAAAATACCTACAAGGATGAATAAACACAGTCAGTTCAGTGGAATTGTTCACCTGTACAAAGCCACCCGCTTATGTATTTGCAGTATCTGTACCTAATTGATCTCATTAAGGCTTACGGTTTAATTAACTCTCAGACTGATATAAATGAAGAATGATTCCCAGAAGTCGGTAAAGCTTCATTGTGTAACTCAGTGAAGTTTTTAGGTTGGTTTCTTAAGGACAAGTAGGTTTCCGTCATGCCAGAGGAAGGCAAAAAGGGAGAAGATAAAGCTGTGGGAGGAGGATGTGGGGTATGTATGGGAATTTGTCTGTTCGTCCTTTAGTCCCCTCTAGTATGTTTGAACTTAATAGACGGTTTCAGTTTTCATAGTGTAATAATTCACACCTTCAAGCTATCAAGCTTTTATAATTTTTGTGAAAATACAGAGAGATAAAGAAATAAGGAAAGCTGGAATAAAGAGCTTGTTTTGCAGCTCAAACACAAGATTCATGGCAGACCAGCTTTGTGGATTTGGCAGCATGGGATCATTCTTCCTTTTAAAAAGTTGGGAGAGTTTTAAGCTTTTATGTCACATCTCTTTAATACTCTGACTTTTGTAGGTTTAATCTCATACACGGAGTCCACAGTGCAAACTCACTTCCCACCACAACATGAATCAGGAGGACCTTTTCTTTCATTCTTCACAGCAAACCAAACTCTCATGTTAAATGCTTTCAGAAGATTCAGACCCAAACAACATCCAGCAATTTTCTGCAAACACGCAGTCAAACCAGTGAAATGTTTTAAAGAACTCCTAATACTGGCTCCAAAGCACCTTCCACCAGACTTCCTCGGGTGATCATACCAATTTACACTGCACAGTAGGAAAATCATGACATTATGAAACAGGAGGTCTGAGGGGTAAAGCCCACATACTCTCCAAATAAGAGAAGTCATCTTGTAGATAAGAAGGAGGACTAACAGTCAAAGTCAGAAATGAAGTCATATCAAACAATAGTATCATGTTACATGATTAATCTGGATCTCTCAGAACACAGTTTGGGCTAATGAACAGGTTTTTATAGCCTGGCAGTTGTGGATGAAGAACAGCCCTTTCCTGGCTCCTGTCAATCCCAGGCTGGAGGGAGATGTGGGGCTGTGCAAAGTCTGGAAGGCTGAAGGTCACACAGGACCTTTTTCTTAGGGATGTCTCAGAATAAAATGAGAGCACATTACATGGTGCGAGAGGAAGGCAGGCCGTTCTCCTTATTAGCCCAGTAGTTCTTTAGTGTGCCTTTAGTATTACTGGGAGCTTTTTCTTTCACAAAGCACAAAAGCAGAATAAATTCTGTCACTCACTCTATTGGTACTAAGGATGAAAGCCACACAGAAACTAAACATGATACAGCATGAAGCATGCTATTAATCAGTCATATCTGATCTCTAATGGTTCGTTTTTTTTTTTTCTTTAATACAAGTAAAAACTTTTACCCTTCTCTATTATCATTTATAATGGCTTTACTGTGTTGAAGATCGCAACTCATTCACAGCCACCAGTGTTATTATCTGTAAGGGTGCTGGATTTAAGCATACTTGGAGTTAAGCATACTTAAAGCTAAGCATGTTTGCTGGCAAGACAAATTTGGCCAGTAAAATGATAAATGAAATCTGTGAATACAAATGAGATAATGTTTATTCTTATTATTTTTATTTTATAACACAAGTTACCAAGATCTTCTGCAGTGACACCTACTTCTTCTTTGGCATGTTCTTCCTGTTTAGGGCACTGCTAAAACTGATATCTACGAAGCTCACCTGAAAGTAAAAAATCTTTATCTGATACCTGAGCTAAGAAGTTATGACTGGAAATTGGTAGTTAATAGTCTTGGTAGACAAAACGTTAGACTAGGACAATGGAGAGGTAAGATTTCCTAACTCTTAAATGGTATGCAAAAGGAACACTGGAAATAGCTAAAATAAAGATGAACAATTGCAGTTTTCATATGTGATACTAAGAAATAATATATAAAAGGTTAATCTTTGATAGTAATTAAGGTGGAAAATTTACCTGATTTACAATTATGGGTATCTAAATACTCATATGTATTTATATGTATCTATAGCTTACAATTCACCATCTCCTAGGAATACAGAAATCTGCAACTGCTGATTTTCCAAACTGCCTTGCCCTTATCCAGTTTCAGGCTCAACACCAAGAGCCTAATCATAATTTTTCTTCCTCTATATTTTTCTTCATTTTGTGGAGCACCCTCTCGCTTGAGGAGAAACCCATGACACACATGTCAAGATTTCTAAAATCACATCTAACCTCACCGCTACTGTTCTCCACTGAAAGGACAAACTCTTGGTATGCAAAGATTACATGTATACCAAAATCTAGGCATATTTGTTCCAGTACTGGATGATAGATCTGTCCTGCCTTTTGGTATGAAATTTAACAAAATATTTGCTTTTAAAAGAACTATTTTTTAGTATTTTTGCTAAAATGCCCTCATAGTCTAGCAAGCACAGAATAACGAATAGGGCATTGAACTGAATTTGTTTTTGGCTTGCTACCCCATTAAAATATGATCCAAATATATTTTTCTGTTTTTGTTTTGTTTTGTATTGTTTTTGTAATAACAATAGGACAAGAAGACATCAGAGCAAGAGTAGCTCATCTATGGCTATCCCGAAACGAAATCTGAAACCTGGGCTAGATTATAGGAATTCTTGACTGCTAGCCTTATGCTCTCTGCAGGATTTATAAGTACAGCTTTGGATTTCTGAGGGGTAAATTAGTGCTCATTTGATTTCAGTAAAACTGGAAGCAGTATTTTTCATACATAGGACGTTAATTTTGTTGAAATGTTAGTAGCTGTGCTAAACGGTTGGTATTTATCAGTACACGGATGTACTGCAGGTATTTCACTGAACTTTGTTTTTGTCCTTCCTCTTTGTCAACTTTTCATATACTAGAAAAATATCTTATTTTACAGATATTTTTAGATAAAAAAGAGTTGTTTGATCAATATATCTCATCAATAGTAGGGTAGTCTACTGAATAGTATTGGCATTTGCTAACAACTGAAAAATCAGATGACTGAAATGTACAGAATTCATGTTTTTTTAAACTGGGCTACAAATAGATAAAATGTATTTCAAATTTAATACTAGATAATGTTTCCCTGGATCCCTTCTGTCCTCTCTTTCAGAAGGCTGAGCAAGATGGGCTGATAGAAACTTCCTCTCTGTTCAGGGCACTGTTAAAACTGGCATCTATGCAGCTCATTTGCTGCGGTAAGTATCCCAGTGGAAGGATGGAGGAGGATTGGCAGAGATGAGGGCTGAGCTGGACCATCACTGCAAGTAGTGACTGAAAGCAGCAGTGACAACTCTTTGAACATTATGGATCCCTGTATAGAAGATATGCACCTGTCTTGTGATGTTATGGTTAAAATTTTCAAAAATCTTCATCCCACTGAACTGCAGTGGAAAAAACAATATAAGACAAATCATGAGGAGAAAGCTGTTCAGTTATCTGCTAAGAGTATAAAATCATAAATTACTATATAATTCTTGTTCACATTGCGGATGGTTTCTTTTTGTTTCTTTTCTTCAGAATCTTATTTTTATTCAAATCTGATCACCATTTATATGTGTGCCTGCTTCTACTGTAAAATGTATTGATATTAACAGTTTAACCTCAGCTGAACTGCATAAGGCAATTTGTATGTGTTGGGGAGTAAGAAGCAATTTCACTAGTTTTAAAAATGAAAGAATAAGAGAAGCATGACATGATTCAATAAAAAGGACCTGCTATTTCAAGGTCTGTATATTATACATTACAGTCTGGCCTGTATATTGTAATCAAAACACTGTGAAATCACTCTTCCTTGAGAAGGAAAATATGGTAAATGGGCACAGTCCTTCTCTGGGCTCTGTTATGATTTCTACACACAGTTTTCTTGGCATGGTTGCTTTTTCTTGTTTTCATTCCCTGACCTTAAAATCAAGCTTGATTGTTTTTCACTGGAATATTATCAATGGATTAAGAATTTTGAAAGACTGCCAAGCTAATGGTGGTAGTGACAGTAGATTTTGCTCTTTCCCTGGAACACTGAATTGTACAGTTAGTTAACTAAACTGAGAAGTGGTGAGATGATAATCTGGTGATTTGCAGTCTAAGTTAATTTCTCATACCAGCACTGCCTCTGGAGTGTGAGAAGTTGAAACTTACTCCTCCTATGGAGATAGAATATATTCCTGTCCTATGAAAATTTAAAAATCTGTACACACACACACACAGATCTGCTCAGTTCTTACTGAGCAGATCTCTAGATACCTACTTCTCCAAACAGAACAAAACTTAAACCTCTAAGACACAATAGATAAAGTGCAGATAGCAAAAAAAAAAAAAAAAGAGAGAAAAAAAAAAAACATAGGACACAAATTCAGATGTGGGAAGTACAGTCTTTATAGCTAAGTTAAATAAATATGAAATAAAAGCAGATATTTGGACTTTTGTTAAAAATTACATAGCAGAACAGAATTAAGCATGCCTAGAGGTAAGATAGCTGACATAATTACAGGAGAAAAAATTCAAAGAAGTAAAAAAATGTTGATGTACCATAAAGGTTGTGCTTCAGCAAATATGAGATCGATGGATTATATGGCTTTCGAAGTCTTTCACTTACAGCTAAATCCAAACTGAAACACCAGCGCATTAAAGTCAGAAAAATCTGAAGGTTAGCATTTTTTTCAATGAACCAACTATTAAAAGTACTCCCTAAGTGAGCACTTCTTTTGTTATATAAATCCCTGTTCACTGAACCGATTTCCTGTTAGTAGACTGAACCATGGATTAGGTACATTTGATTTGAAGAATGTCACTAATGAAACAAATCATCAGGAAAGGAAAGAGAATTTTAGAGTGTACATAGTGCACTGCAGGGTCATAGTGATGAGGTCTTACAGAGCAGCTCAATAGAAAAAAGCAAGAAAAAAATGTGAGTGCATGAATAAGCATTTACAATGTGGCTTAGGAAAACTGAACCCTGTGGGAGAGGCACTTGGAACTGAGGAAGCTGCTGAAACATAAATATCAACAAACCCTATAGCTTAATGCAAGAGAAACAATTATAATATGAAATTATAAGGGAGTGTGGCTGTAGCTGAACTCAGTGTGGGTTAATTGAGACCATATGTTCTTAGGATTTAGATCAACCACTGGCATTTAGAGCCCCTAGGTTCCACTGCTGATGTTGTCATTAAATCAGTGTAATTTTAAGCAAGTCATGATGGCAGTGCCTCAGTTTACCCATTTATGAAACAGAAATGCAATTTAGCTGTGCTGCAGGGCTTAATTATGTTCATACACTACATGGGATCATTGTAGGAAACATATGCATGTGAACTTTTATGGGCATAACATCTGTGTCAACAGCTCTTTGAATAATAAAAAAAGACATCCAAAGTCTGCAGGATTGCAGGTGCAAAGAAAAAAGTGTACTTTCCTCACTGTATAATAAATTACGTATCATTAGAAAAAGTAAATTATACATCATTAGAAAAAGCAAAACTGAGACAAAATAGGGCAACTTTATAATTGTGGTGAGAATCCAACACTTGTTTTCCCAGATGTAATAATCTGTAGCTTTAGGACATTTTTTGATACAGTCAAGGTTATGTACGAAAATCTAAAAGTCCATTTTTTATGCTGTTACAAATTACATTGCTTATCAGTGTGCAACACAGCCACAAACCATGATTGCCTCCTTGTTTCTATTCTAAATGATAGCTTTAATTATTACATTTGCATTATCGGCAGGACAAAATAGCTCAGCAAATTAGTCTACCATTTAACATAAAATCTTTTATTTATTTTGAAACACTGTTGTATGTACTTTTGTCCGGAGAGTTACAGTGTGTAGAGGTATGTGCATCTTCAGCACCTTAGTAAACCTCCTTTCCTGATTTCCTCATAAACCTAAACAAAGTCATCAACTCATTCAACAGTTTTCATTTATTTTTAAGACACCTCTTTTTTGGTGGGTTCTTTGTTTTATTTAGGTTTTCAAATTTACAAGGAATATCTCTAAAGCAAAAGGAGAAGTCAGATATAAATCTATGCCCTCTTGTATCAGGAAATTTTATTCACTGGGAAAAAACATTGTAAACACACATTTAAGGGTCTTACTCCTAAGGGTCTCATATAGAATCAATTCAGAAAAATTGAACCTTCTGAAAAGCATAAAATAAAGAATCACATATATGCTCAGTCTAGCTAACTCCAGTTCTACCTCGGAAGCTCTGGGGATATCTGTGACAGCTCATCTCCAAAAACAAGGCATGACAGGACAATGTGGTAAAAAGATATAGTGAAAAAAGGCATAAAATGTACTTTTTTTTTTTTTGAATAAACGAAGGGTTATTTTTTCCATTATTCTTTTATATTTTCTGAAAAAGTGGAATGCAAGATATTTACAGAAGGACACTGATAAGCAAGGGCAGAACTGAAGTTAATTTTAAAATTCCTCATTTCCCGAATTTTGAGTTGGACAGGACAGGACATCAGGGGTTAACTTGTTTCAGGGCCTATTAATATATAGATATATTGGCAACTTATATATGTCTTAATTTGTTTATTGGACTAGTTTACAGAAACTGTAATGTCATTTTGTAAGTGTTGCCTTCACTGGTGTAAAGACTCTTCGGATTTCTTGAGTGCTGAAATGAGGAGCAGAAAAAAAATTACGTAAGGGTTCAAGCTGATTTTGGTGCCTACAGCTATTGCAAGAGTTGAAAACTGAGATGCTACTATAGTCAGGTAAATAGAAATATTTTTCTTTCCAATTATGAGCATGTTACTACAATAGGATAATAATGATCATTCTCTGAAATGTCTGGATGCTGGAGGTACTAACAAACAAACACATATAGATGGATTACAAATAGTCTGTTTCAAATCTAAACAGCTTCATTTTGTGTGGACTACACTGTTTCTACATGTGAAAAAAGGCAGATGTTTACAGATCTTTCCTTTGGGAACACAGTGTGCAGGGCTGCCATTCCGTGGACCCTGGCTCCTGACAGGGGCTTCTTAATTATCTGCAAAAAGACTGACTGACAAAAGGTCAGGGTAGGGTAATATATAAATATTACTTGGAATGTTTTCTGGTGTTTGTGACTGAAAATGCTTAGATTCAGTTCAGATGATTATGCCATCTCCCCTCCCCACAAATCAGTGCAGTTATCTTTATTTCAGCAAAAATAAAAGAAAAATAAAAATCACTGGACCTAATATATTCAGAGGTTGGGTGAAGAAGATCTGGTCAAAATTAAATATAGATCAGCAAACAGTGTTTAAGTAGCAGACAATTCCTATTTTTCATGGCAAACCACTTAAAAAAGCTTCATCCTATAAGTTTTTTGTAAAGAGAGATAGTATGGGAGTACAGCAGTCTTGAAAGGAGAGATAAAAACTACACAAAAATGTATTGGGGGAACAGAGCAAAAGCTGTGTTCTCACTATTGTCACTGTCTGCTATCAGATGAAAGCTATCAGATGCAGCAGACTCAGGAGGTGATAGTTTTTCAAAGAAACAAGACAGACAATTTTGAAAATTGGCTTGCTCATAATAACTTGCCAAGTGTTAGTCCTTTAGAAAGTCAGTTGTGAGTTCATTTTTCTCCCTTATTTCTTCTGGATTTTTTGGAAAGATTATTTAAAATAAATATTGTCCTGCAAAATGAAACATGCTATCTGGGCTTTAAACCACACTCAGCTTAAGACAGAAAGCTATAAATCATTGTGGACTTCCTGCATTATAGAAAAATTCAGATAAGTCTTCAAGAGATATGCTTACTGTTAGAATAAAAAAAGTACCTAATCCACAGGAATTTTAGAAGAAGAAATTAAAGCACTGAGTTTATCTAAAGAGGTCTTCAAGCACAGTATTTGGGTTACTATATTCAGCAAGCTGCAAGTTGATTTGAAATGGAAATATATATCTTTAGAATATAAAGAATGTGCAGATGGTTTTGGATGACTGGGAAACAAAACGAGTACTAGCACAAAATGAGCACAAACTGTTCATTTCAGAAGTTGTCATAGAGAGAGTTATGAATGGAAAATATTCACACACACTAATGAAGGCAAGAGATAACTGAAAGCAGCCTTAATTATGCCGTAACTGCTGTACTCCACTAAGGACAACTTGTCGTACCATATTTCTTATTTCAAGTGCTGACATACTACCTCGCGAAACACGACACAAACACATCAGTTTCCTATGGCCATTTGCTCATCACACCACCAAATGAGCAAAATAAACCATTTAACTTGGAAGGAAAAAAATTACCTATTGCAAAAAAGTTTACTCTTTCATAGAAAATTACTTCCATAAAAATGAACATGCCAAGCCTGAGAAAAGGTTAGAAAAGACAAGAGTGCTGCACATCATTCCAGTTCCAACCCAGGAGACTAAAGGAGATGCAGAAATCATTGTGCTTCATTCTGTGAATACAGACCTGGACAGGTGATAATGTAGTTCTTTAAGAAATGAAAGTAGAATAAAGAACCAGCAGCTGATCATATTTGAGGAGTTAAGGTGAACTACCAACTCATCCGATATCAGTATGATATTTCTGACTGATGAAAATTCAGTGAATAAGTTGCTAAAATGATCATAAAGCAAATACCTTGATTTTAAACAGTTTATCAGATCGAAAGGGGGATTATAAAAGCAATATGAAGCATTCCATTTTCAAATATGCCATTAGAGGATTTGCAGCATCTGTGAAGAGAGAAAAGAGAAGGCAAACAGGTTTTGGGAAAGCAGCTACCTAGCTGGGGAGACCAATTCCACAGGAAGTCTTTCCTCAGGTTACTCACTCGTGGTGATAAAAAGCGAACAAACAATTCCCCGTTTAAGCCCTTAAGCACGCTAGACAAAACTTTAAATTCAGAACCTTCAGGATCCATTACAGTCTGGGAAAATTCTCATGTAAATTTGAATTTATCAGATTATGATTGAAAAGATGCTAGAATTAAGGAGAATCAATAATTGCAGTGTCTCAGTCTCCAACTGAGAGAATCACACTTTTGCTGGTCATGTAAATTCAAAGCTGTTCTTCACCTCCTGTTAAAGAAGTCACTGTGCAGGCAGGACACTAAGAGGAAAATAAAAAATAAAAAAAATTGATTCTGCACCAGTGGCTAAAGCAGACAGGTTGGGAGGCAGCGTAAGGCTGATTCCAGAGGCAGGTGCCCCACGTGAAGCTGTTCTGCAGATCCTGAGATCAACCCAACTTAAGGCAAAATCCTTTTAGTCTGCCAAGGTCTACAGTGATAATCTGTTGTGAGCATTGATGTTGACTTAAAAGAAAAACCATCATTCTAATTGAAGCTGATCTGAAAGTGGAATTAATAATGGCTTGAAAACAGACATGTACATCAGAGATGTGCACTTTTCCTTTAATAAAATCAACTCACTGAAAGCTTCACTGGAGCTCCTGGACTAACATAATATCTGCAACACAGTGTTATTTCTGAAAGAGGAGCTTGCTTTTCTTCCCCTCTTCAAGGATCTCCAGAGACAGTTTACTTCTCTGGCTAAGCCCTACCAAAGGCACATCTGCAATAAAATTAACAAAAAAATGTGCTCAATGCTCACTCCTTACTGCATCATTTTCTTCAGCTATTTTATTCAATCAGAAAACTCAGCTTTCACTTTTGTTCTCACCTTGTACATAAAAAGTTTGTTAATTTTAGTGTTTGTGTCAAAAGAAAGGTAAGAGAGGTTAGATATTAAAGCATACGTGTGGTGTGCAGACTGCATGAATTTAATTTACTCTGAATATTTGTAAAAACATTCCCTGCTCACAAAAGCAAACTTGTTTTTTCTTTTGTCACTCCCCAGCCCAGTTTTAATGTGGGAAGCAGCCAGACAGAACCTGGTAGTGGTGTTACTGGATAAAGCCATCAGGACCAGCTGCTTTATCTCTGTTTAGATTTGCAGTAAATGAAAATGAAAATCTGAGAATTTCTTTTTGTCTATTCCTATTTAATGTATGAAATTTAAAATAAATATACACCTGAAATACAGAAATCTAAATATTTTTAATTTTTACAAAAGCATCTGCTGTTTCTTCCGACCTAGTTACTGATTTCCCATCATCATTCACAGTTAGTGAGATAACTATGCTGTCCATTTTTAAGGTTTTCCTTTGTATATGTTATGTAATTACATTATCTCTTTTTTACACTTCTGTGAAAGATGGATTTGCATTAAGGGTTTACTTGAATTCACATCGAATTTCTAATATTTTCTTACTAAGTGCTTTGAAATCTGTGTGCTTATATTTTAATTCCCAGTCTCTTAATGCCTTTTAGATAATCCCTGTGTGGGAAAGGAGGAGTATTGTTTTTAGGGTTTTTAAAATTTTGTTCTTTCATTATTTCTGATGAGAAGTTCTACTAATAAAAATATCTTGCCTTTCTACCTGATCAAGGTCTTTTCAGTTTGGTTTCCATGACATTTAACACAGATCGTGGTAGAACCTTTGATGCTCTATTTTGTTTGAAAATGGGCTTCCTCTTTTGCAAGTTAAGTCCCCCAAAAATTAAGTGACAGGAAGTCATTTGGAAAATGTGACTATTTGCTCATCACACCACTGAATGAGTTTGCATGTTTTCTGGCATAGTTCCTACAGATGGGCTCCTATATGGACAGACTCTATTTTTCTTGAAATTGTTGAAGTGAAAGGGACACATTAGATTCCATGCCAGTTCCATTAAATTTATGCCCTACTCATACTAAAAAACTACCAATCAGAATAGATGATAATGATTATGAATTACCCTGCATGGTGTAGCATGGTTTTATTTTCAGAGTAATAACCGAGATTAAGGAGTTAAGGCCAGGTTTCATTTTTGCTCAATGTCTTTGTTAGCACCTGCAGAAATTGCCCCTGAAGGCAAGTCTTTTATCAGAAAAATGAATAGACAAGATTTACAGATATTAACATTCTCTACAGAAAGAACATTACAGTAATAATAGAACATTTTAAATATGATGACTCTATTCATGTTAGGTTTGCATTTTTTTCATACTTTATTGAACTAACTCCAGCCACATAACTCACAGAACAATTTCCACAGTAAAAATGAGTGCATAACAACACTATTCTGCTACTTAGAACTGGAAGGAATATTTCATTTAGAAACTAGAAAGAATATTTCAGGCAGAAATAACTGAATTCGAACCTTAACTTTTTTTATAGAACCTACTATAGGACACCTGCAAAGGCAGGTAACTGAGAGAAATTTTTTTCTGCACTGGCAGCAAACCAGTGATAATTGAACCACTTCCATGATTTGGATAATTAAACCATTTCTATGTTCCTTTTCATACCATTCCAATCATGTTTCACGTCCACCCACCCAAAACGGAGTCATGGACTTTGTCTCCTGAACTGCATTCTTCAGGAAAAGTACTGTTCATCATAGGACACAATTAAATAAGCCTTTTGCTATCACTAGCCCAAAGGAGGTTTTTAGGCAAGCATGAAAACAAAGGGTTATAATTTTACAACTATACTTAGAGATTTGTATAATTTTCTTAAAAATCTGATAGAAATTGAACTCTCAAAATACAACATTTGAAAATTTGTAAGGAAAATAAATACCTAAGTACTCTAAAGTGCTCTCCTCTATCAAAGATATATTTCATATTTGCTCAAATAACTCTCTCTCTGTGTGATGTGCTTTAATGAACAGCTTAGCTAGAGTTATAAAATATTTTCCATGCAACTTACTTTTCCCTGGTATAAGACAGATAAGGAAATAAATAGATTCACTCTCCCAGAATAGCATAATTTAAGTCAGTTGATACACTCCAAAGCAATTTCTTTTAATATGCGTAATACTTTATCCAACAAAAGAAAAACAAAGCAGCCTCACTTGAACATTAATAAAGATTTCCCTCTAGTTTCCATTCTAATTCCATTCTAATTAATCACACAATCAATAATGAAATACTTCTAAACTCATTCGTAACATAACATAGATCTAATTACTGTACTTAAAATAGAATATTTTTCATCTCAGAAAAGTTTAAAACAGGTATGCATAAAGTCAATCTAATAGAAGTGTTTCAAAACAGTCCTGATTCCATGTGGGAAATATAACTTTGCCTAAACTGCTATTCTTTTCAACATTGTATGGTGTCAAGTGATTTACACAGTGAAAGATAATCAATCTATAAATAAATGAAAGGTAATTGAAGATAAATTTTCAGCAGCAAAAAGGCTCCATATCTTATAATTTGTGACTATATAGTTGGCCCTGCTCATCTGTCTCCTCTGAATATTTTTCTTGATTTTCACATACAGTCTCAGTTTGGGAGATCCATGGCAATTCTGCCTTCTTACCTCTTCCATTAATTATGTCCGTTCAGGATGCTTATCTGGAGCCTTACCTAATCATGTCACTCTTTCAGGCTTAACGCTAGACCAGATCAGCTTCCCAAACTTGCTCTCTGACCAGTCTCATAGGTCTCTATTTCTGGGCAAACTGTTCTGGTGTTCAGCCACACTTACTGTAAAAAAAAGTTTCTCTTTTGCTTAAATGGTATTTCTTGTGCTTCATTTTGTACCCATTGCCTCTTGTTCTGTCAGTGGGTACCACTGAGAAGAGTCTGGCTCTGTCTTCTTTATACCCTCCTCTTCTCCAGGCTAAGCAGTCCCAGCTCTCTCCACTTCTCCTTGTGTGAGAGGCTCCAATCCCTTCGTCTTTTCTGTGGCCATTCTCTGAACTTTCACCAATAGTTACATATCTCACATGTACTGGGGAGCCCAGAATTGGACCTGCCCATTTCTCCAGCCTCTTAATGTCTTTCTGAATGGCAGCACAATGAGCCTACGCATCAGTCACTCCTCCTCGTTTTGGACCATCTGCCAACCTGCTGAGGGTGCAGTCTGCTCTATCATCTAGGGCAATAACAATGATGTTAAACAGCATTGGCCCTAGTATCGACTCAGACGGATATCACTATGAGTGGCCACTGGGTGGGTTTCCTGATCACAACCCTCTGAGCAGCGAGTTTTCAAACCACATCACTGTCCACTTATCCAGTCCATACTTCATCAGCTTGTCTATGAAGATGCATTGGGAGACAGTGTTAAAAGGCTTGCTAAAGTCAACATAAGCAACATTAGATACTCTCTCCTGTTTCCTAAGCTAGTCATTTTATCATAGAAGGCTGTCAGGTTGATGAGGAATGAATTCCCCTTCATAAATCCATGCTGACTACTCCCTTGTGTCACTTTCTTCTCCCTAGTATGTTTGGCAATGACTTCCGAGATGATTTGTTCCATCAACTTCTCGGGGACTGATGGAAGGCTGATCAGCCTGTAGCTCCCCAAATGCTGCTTCTTGTCCTTCTTGAACATAGCAGTGACATCTGCTTTCTTCCAATCCTCAGAAACCTCTCCGAATTGTCATGGCCTTTCAAAGACTGTTGAGAGTGGCCCTGAAGTCCAGACTTGGCAGTGTAGCAAAAAGGCACTCAACGCTTTGGCTTTTTCAGCATTCATCCGGGAGCAGGACACATTTTGCTGCTTATATACCAGTAGAAGCTTTTGTTATTGCCCTTCACATTCCACACCAGATTCAGCTCCTGACAGCCTTTGGCTTTCCCAACTCCTTGTCTGCATCTGTGTTCCTCCAGGGTCACCAAAAATATGATGCTTTGTCCAAAGTTCACCTTAATTCCTGAGTTACAGGTATGTTTCGTGTGTAAGTGTGTGTGTGTGTATGTGTGTGTGTGTATTCATCCTGTAATTTGGAGGTTAGCACTATTTTTCCTAATGTTAAAAACACTTATGTTTGGAAATCCACCCTCTTTGACTGTTAACGCATATCTAAAAAAATAATAATTGCAAAATTCATAGCTCATTATAAGTACCAAGTTAATTCTAACTACAAAGCAAAATGTCTCACTGCCAAATCATGGTTTTCCTTCATCCAATATAATCATTTGATTAGACATTCTGTTCCATATTTCCCTAATGATTTTAATTTTTTCCTCTGGAGATTGAATTTTCAGTCTTGCATTTGAGATGAGTGTCACAGCTCATAAAGAATCAACTTCTAGCTTGTTCACAGATACTGATAATAAAATGGGGGAAACATCAAGGATGATTTATTATACCATATCAAACCATGAAGAAAAAAAATAACCTTGTCAATTGTGCTTGCTTCTTTTTATTTAAATGAATGTGATAATGCCCTCCTTCTCCATTTTTTCCAAAGTAATGTTTATTCGTGGCTGATTTCTCAACAATATTGCATCATATGAAGGGATGAAAAGGCAACTCTGCATGCAGAGCTGGTAGACTGAAAATTGCAGCTGTCTTGGTGTTGCGGCATTTTAAATTGGTCTTAAAACACCCAACTGCTGTATTTCTAGAGTACTGATAAGCCCTAGACACTGTTTATGCACTTTTCAAAGTGCAATATGCACCATTAGCAGAAGGTAAATTGGGCTGTATGGATAGGTAATAACGGTGTGTGTCTGCAGGAGCACCCATCAGCTCTGTGGGGAGAAGTGCTCCACCACACAACTCCTTCAGTCAAGCGAGAGACTTTCGGCACCTACCCTTGCCGTGATTCTCCACGACGTGCACAGCAAACATGCTCAGAATTTCTCCTGACCCTCGTGGACCACTGCATCCACGTTCTTTTCCTTTGGGCACAACATTTTGCTGCACTGACCTAGGCACCACTGGTTTGTAGTCCAGTTGTTGCACAGAAAAAAGGAAAATAGATCTAATTGCTTTTCTCACAGCTGCAATGACTCTGTAGGTCTCAGAAGAGTTAGAAACAAGTCAAAAGAGACCTCAGAAATTATTATTTTTTTCTTTAGTAAATTCAGCCAGTGTGAGCTGGCAGTACTTACAGAAATACTTTTCACAATAGATTCACACTTTAACAATGAATCCTATTTATTTCCATTTTGCTTCATTTTACCCCCTCCCCCCCCCAAAAAAAGGATGTATAAATTATCTTTACATTTCTCAAGGAAAGTAGATTACCAAAGGCCATTTCTATTTGTGACAACACACTCCAGTGACCTCTCAGACTAAGGCGAAAGCAAAGCACAAGCCTGTATCTCAGTTCATGGCCCTTCCTGCCCTGCCATTCAGAAATATCGCTTTTAGAAGCAAAGCCATTTGTGGTACCTCATGGTAATTCCAAAGTGCTCCTCATACAGTAAGATGAGCTGCAGCCCTCCCTCCTCAGGTTTTTAGCAGAGTTTTGGAGAGGGAAGTGGAAGAACAAGGAGCAGCTGTAGCCTTTTGCCAGGCTTGAAAGCTCTCTGTGCCTGAACTGTCATTGATGTAGCAGGATATCAACAGCCTACAATGAACACAATAGAATATTGTCTATTTTTTAGAGATGAAATGGCAAAACTGCGAGTCCCTTGTGCCTCTTTGTGCAAAGTGAGAAAAAGAGAAGCTTTATTTAGAAGCAGTACATATGCACTTACATGTTTAGTGCTACTAGGTTCTTTCACATTCACAACATTTAAAAAACAAGTTAAGACCTTTTTTCTTAGATGATTTCCTTCCAAATTATTAAGCCTGACTGTCCTTGATGAAGTGAGACAATGAACTATGTGCTATGTGGTAAGAAGATTACGGCTTTACTGGGGGTTAGGTGAACAATACAAACTCAAGAACAGTATAATTGATTGATTAGACATTTGACAAAATTCCGACAGAATTGCAGAACAAATTTACAAAGGCCATAGGGAAATATCAATCTTTAACTTGTAAATTGCAAAGATTCTTATTTTAGCTTAGACACAGACTAGGTACAGCGTATCTATCTACAAGAAAGACAAGTATTTCAGACACTCTAACATGTGGTATTAGACTGGTCAATGTGAAAAGTTCTCCATTTATGAAATTTCTATTGCAACTTATAGGAAACCAGTAGGCAAAATGCTTACAGGTTCAAGATTGAGCTTTGGGGCTCTAAATCTATAGATTAAGGAAGACCTGAAGTTGTTTTAATATCTGAAAAGACAAGGATTCAGAATCAAAACTTAAGTACTCATCTTTGAAAACCAGTCCTCGTTTACCAAGTTTTGAATAGGAAGACAAAACTATATTGGTGGATCTCCTATATATAAAAAAAGATGATTTAAAAGAATATTAAGGGATGGAGCTTGCCTCTGTTACTTTGAGGAACACTTTACTACACACAGAGACCAATAGAAACTGATATGTCAATTTGCAGATTAGATGAGGGATTCCTTTCATCTAATTTTAGCCATAGAAATGCTAGATGTCAAGTCTAAGCAAATCACCTACACTGCCTTTTGAAATGAGGCAGGAGCCTCCATAGGGCACCCGGTTCTTACTCTACTTACTTTTAATACTTATCTTACTCTCTGGAAGCACCTATCTCTTTCTGCTGAATCCCAGAAAAGCCTAGGCAACTATATCACATTTACAGGTTAGCTGATTATTGTGCCTTATTTGTGAAGTACTTTTGATACAGCTTGGGAAAGACAAAAATATGTTTCCAACTTTGTTGACTAATTTATCTGAAGATTTATTTATTTGTTTGTTTGATTGTACGTTTATTTTGAGGATTCAGAGAGGAATCAGATACTCACAGCTTCACTCTATTCCCAAAATAAGCACATCCCTGAGACTGAAAAGACATCTTCTATATGTATATATATAGAAGCACAGTGATGTTCCTATTCTACTTTACAGTTGTATAAATGCTTGAAAAGATACATGACATGCTGTGATTTTAAAAAATATTTAACTATTTAATATTTTAGACATGAGAGAGGTGCTTTTGGGATCCTTCTGAGGTATGTTCATTTAACTGGGTGCTCAAATACCATTAAAATTGCTTTTAAAGATTTTTTAAAATTTGGACTATTCAAAAGTCAGGGATTACACAGTTATCTAATCTGTCTTGTGTGTTTTTATATTCTCCAGCACCAAAATATTTGAATGATTCATGTAAGTCAACAGGAAGTTCTGACATCACTGGAACTAATAAAACATGATTTCCCAAAGAAGTGTCTTGTGACTGATTGACCTTGATGTCCAATTGAAACATTTATATATCCGAGGAAATCTAATTATTTAATTAGAGTTCTCTGCTTCTGTCACATTCAGTTAAAATATGACAACAAGCTCAATGTTTTTTAGAGGGAACATTCAGAGGCAGTGTAGTTCAGTAATTCTAGCTTCCCAAACATGTGATGATACAACTCAAAAAAAAAAAAAGGCTCTCACAAGCCTGCAGAAACTTTGAGCCATTCAATCTAATATTTAAATCAACCTTCAGAATTAAAAAAGAACGAGCTTGAAATGAATGCAAACACCTGAAACAAGTCTTTTCACCTTTCTTTGCACTTTAGAGGCAAAGGTCATAACAGAAGAGTGGAGCTCCAGACACATTAGACGATGCAAATAAAAATGCAAAAGCAAAAAAAGGCCACAGCTGCAGAAAAGGTCTTCTCTGCGAATCCTACAAGTAAAGGTACTACTCTCTCCTGGCTGTAGCAGTTATGTCAACTTAATCAATTGTGAAAGTGGGTGAAGAAAAGTAAATACAGATGTCAAAATAAAATCCTATTAGGGAAAATATTTTTCTCATACATCATTGCACTGAATAAGTCATGAAAGGGACAAATTTCTTTCACTTGCAAGGTCAGTGACTCTTCCAAGAATAAAAACAGCTCGAATAACAGGTTATTTGTCCTGCTTCATTTGAAGAAGTACCTCACCCACCCATACGAACAGAAGAAAGCAGATGATGTCAAATTCAAATGAACTTAGAAATGGCCAGTAAAAGGACATCTAGATTCCTTCTCATAATCCCTGTTTAGGACCACCTTTGAAGAGGGCTTCCCTGCAGAGTGTGGGTAACAAAGTGTGTGAGAGCATCCTGCTTCAGTGTCCCCAAATTCAGTATTTGCAGGTATCACAGCTATCTCTAATGTGCACAGCCTGGTACTCTGCATTGAAGGCAATGGCCAATCTTTGGCAGGCATTAATGAACAGCACTCTCCTCAGTATTTCTCAGGTCAAACACTAAAATAAATCACAGATCCATGCAGTATCCATTTATGTACTTTTCCAATAAAAATAGACATAACAAGTAATATCTGGGCAGAAAAAAATCCCAAAGTAAAACTGTATGAGAGTAACTGGTATGAAAGTGATGTATGGTTGCCAAACTGTGAGGGAAAGCTTCTCATTACCTGCTGTGCCCGTTGTACCATCATAAATGGGGCCTATAGATCTATCTCAACTGCAGTCTCAACTGTAGCAGGCTCCTAAAATGCTACACTAATAGGTAAGACAAAATTTTGATAGGAAGGACATGAGAAGGTAACAAACCTCTGGGTGAACACAGGCATAAAGGACAGACCGTGAAATCCAAGGACTGTTAGGATCTTAATCAATAAATCAGAATAAGGATCTTAATCAATAAATCAGAATAAACAACATTTGAAATATGTGCACTAAAAGATGGATATTGGAAATAGAGCTTAAGGCTGAAGAAA
Source organism: Crypturellus undulatus (assembly GCA_013389825.1). Taxonomy (NCBI): domain Eukaryota; kingdom Metazoa; phylum Chordata; class Aves; order Tinamiformes; family Tinamidae; genus Crypturellus; species Crypturellus undulatus. The sequence goes on along the minus strand of VWPW01027344.1, from coordinate 342,242 downwards.
ATAAATGTCAGTCTTTCTCACGCTTTTCCCTCCTTTTTTTCCCCCCAGTTTTCATAAAGAAAAAAAGACGTACGGGTTCCTAGGGTAATCCTTTGCCAAACACCAGCAAATCTCTGCTGCAATACAAAAACTCATCCCTTGCTAGTGAACTCTGATCACCAGGAGCTCATCTAAACAAGCAGAGCATGAGGATTTCTGATTTTTACCAGTGAACCAATAAAGGCCCATCTGGCATGTATGAGATTTTGCTCTGCTTTCTCTTTAGTATCTCTATGGTCGTGTTCTTCTGTCTCCAGCGCCCGGTGATCCTGAGGCCGTGCTGCCCTTCACAGCACTTGAAATACAGACTGAGGCAGCTCCCGCGGGGAAGCAAAGAAGTGACTTCTTGTAGGTGTCCCAAACCACAAAACAAACCAAAATTAAGAGAGGTGGTTGCTGAGGAGGGATTGCATAAGTTGCTGAAGACAGTTGTGTGTACCACATTAGAGCGCCTGCCTGTCACTGACATTGCCATGTATACTGAAAATATATCCTGCACTTTCTGTTACACTTTGCTTTGACAATATTCCATTATTCCAACTAACCATTATTCACCCCTGTCTACTCAAAGTTAAGTGACAGGGCTGACCTATTTTTATGTATTTTATTTAACAGAAAATTCTAATCAGTGATATTGGTTATATCCCTGTATCTAATTCTAACCAATGTCTTTAACCTGAAAGAGTGATTTTAACAAATTTTGCATTAATTTATTTTGCATATGCATTCTGGTTTGAATAAAAAATAATACTATTTTTGCTTTCATCCTGTATAACTTTGGCATGAGAATAACTTGAATAAAATCTCTCTTCTTAAGCTCAGAACATATATAAATGTTTAATTCTGTATTTTGAGGAGGGGTTAAACTCTTTGCTGTCAGATTTCTATTGTCTTTGGTGGAGAAATACTACAGATATGATCAACATGGTCTTAGCAAAATAAATTCATGCTTTTGGCTTCTGTATTAAAATAAATTAAATGATCAACTAGGAACTTGATCAGCATTTTACATACATTGTACATAAAAGCGATGTGAAACTTCCATGAGTTAGTGCAATGATCTGTAAGAATAAAAAAATGTGTTTATGCAGCTCCTCTATATCCATAACATCTGTGAATTGTAAACATACATATTTCTCTCTGAACACCAAGTCACATTACAACATTTGTAAGTATTTAGAAAAAAATAATCAGCAGACAAGGTTTATTATTAATACGCAGGAAATAAATGACTTTCAAACTGGCCTATGAGATGCAAATCATAGTAGAGTAGGAAAGCAAGAATTTTAAAAAATAGACTGGAAAGGGTCACATTATCTGACAGTGCATCTTACTTGGCTCCCTGAGTTTGCTGCTAGACTGCTTTGCTGCATAGCTTTGAAATATAACCCTATAGGAAATGGGATCAGTATAAAATCAAATTAGAGATACTGATGAGTAACACACCTATCTAACTGTGGTCTAAATGTATTATATTACCTCCCAAAATACACATTTAACCAAAGATCCCTACACTGTTTAAATCTGAAAGTAAATTAAATGAAAACAACCACTGATCATTCAAATTATCAGACTGAAAAGCTTAAGTAGGGTTTCACTTTGTATTTACTTTTTATCATATGATAGCAACAACACTTTTGAATAAAAAGAAAACTTAAATTCAAGTCAATACATTTTCAACAAGTCTCTTCATTACTGGAAAAAAAAATAAAAAGGAACCGTATTTACATGAGAGTTTGAAAGGAGCTGGTTTTCCCAATTTATAAAAATCCTAAGTGGAGAATAACTTCGGTGAGTGCTCACGGCAAGAATTGTTTTCACTGTTTAAGTAAATTAGATTTTAAATATCATTCAGTTTTTCATTTAAAGCTTGGGGATTCTAGCTAAATTAACAACCACTTTTTAGAGATATTTAATTGTACTCCAAATGGTCAAATAATTAAGGACTTAATGTTGTAATACAGTTTATTTTTGACTTAAACCATGAACCTATTAGCTGTTCACTCAGAAAGAAAATAGAATAGACAAAGGCATTCTGCCACTTCTGCTATACATTAGAAACTGCAGTGCTTACATTAGTTTTGTATCTTAATTACCAGAGATATCATTAGCTTTGTACGCTGGGACACTTTTCTTTTACTGCTGCTGTAATTTTATTTGTCAAGCCCTGGCTTTCTTTGCAGGATAAACTGCTCTGTATTTTAAAATTTTGTCTTTAGTGACTTGCTCCATTAAATCTTTTTCATTTTCTCACTTATAAGACTAAAAGCAATTAGAGTTCACAGCACTTTCTGATGAGATTTTGTAGAGGTCAGTCACAGCTGTGGCCAAGCCTTCCCAGAGTGGGGCTTTTGGGCAGGACTGCACCAGTTTCCTCAGGCCTGTTCTAGGGTACTAACTCATAAAGAAGAGCTCATATTGAGGGGCTCCTTTCTGCCTCTGTCTGGGAGAATATGAGGGAAGACTATAGGGCTAATTATGCTCGTTTACTAATTGACCACTGGAAATTTTTTGGCTCTATGTAACTCAGAAATTTCAAAAAGGATGGAAAACATGAGAGGAGAGCATCAAGGACTCTGGAAACTCTTCAAAGGCTGCCAAACCATCGTTAGAGCCATCTCCAGAGACAGCCCGTGTGGTATGATGTCAGGAGACAGACTGTTTTGAGTCAGTTCATCTTCTCCCTGTGGCCAAATGACACTTGAAGGTTGGACAAACTTTGTTAATGTGACTTTTTTCATGTTTCAGAGGTGACATTTCCTATCAAATCAGAAGCCAAATAAGCCTTGCTTCTGCAGTCATTCTATAGGGAGAAGGATGCCTCCAATGCATGAATCCAGTCCCGCCACACAAAGATGGTTGCTTCGTGCTTGAGATTTACCCATCTCATTCTTTAAGTCCTTGAAAAGATTAGCTCCTGAGCACACAGCACCATCCTGGTGCCTTGACTGTGGGATAATGATGCATTTAGCATTCACCAGGTTCATATTTAAATTTAAGTAGACTACTTATCCAACTGGATTCAATATTCCTAAACAAATATATATTTAAATTTAAATTCACATGTGTGAATAGTCAAAGAAAAAAGAATTATGACTCAAACAATTCCTCTATTATGTAATAAACATGGTCAAAGTTTAGACTCTGAAGAAAAATCTTTAATACAGTTAGGATGCACATAGGACTTCAAAGTTTATGTAGACTGAGGAAAATAAAAAGAGAAAAAAATGATGACTAAGCTCTGCCACTACTCACACTCTCTTGTTTTCATACTGACAACCAGCACAGCTGCTAGGACATCTCTTTTGACTCCTTAGCATCACCTCCCAGACAGTTCCCATCATGGATCAACTCACCCAGCTACCACTTGCTCAACCTTGTCATCGCTGTTTGGCTTCTTTTTTTTATGTCCCACTGGATCTTTTTCATCATCACCCCCAGAATCACTCATCCTCAGCTCAGTACCTTGTAAACCACCAGTCCATCACCGTTCACGACGTCTTTACCACATCCAACCTCATTTTTCTCATTTTCTCCACTAGAAGCACAGTTTCTTTTGTCAACAATGTAATAAATGATCTTTATTCCATTAATCTTCTTGCACAACCAAATTCTCTATTTCTCTTTCAAAAATTAGAACAGTGCTAAAATTCTTGTGATCTTATGAACTTTATTCACTCTGCATCTTCTCCCTCAGTTCCGCTATTGTTTTGGATAAGCAGCCTTTACTTTTGATTCCTGATATTGACAAAACAAAATCAAAGATGACATTTTAGGCTGTTTTTTTTTATTTATTTTTCCTATATGACTAAAGAGCAATGTTTGAATGCTATACACATGCAGAAGAACACAAAATCGAGGTAAACCTAACTTGGATTATGCAGAGATGCATTAGAAGTAAGTATATTTTCCAGCCTCCTTAACCAATCTATGAAGGTGTTATGTGATGAAGCACTTAATCACTGAGAAGATTTGTTTTTTTTTCCTAAATGTCTAATAAAGTAAGAACACAAAACAGCCTAGCCTGAAGGATGCTGGTAGTCCTGCACTTGTCTACAGTTATTCATTCCTGTCTGCTGCTACATGAGATTTTTTAGCTAATGTTTTGGTCATTTGTCCATACTGTAAAGCATCATGTTTGTGCAGATCTGTAAGTCTGCCTTAATGATAGTATGTTTTTCACAATATTGAGGTAATGTTTTTGAAACACTTCAGGGCCAATACAAACATTTTCACATATTTCTGCTTGCACACAGTTTATTTATTTAGGTTAAATTTAAATCTTGTCACTTTAAGACTTCATTCAACTCAGTGTATTCTGGAACAAAAATCTGTTATATGTCAAAGAATTTCTGCTTACAAATACCAGATTTTTAGAAGTTATATATGAACTCAACTTGAGTGAATCACACAAAACATATGCTTGTTCCTATTTGTGGTATAGGAATATAATTCAGTCTATGCATGAAACCCTAAAGGTTCATCTCTGATGTTTGCAGTATCATTAGGACATGCAATGGAGGCTGTGGAACTACTGCATCTGACGTATTCAACCATATAGCTCATGTGGTGCTGCATGGGGAAAGCTGCAATGCTAACCTGTGGATAGAGTATGTTCTCTTAAGTAGTGCACCTTTGCACTGCAATTTTCTTTTCCATGAATATGTACCAGATATAGCTGGTCACCTACGCATGATCAGCCAACCAGCTGCTTCTCACAACTGGGACCACAAAATGAGAAAAGGGCTATAATGCTGAGCTATAAATGCAGGAGAAAGGATGCAATTATAGGATTTTGGAAATTGGTTGCTCACACAGTGCTTGACATTTCAATGTGCTATTTTCAATTGTATGAATAGCCTCCTGTACCACTGCAAATCGTGTCCAGAGCTTCCCTCCAAAATCCAGGTACTACATGCAAGACTATGGACAAGTCAGCAGTAAGATTTTTGTCCATCATTAGGGTTTGATTTCAGATAATATGAGAAACAAATGCCTTAGCAAGTGAGCTAATTTTACAATCATGGCACATCTCTAAAATAATCATTTTGACCTCTGGGTGAATTGCTGTCCTTTCCTCCCCAAAATACTTGAGTGTAGGGTATATTTCATATGTATCAGTACATATATGTCTCCCTAGCTGTGACTGGGTTTTGGATATGGGAAAATATGTCTGGGAAGCCACATCCTGAGTTAGGCAGAATGCTACCATCTTATTCTTTAGTCTTTATTTTTTAATGCTTTCTAGGTACATCATCTATCTAAAGCTGCTTATTCGGATATAACATAATAAGCATCTTGCTAAAGTGCTAGCCTAACAAAAACATAGCAGAAATAACATTAAAAAGATGGAAAACTCAATGTATGAGATTTATTCTGTCACTTCTGCACACCATAGACTATTACCAGAGTTAGCTATTCATCCAATAAACAGAATTCATCTAATGTGTATTTCTGCTTTCAGTGGTCACCTCGTAAGGTCTGTTACAGGTCATCTGAGCAATGAAGAGCTGATTCAGTGGCCCCTGTCTGACAGTCTAGGATACTTGTACGGCTTAGATGAGGTTTGAAGACACCCTGGTGCCCTCATGGCCTCCAAAAGCACAGGGATGTAAGGGCCATCATTCAGCTATCTATAGAAGCAGACATAAGAAATTTATGACTTGCTCAAGATCACACTACGTGTCTGGCATTAGAGAGTCGGAGCTGCATTAGATTAGGAGTTAAGCGCTAATGTAAACCTCGGGTGGCCAAGACCATTTGACCTCATATTTTTACATCCTCACTCCTCTTCTTTTACCACTTGACAAGCACTCTATCAAGAAAATATTGTTTTTCTGCTTTTCCTTTCTTCCTTTTTTTTTTTTGTTTTGTTTTTCACATAGCATGCTGTTACTAACTGAATACTGGGACTTTTCAAAGGGGCCTGAAGTAGGTCATCAGCTCCTATCAAAAACTAACACGAGTAGGGTGCTGAATTCAGTGTTGCTGCATCCACACAAAATTAGTTATTACACCAAAAGATAGGAATATGAGAGGTACATTGTTCTGATAATAATAAATTTTGGCATTTTTCCTTTTTATCTGTATATACTTTTCCTTCCAGAAAATTGTCTCTCTCTATCTCCAAGCTTCCCTTCATCTTGTAATCAGCATTTTGTCCTTTCAGTGATCACAGCTGTCCAAAATAGTGCAAAAACAGACATAAAAAAGCAACAGAAAGTGGATGAAAAACACAATGTTCTCTATGTCCAGATGCACTTGTTAAGCAATAGAAACTGAGAAGAAGAAAAACGTATTGTTACATTCATTAAATATAACCCAGGCCTGTTTATGTGTACTCTCCTTGAAAGTCAAAAGCGAGCCAGGGAAGAAGAGGACTCTTCTATCTTTCAAGCACTCTTCATTGTAAAAAAGAGCGGCTGCTGCTGTTTCTCTAAACACTTCAGACTTCCTTACACAGGCCTGGTAATCATGTAGATCTTCTAAGATAGTTACATCTATTTTTATCTTCTTTGCCAATCTAATGGACCAAAAAAGTCTGCAGTGCCTATAACCAGTCTAAGTGCGTGATGTACTCCCTACTACATGCTTGCACACAGCAAAATACAGTTTCACTGGTCCAAACTGAGCTTACTTGATTATCTGAACGAGCATCCCCATACCTACTGTTGCATTTGCCTGAATAAGTGAAGCTTGTTGCACAGCAGAATGTATTAGTATAGGCAAAAGGCCATGCTCACATAGCTATGCCTTTTCTAGCACTTCAATTAGCAACAATATTTTTACTTTGAATTGTATTTTGGCAAAATCTCCAAAAATCCTTGCTTGAAAATTATCTAGGTATAGCAGAAATACTTGTAAGAATTTTCTTCCCCATCAAAAAAATCCCTAGAAAACTGATTCCTTCTTCAGCAAAATTTATGAGCGTGATTTTCTTCTCCTTTACTTTGCTTTTATATAAATTCATATGAGTTGTCATACGGAATCACACCAATTATCCATCTAATCCAGTATCCCATCCTTGACAGAGGCCACCACCCCACATTTCAAATGAAGGTGAAAGGAACTCTGCAACTGACAATTATGAAGCCATCCACCCATAGGCAAAAAAATGCCACAAGTCAATGCTCTGACCTAAACTCTGAAATCCATGGGTTTGTATTCAATCTAAAAAGAACATGTTTTAGCTGATAAGACTATGGGTAACATCATAGTCATATGTACTACTTGGCTGTTTTAAAATATTTCTAAATTTTGAAGTCTTAACTTACTCATAGACAAGTTGAACGCTTGGCAAAGTAAATGATAATACAGAATAATTGAATACCTTGTTATTTAATGTTAGGTCCTGCTCTGTTTTGTATAAAGATTAAGGATACAGTAGGGGCTCTGATTTCCTTATTTACATTACTAGTGTGTCTAATGTTTTACATCTTACTTGAATATATACAAGTTGGTATCAGACTTTTCAAGCTATCTTCATTCCTTCCACGGTCTCTTTCTCTTCTATTTATTTTTCTCTCCCTTAAATTCCAATTCCTTCACATATCTTTTCTTAAATGAGGTGATTAAAATTTAATACACAGTATTTAAGTTGATAGGATAATACTGAACTCTTTCCATATTATTTTCTATCAGGTTTTTGATCTGCCTTAACATCATTGTCTATTTGAAAGCTGCTGTACATTCATCAGAGTTATCAAAAAAAAAAAAAAAAACCATGAAATGCTGCCCTGATCTGCAGTAGGCATAATGTCAATACTTTTAGGTCCAGTAAGATACATGAGTAATTCAAGCACATATTTTAATATACTTTTTATTATACATTTGTCAGTTTCAAATCTCTTTGGTTACCATGCTGCATGTAAAATAAACATCATTTTATCCCTCAGAAGCCAGGCATGCTCAATACTTAACTATTGTGATACAGTTTGCAAACCTTTGCTGCCCTTCCCCTTTTCTGGAGACTTTATGAAAAGCTCTGCTGAAAGAATATGACAGAAATTGTCAAATCAGACCAAATCCTTACATCCATAGCTTCCTGATGCAGGAGCTGCATGGCTGTGAAGTAGCCCAGGCTCAGCCCTACAACGTAGCTCCTGGCGTGTGGACCTGTGCTCTGGATCATGGGCAGGGCAACCAAGTACCTCATTGCACCTACCCATGTAAAGATACACAAATGCTAGAGCACAAGCAGTGTGATTTTAGTGGTATTATTCTTTATCTGTAGTATATCAACGTAGGTGTCAGGGCGTCCACTACAGTTTAAGCACCTGATCAAAGAACTATTGCAATGTCACTTTAGTTTTGATTAAAAATATATGTATTTCTTGTGTCAAATAGTTTTCTGTCAGAAAACGAACTTGTATACCTTCAAAGTCTTGAGAGAAAGGGGAAATCCAAGGCCCTCATGCAAAGAAAAGGGAATGATATTTTTAAAAAACCTATTTGGATGTTTACTAGTGTTTCAGGAGTATGGATCTGATCCAAAATTCACTGATGCTGTGGACAGTCTCCCCTGGACTTTGTGAGCTTCGTGCCAAGATCCTAGCATAGTTTTTTCCAGGCGTCTTTCTTCTATCATATTTTTGCAAAATTGAACATATATTGAAATCTGCAGTTAGTTAAAAGGAGGCACATTTACATTTTATCAGCAGAGCCATCCATTCTACCATCCATTAAGATTAATATGTAAACTTCAATAATAACCTTTCAATATTAGAAATTCAGATTATGAGTACTGAAAGTTTTAATCCCAGAAAAGAAGAAACAAACTCAAGTAAAAAATATCACCCCTTCAGTTGTCAGTTCCAGTGGGCCTTATTGTTTGCAAAACAGTCCCTGATGTAATTCCTAGGCAATAATGTCAACTGAAATCTAAAGGTAGAGAAAGGCTTTTTTTTGTCTCTTTTTTTATTCCCTCAGAAAGACAGCTGGCAAAGGAATTCAAGTAGCTGTAGAAAATGCTGAACAAATACTACCTTCTCATAATGACCAAAATGTATTTCCATTTCCACTTCATTTTGTATGTTTAATACACTATGATTTTTAATCTACTGCTCATGCGTTCTAATCATGTCAGATGTGTGGGCGTCCTGTAATTCTTTATGAATAATAAGGAATGCAAATAGTGCTATCTTCACACTCACAGTTGACTGCACTCTGTTGGCTCCCCATCAGCACCTAATTTATCAGCTACTAATTTTCAGAGAGATAATGTTTAATGCTAGAGGAATATCTTTTTGCAGATAATATTACTTTGCTGAGGGAGAGCGTTAGAGGCACCTGACCAATTACATGTGCTCCAAAACAGTCTTCCTTGGTAGACTTGGAGTTAATTGTCTAAATTTCACTCACCTTATTTATTAATACTGTTTATTAAATGTCAACTGGAACTAATAATAATTTTTTTGCAACCTCACAAAACATTCAGTTATCTGCCAGCTAATACAGAAATTCTTTCATTGAAGCAATTACATATTCAAGTGCCAATGGCAATGGACCATTGTTAAATGAAGATTACAAAAATAAATGCTTAATATAATCTGAAATTATTATTAACCTGTGCATAAATCTCACATGAAAGCAAATCATAAAATTACTGGTAGCATCATCAAGCAATGCTTGAATGAATGAAACAAAATATTGCATATTTCACTATCTTCTATTTCCTTGCTTACATAACTAATCTAGACATTTCTGCAGAGTTAAGGAGGGAATCTGAAGTTACCTCCTCTCAGAAAAGTGATTTAAAAATCTTTGTACAATACAAGTAAATGTTTATATTTGCAGTTTTTGAGATTTGTGAATAGATGAAGAATAACATAATGAAATATAAGCTTCATATTGTCAACATGCTTCCATGTCTGTTTATAAGTATTTTTCCAGTCAACGTGTATAAATAGCATTTCCTTGCAAAAAGTAAATTTTGAAACAACTCAGGGAGTTACATAGCCTAATCATTCAGGTTGTATTAGCAGGTTTCCATGTTCAAAGATGTAGGCCATGGAGAAAATCTCATATAAAATTCAGCACTATATTCATTTTGTTGTATGTCATATCCTAAGCCACTACTTCTATTTCATTGTATTTCTTATTAAAAATTAGCTTTTCAGGATAGGAGTTTTCTGTACTTGGACAGTAAACAGCAAAAGAGATCCTTAAACCTCAATACGACTTTCAGATAACTATCACTCCTTAAATGTTTAGTTATTAATACTTGTTGCAACTGTGCTGTCGAGAATGAAGCTTTAAAATTGCCACTCCATGAACAGTATAAAGCCTTCTCTAACATTAAGTCCTTCTAAAATTGATGATGCATTTGTATATGTAATTGCTGATACAGAGGCATATACACACTATTTTGACATTTAACTTACAAGATGCTATCCTTTTAATGATGTGCCAGAAATCCTCACTTGTTATGAAAAAGCATGGAACTTCTGGAGCCTCAAAAATTGCATTGACATTGCTTTCCCATATATACATATATTTATATTTGGAAGCAAAGCGTATTTAAATACTGAGCAAAGCAACCTGGTCTATGCATAATGTCTGTTCGCTTTCTGTGTGACCATAGGAAAATTATGTGACTTATTTTATTACTGAGTTCACATTTGTACAAAAATATCCAGTTGTACAGAGAAAATATTACATAAATGTGAAAAAGGCATTTAAAAAGCTGAATAAACTTTGGGATAAAAAAAAAAAAAAAACTGATACTAGAAGTGGCTACAGGATTATTATTTTTGTTATTTCTGTTCTCCTAGACACTTTTTTTCACTACAGTAGTAGCTAGTGAACTGAAACATATTGGAAGAAAATAGGACCTCAGATACTCATCAGTATATGCTATATATATATGTGTGTGTGTGTGTGTGTGTATCAGAATATGTATATCAGCATATTATACGAAGATTCATTTGAACAGCATTCTTACCAATAGAGTGCGATAGAAGAAAATGACTTAATATTTAGGCAAAGTGCATGCGGGGATAGCATTTTGTAATGGGATGTATCTTTCCCATTATCTGAAAACATCTCAGTGACACCCTGCAGTATAGCAAAAAACGCTGATTACTAGTTTGTTTCAGTTTAAGAGTATTTCATGAAGCCCAGCTGTTCATCATGAGATCTTTTCTATTGCGGTCAAAGAGAGGGTGATATTTCCCTTCACTCTTTGATGTCAGGACTCAATTATGCGCTTGTCTAAACTCTGCCTGGTTGCTGCCAATCCATGTGCTGTTATTCGTGAGGTTTTCTGCTAGAATCACATCTGTAATAAGAACCCCATCCTCCATGTAACAGATCTACAAAGAAATCTTTCAGCGCCTATGGTACCTTTTTCTAATGATTCCAGCCCTAAGCTTTTCCTGAGAAAAGCATGCCAATTCTGTCTGTAATAGTTTTGTTATATAAAACAAAGCACTGACAAAATTTGATGTCAAATTCAATTCACTGGAGATTCTTTATGGCCAAAAGATCAGAATGATTTTTAACCAGTTTTGTCAGGACTGAGTATAGGGCATAGAGTTATGCTGGGTTCAGGACCATGTTTTCACAATATTAAAATTCCAAAGGTATTGCCTTCCAAAAAGTACCAGGAGTACTAGCATTTTAATTTTATTCACCACACAACAAAATAAAGAGAGATTTTAATACGGGATCACCAAAGAATAACTTACTTACATTACTCTATCCTTTAATGACACAGTAGAAGTATTTTTAATTCTGTATTAAATCATGAGAGAAATCATTAACTTCAAATTTATAGTGCCAAAATGATATCACACCAGTTTACATATCTTCTTGTTCATATGTAACAGCCTCTTATGCCAAGAAATACATTACAGAATAATTAAATCCTAAGAAAGACAGACTGAAGAGAAAGGGTTTTTGGTGTGTTGTTTTTTTGTCAGCATACCTCATCTGCAGAACACACTAATTAAACAGATCTAATTATTGGGCAAAATGTCATTAATCTTTGAAAAAAGTTATTGTTTACTCTCCGCTGAGAATATGCAGATAATAAAATGCAAGTAGTAAAAACTCAGTAGTTACAGTTTAATGATCCATACAGATAGTTCTGAAACATCATTGTCTTGGCTTTTCAGCTCTACTTCTTATTTGTTCTATTTATTTATTTATCTATCTATCTATCTATCTATCTATCTTCACTGAAAGACACTGAAAGACACTGGATTATTCAAGTATTATAGAAACGGATGTGCTACTTCAGGCATAATATATAAAGATAAACTAATGAAAATGTTGGCAGAAATAGGATAGTGAGATATGTCTACATACCTGTGGCAGATAAACTCCAGAAGAGATCATGACTGAATGGATATCAGCACTTCTATTTTGCTATCATAATCACGCACCTATGTGCATTTGTCTGGTGGTTCTGCTCTCTTCCGGGTGGGTTTGTAAAGTCTGCGCCAGACTTTACAAGGATCTCCAAAATCCATGGCTAATGTTTTCATCCAATTCAGATGTTATTTAAAAAGTGGGAGGCTGACCTCATGCAGCTGACTTTTTAGGGAGCACATGCAAGTGTGTGAACGTGCAGAAGTAAATTATGCATACACCCATACACACAGTCTGATGCAGCCATGTCCTTCAAGTGTATTACAGGATATATTTCTTCTGGACTCTTCCAGTCTTTATAGAAAGAAAATACGCATCATCATGAATATGAACTCACTGATTTAAAGTGTTTTAAAATTTTATTCTAAAATGTCAAAATACCTAACAAAAATTTTTGGAAATGAATGGTTGTTTCCTGTTAGCTTCCATACTTAGGGTCCATACTTGCTCATAATGTAATTTGTTAGTAATGATAATGAGAATTATGACATTGAGACATATCTATTATGACACTGAGACATCTCATATGACATATGAGATGACATTTCTTGTCATCTCTCAATTCAGTTACTCAATTTTATTCTAGCACTAATTTTCTAATTGGAAAAATTTACTGCTTTCTGTGAAACCTGGTCAGCAAGAGATTAAATTTTAACAAAAACAGGGTTGATTTTTTACTAATATTGAGAAATGCAAAAATATATAAAGTTATCACACTATGATTTTATTCTTACTTATATTACAGACTAATCTCAATTTCTGAGATGCAAGTTCATCTGTCGTAATATCCTGTATTTAGAAAATTTTAATTCAGAAGAAAAAAAACACTTTCAGATAATGTAGTTGCTTTTCCTAACAGTGGATATAATTCCTTTAGCACTACAATCTATGGCTGACTCAAAAAACAACTGAAATTCAAGGGACAGGCTTCTGACGACTTCAAAAGATTCTGAAGGTTTTCGAATAGGCCCCTCAGTGGCTTTTCCAGTCTAATTTTTAACGCCCCAAGCAATAAAACTCCCTCTAGTATTCTTTAATTAGCTCACAGAGTAATTTTGTGAATTATTTTAAATACAGAATCTTTTTTAACATCCTTACTGATTTCACAGTTACTCGTATAAAGCCTCTCTGTTCTCGCGCTCTGAGAGCTTCATCTCATCATGAGTCAGCTCAGAATGCCTTTTCTTCCAGATGTAATCGCTATTTCCACAATCACATTGATAGTCTTATATAACCTTGGAAGCCCTTTGATGCATGTTTGTGTGAATCTGTTATACTCGTAGACATCTAGACCATTAATATTTAATTTGACTTAGATACATTGGACTTTAAAGCATCTTGGAAATAGTTTTTTCTTCTTTTTCTGTCAGAAAAAAAAGCGAATGCTTTCTAGTAGGTGTTTTCAGTTCTTCTTTTAGAAACCAAACCAAACCAAACAAAAACAAAACAAAATAAACAAAAACTCCAAACTCATTTTTCAAAACATAGTTTGCTGGAGTCGTGATTAGTGCTGATGTACTGTTGACATAGCCGTGTTACTTCTTCCCTGTATGGAATATTGCAAAAAGAGCAATAAAGACATCACCACACAAAATCTAAATGCAGTCATTTCTCCCTACAGTCTAATTTTCATTAAATTTCAATTCATATTCAGAGACACTGATCGAAACAGGATATATCAAGTGCATTGATCCCAGTAGTGCTTTGTAACCCTTTTAATAACGATATGCTACCTTTTGTATTCAGCCCTATAAATATGTCCAAAAATATTTTTTTACAACGCAAAATCAGATATAAGAAAAGTATTTAATTCCTTTCCAAGATGCAGTACTAAATGTTGCTATTCAAAACACTGCAAAGGCATTTTATTACCTTAGGATTATAGAATGGAGATTTTTTATGGTCATTTAATGACAGTGTCTCTACTACAGTTCAGCAAAAATTCAGCACGAAGTAAACTGAACTGACAATCTGTGCTTTAAAGACTACTAGATTCTTTCTGACTACAAATGACAAATTCTCTCATACAACTAAACAGGTTTTCTTCAACATCCTTGTTCCAAGCTATTGTTGATGGGGATGGCAGAAAAAAAACTAGGATGAGTTCTGCCTCCCATAGCGTTCCACCCTTAGTGGACCAATATGGAGAATGGCTCACACAGGCACATCCTTTCACGTCTGGAGTATTTTATTGTTTCACTCATTCCAAATTTTGTGCTAAGATTTCAGACACATGACATCTATCACACACACTAACATGCCAAGATTTAGTGAGTCTTCTGTGGTGTAGCTGTTGCTGTTCAAGGGTCACGGTTTTCTTACAGTAGTTTAATATCGGACTTTTGAAGCCACTTTTGATTTTCTCATAAGAAAGTCTCTGTAGACAGACATAAGGTCTTCTATAGTGTCTATTCAAGAAATACGAAAAATAACTTAGAAATCATAGAACTTTGTTTTCTTGATGTCCTTGAGAAAAACAAATCATAGTAGAATAAATCATGAAACAACAATGTAAATATTATTTTCTTAAAATAATTGAAAAGAACCACAAAAGTTATCATGCTGTGTCAAAATGCAATTTGATTTGAACTGAACTGCTTTAAATGGGAAATTTTCATGGCTTATGGAATCAATTTCTCAAAAAGGCAGATGCAATTCTAAAAACAAATCCTCGAGATTTTCCTCCTTTCTATACGGCCAAGATAGCTTCTCTGTCTTCCTCTAGTACTGATAATATTTTAAATCTATGCCATGTAATTTGCTTGATATTACTTTTCCCTGAACTGGAGATTTTTGCATTTGCAATTCTTTCATCACCTAAAAATTTCTCTAAAACTATACAAACTCTACCTACAACCTGGAGGAACTTTATGGTCATTCAAGTAAGCGCCTTCTAGTTCATGAAAAAAAAGTATCACCTTTTGACTCAGTTTCATTAAAATATCTTGGAAATACCTGTTTGGATAAGTTATGGATTGATACAGTTGGATCAGTATGTTACATATAATTGATGGTGGTTAGGAGGAAGACTGTGGAAAGAATAAAAATACTATGCAGAAAAAAAATATTCATTTTTATTCATCAAATCTTCTTAAGAAACTTCCTGAGCTTCTGACTTTTTTAACGTTACCAACTTTTCCCCAAACGACTGACAAGTGCAGTCCAATGAGAGGCTGAAAAGCACTCTTAATTGGTACTCTTAATAAGCGCAGAAAACTGAAGTTGCTTATGTGTTCTTTACTAACAGACACTTTATATGAAATACTGAATTTCTGTATCTATTTTAGATATAGGTCAGGTTCTACCTCAGAAGAAAATATTGCCTGAAGTCACATTCAAAACAAGAGAAGTTAAAAAAAAAATTTAAAACAGCTACAGTCTCTGGCATTCATCACGAACTATGACTGTTTTCTGAGATAAATAGTCTATTACTTTTGTACTGTTCTCTAATCAGAAACGTTGATTTCTTATTCAGTTTCTATTTTTATTTATTTATTTTACTGATACAGAATAGAGAACTAGAAACTCTTCATTTGCTAAGCTCATTCTTCTGAAACAGAAATGGAGAACCTGACATAGGTAAAGTTCCAGGCATACTCTGTCTATTGAAAACAGCTTCTCAATCTTTATTCATTCCCTCTTCATTTCTTTCATCATGCAAACTTGCAAGACAGGTTATGCCAAGATTTTTGTGAATCAGAAAATTGGAATCGTTCCTGTGTTATTTACAGATATTTTATTTGAGATGCTGAATTTAAATTTAAAATCTACAATTTAATTATTTTCTTTAAAAATATAAATTTAATATGTAAAATCTAATCTTAAAATCTAAGTTAAAAGCTATGTTCCTCAGAAACAACACCTTTGTGGATACAGTTAAAAATATGACAGTCAAAAACAATTCTCTATTACCTTCCTTTACTGAAACCCACAAAGCTAGGGAGCTGCCCATATTGCCATTTGGCTTGCAAACCATAATCTCAAAACTACAGCACAGCCACTGGCACTCAGTCAAAATATTATGATGCTATTTCATGTCCTTGACATCTTTAACATCAGAATGATAGAAGCTTTGCTAACAGTGGCTCATATTTTTTAAGATCTATAGTAAACACTACAACAAAATTCTAAAGAAAAGAATAAACAAGCTAATATTCCTTTTATCAGGGATCTAAAATTCCAAAGCAGTAAAAAATGAGATTAATGTCATATAACAAAATGACATGCAGGTGATAAAAGCAGGTCTTTAACAGGCAATTATATACAGTTGCACAAATTCAAACCACAACTGTATGTGCTGTGCACTACAGCTTGCTGGCAGTTTGTAAAAGCCTGTCTGCCACACTGGAATAGATTCACTCGTCTGGCACCCCAAATATTTACTTAAAACAACTGGGATGATGAAATTAAACATTTCACAACAGCAAGCCCCAAATATTCAAAGGAACATACATCATAGTGCATATTTTATGGAAATACCATATTTTAATCCAGATGCAAGAACTCTCCCACATAAAACTGGGAAAATGCCCAGAAGATGAACACAACATATATGTGAGAAGTACAGAACCCACTTACATAAAGGACAGCTACTGGCAAACTCCTAACTGAGGATGATGTGTAACATACACAAAATTAATCAGTAGAGGAAAGCAAAGAACAAGCAACCTGTACTCCACTAGCAAGGATCTATAGAGGTAACGTGCTATGTGACATTTGATTTTGTTGTTGTTGTTCTATTTTTGGAAAATTTTCAAAAACACATGAAGACTTTGCTAAGAAATCATATTATACTCCTCAATGGAGCACATAAAATACAGAGTTTCCATTTGTATCCCTTAAAAACAATACATCATATCTGACACGTCTAAAACTCTCTGCAAATCTCTGCTAATTAACCTTGGAAATGCAGGCCAGCAGCAGCACTAGGTAACAGTGAGGATACGAAGGCAGAGCAAGTGGATGATTTATGAGTTTACTCCATGTCTCAATTACTAACAGGCTATAACTCACACTCCCTGAAAAAGAAACCGAAACATTACTTGATAGTAGAACACTGCTCTACACTTTGACCTTCCTTCATGTGACAAAGGATGGATCTGATTTGCCATAATTTAAGGTTCTAAAATTTAAATCTGTTATGTGGAGCCAGTATACTGGCACTATGGGCGGTCCTCATCATCCTCAAAGAGAAAAAAGCACCTCCAGAAGACAAAATCTTTCATTCTAAAATAGCTTCTCTAGCAGGGCAGATTATTCATCTTTTGGATATGCCTTTCTTCTCCATTTATTGGAAAGGAAGTCTCTGTGACTAGCATGCAATTAAACATCTCACTTTAAGAGGACTGGTGTTGCATAAAATTAAACTTGAGTGAAATATATCAAATGCACATAATCCCATGCCAGTCTTAAAATGAAAGACACATAAGACTGGCATGGGATTATGTGCATTTGATATATTTGTATTTACATCTGTATTTACATCTGTAAGGGCTTTAAGACAGTGGTTGGATACCTCATTGCAATCTATACAGTAATGGTCCAGTTTGGAGAATGGTCTGCAGTCTTTATTTCTAAAACTCCTGTGGGAAATAAGATCTTATTCCTCCAAAAGAAAAATCTGCAGAACACTAAGTGAGACCAGGCTAGCAGGTTTATATTGTCTCCATAGAACTGATGTGCAAAAGTGGTCATAAAACCCAAAAACATTCATAGGAATCATGTACCATAGTTTCCTGCACTGCTGAACAATTCGTTTGATTCTTTTTTAAAGGCTAATGTTTCTTTACTGATTTTCTGCAAAACTCAATCTTATTCATTACTTTTCCCCATATCTATCTTTTCCTTCCTTCTGTAATTGCTCTAGAAATTTTCTCCCTTTTTCTTCTTCATTTTCCAGTTTAATCCCTTTTTTTTTTCCTAGCAGTGTCCTCAGATTTTCTGCTTCTCCTCTCTGACTTAGCCTTTCCTAAGATTGAGTCATTCCTCTAATTCCTACTAACTGTATAACCTATTCATAACCTGTGCCAACAGCACCAGGTAGAAGTCAGTCTTATGCTCACCCGCCCCGGGCTTTCTAGTTCAGGAGGTTACCTACAACACTCTTCCATCCTCCCCTCTTTTTCTGTCTTTTTTCTTTTTTTTTGTCATTGAGTCCTTTTCCCAGCAAACCAACTACTCTACCCCTGAGAGTTTCCCACACAATAACGGCATTCAGTGCCTATTTAAGCTGTGTATTAAAGGTGTATTCAGACACCCATCATCCTCAGCACAAGGCAGTACCATGGCAGGATGTCATCCAGGACGAGCGCTCCTGGTGATGGCTGCTCCGCAGCGAGCAGCGCGGCGGGAGCAGAGCAACACGCTCATGGAGCGCTCACAGGGCTTGGCAGCTGCCGAAGGAGAACGGAACGCACATCCAGTGCCCGCCTCCAACTCTCTGGGGTCGGCCAGTCATACAGTATTTCCATCTCTCTCCATTTCCACCCACAATTAAGTTTTCTGAGGGCAGAATAATTTCTGCAATGAAAGGATGTGTTTAACTAATTTTCATCTGATGTTCTTGTCTTACAGCCTGTTCAGGTCTCCTGCCTCTAATGTAGAAATTGTAAGTCCAACTCAGAGTGGAAGGAAAAAGCACTGGCAGTTGGATTTCACTTGCTCCAACTTGATCCAGTGCAGCCTGGGCATTTGTGGAGGCAAAACACTGTCTGATGCTCAAAATTATATTCATTTATTTGTCAAATGAAGAAAACTGCCTGAGGCAAGAACTGCCTTCATTTAACCTGGCTTTGAAAAGGGCAAAACCCATTAGTTTTCTAAATTTTTATACAGGAGAAAACTACCTGTTTTTTGTTTGTTTGTTTGTTTGCTTTTAAAGACCCTGCTGTATAACATTTCAAGGGGAGATAATGTTCATCATGGCCATATTAGTCATTTAAAACTAATTGTACCTTTAAAATGTACAGTACAAGGCCAGACTGACATCTAAATGAAAACATAGATCACTGGTCTTGCAGAAAGATGATTCCTCTGGTGAATGGGTTAAACTGTTGCTGTCAGTTTGAATATAATTAGTACAACTGATATGCAAAGAATTGCTCTGTCAGGAAATGTCACTGTCATTGAGCACTGTTCCCACTCGGCATTCAATTTTCTGTCTGGCTCAGAAAATTTTAATAACAGGTCAGAATTCAAATGTAAAAATGTAACCAAAGTACATAACTCCTCCCTACCTTATATTTCAATTTTCATTTTAGATTTGTTCTCCACATAATTTCTGGTTACCAAGAAACTATTCTTATTTGCCCATTTTCTTCTTTCCTTAACTATTCCTTCCCTGTTTCCTTAACTGAACCTAAGAGATTTTAACAGTTAATATTTTTATTATTATGCAACTTAGTCCCTTGATTATTTTTTAAATAACTCAAAAAAAGTAACAACAAAAAAGACAACACTGAGTAGACAAACAGAAATAATTACTGTTTGTAGAACACTATCAAATATCTATTCATCTGTTCTTATTCATTCTACATATCTATTCATTATAGTGCCCACCCACACCCTGTGGTCCTTTCTTTTCCAACTCTTTCTTTGTTAGAGCTTCCGCTCGGTGCTAATCTTTTCCTTCTACTCAGTGCATTTTCCTACTCGGTGCATTTTAGGGATTTCTGATCTATGCAAAGCACTCAGTGAGTGATTTTGCACCCTCACAAGGAATGGTTGGTGGCTGGGCAATAACGCTCTGGGGAGCTAAAGCACTCTCAGGCAATTGGGGGTGCTCATGGAGAACACGGGAAGTGTTTCTTCTGAAAGTCATAAACTTTTAAGACCCAAAGACCAGGGCAGAGAGGACTGCTGCCAAAACGGTGAATAAGTCCCAGGACACAGACCGGTGTGGGCTTGCAGCTTGCCCTCCTTCCAAGTACCTTTGGGGAACTAGTGTAGGGCAGCACCAGAAAACAAGCCATGAGCTTCTCTTTCCCTGCAAGCCTCTGCCTGCCAAAAAGTGTATTTTTCTACGTGTGGTATTGTTCCTCACCCCCACGGGAGCATTGGAAAGGTGCTGACTTGCAGCTGGCTTGCAGCTTCCCCACCCGCTGCCCTTGCAGATGGGAAGCGCAATTGCCACCTTTGCTGTCAGCCTAATGGGAGGTTTGATGATCCACCTGGGCTGCAGCAGCGTGCAGCGGGGCTGCCTGTCAGTCAGGATGGTGACACCTGACAGTCTTATTTCTCCTTCTGCCTTGACATATCCTTATATAACCATTCAGAAAACTGAACCTGTCATTTCTCATCTCTTCCTTTCTCCTATCACTGCTAGCAAAGGCGCTTTCCTCTTATGTGTTTTAAGCCCATAGGTTTACCACTGCCTTTAAATCCTCTCATTTCAAATTCAAGCCCGTGACAAACTATTGCCAGGTTGCTCCTAAAATACAGACTCTGAACCTCTGTCAAAATCCTGCTTCGGCTATGGACTAAATTTCCCTCTCTTTTGGAAAATGCTGTGGACTAACTCCACTGCTGCTCCCACCACCTGGTATGCTGATGCATATCTGTGTGCAAGCAATTCTAGCTGAGAATAAAACGTCTTCAACATTCAGCCTAACTCATTCTTGTAATCCTCAACAGAGTAAGTAGTTTTGGAACACTGACTTCTTTCCCCAAAGTGATTAAAACTAACTTTATTTCAGCACATATTTCTGTGTATAGCAGTTCTAAGGAGTCTCTCTCTTCTGTTTCCATTTGCTAAAACTACTCATTCACCCCTTAGTTCTCATCGTTCTCACCTGTTCAAATCTCTTCTTTCTGCCTTTCCTTACGACATTCATACTTCTGTTCTTCATGTACCATTAGTTACTCTTGTTTAGTAGACCTTTACATTCCATGAAGCACATCATGCCAAACAGTTCTATTTGCTAAAATATAGATCTCCAGATCTGTCTGCAAAGGTATGCAACATGTGGACACACAGGCTCAGGGGCAAGAGAACTGTCCTACTCATTTCAGTGAAACTTTAGCTCAGAACTGATACTTCTGCTATGGCTCACTCTAGCACCACAAATCATCTCAGCAGACGGATACAACTTATCTGCTGCTATCCTGTAAGCGGATGTAATGGCAGATAATGGGGCATGTCCTAGGAAAACTAGTTGCTGTCAAAATCCTCAGGAGCTGGGGAATGAGATAATCACTCTCTTCAGAATGAAAAACTGCCTTCCTCTTTCTCAAGATGGGAAAGGAAAGAAAATTTGTTCTTTTCTCAATACTAACCTCTAATGTGTGAAATACACATACTTCATGCCAAAAGCCCCAGCTGTCCACTAATCCCTTGCCCATATCTCTTTTCAAAATATACTGTCATACTCATATGGCAAGTGCTAGAAAGTCAATATAACACGCTATACATGATATATATAATTATGTACTCTAGGCTAATTATAATGAAATAAGCTATCAGCCCATCTCTCTCTTTTCATTATGTTTTCCTTTATTCTATATTTCACCATAAGAATGTTCATAGGAAACAATGAAATCTGAACTAAATCGGATAGCTAATTACGTGGGATAAGAGGGATACATACAACTCATCATTTCTATACAATATTTCCTAAAGAATAGGAAAGTGAATCTGTCAAATTCACGTTTCTTGTTCAGATTCAGAACTTTAGGTAGTTGTCAACAGAGAAAATAAAATACCACCATATTTTAAAAAAAAAGTATATACTTTTTTTTTCTCAGCTTAGTGTTGGATAAGAAAGCTCTTTAGTTCTATTCATCATTCAGTCGGTGATGGGCAAGTTGTGACCGACATGTTCCTTCCCCAGCTCATGCTGACTTCTCACAGGTAGTTCTATTCAGGTGTTAACTACCACACTATCTGATCCTGGTAGTTGCCTCCCTGATTTCTTCCCCTACTCGGACATTAACCATCAATAACAGTCCTGATGACCGTATCCTGATGGGACGACATAGCTAATTGTGTGTACACCAGCCAACAGACATTTCTGAATTGAAAGAATGACCATAAGTCGGTCATCTCAACCCATAAATATGGGGACAGCCTGAGAGCCCATTGAGCTCTCCTTGCATGGCAGCGGGGTGCCACCGGGATCTCCCCTCGAGCAGGGGGTATCTCAAGGATACTCCTCGGGGTTAAGAGATCCTTCCCACTACCGACTCGTGGTCAGTGACCATAGTGCGCTCTCTTTCTGAACTTGTAAACTTCACTTTGTAACTGTGCACAAATCCCTTAGTCATAAACCGTTGACCAGGCCTGGGACTAGGGCTGGATCCAGCCGCACCCAGACTCCTCTCAGAAGGGGTTTGGAAAGCAAGGGGGTCCAATATGAACCTCGTGACCCAACAGGAGGGTGTCCTTGGTAATTCTGTGTGTATCTTGAACCTCCACGCAGTAACTAATTGCCATAGAATCTCCTGAAACCACTGTCATTATCAATAAAATCTGTAAATATTTCTTTTCCACGAGTGTGTGCATTGTGTCACTTACCCCCACCCCGACTCATTCCATGATACAAGTAAATAAAGAGGAGTCATATGCTCAGAATTTTATTTTTGATGTCTTCTCAAGATGAAAGTCCCTGGAGTAAGTAAAAAGCTAAAGCAAAAGTTAATGTTGCTGCATCAACTACTTTCTGGATAATTATTCTTGCAAATATTAAAGATTAAATACTAAAAGGCAAGTGAGTTCATGGAAATTACATCTCCAGTTTTCAAACAACTTCACCAAATAAGTAATTCTACATGTTCTGAATGTCTCCTTATTTTTGTAGAATCCAGTTCTATGTATTTTTATGTATTTAGCTGCCCAGAGGCTTTTCCTAATGGATTGCTAAAATCAAACCACCATATTAAAATGGTCTGATTTTCATGACAATCACCTAAGATCATAAACAAGTTTTTCTTTCTTTTTTAAAAAAGAATATAATTACTCCATAAATGCAGTTTCAATCTTCTTTATAAACTTACATTTTTTATGCTAATTTCCTTGTAGATAATTTAAAACCTGGAGATTGATTTGTTTAAGTGCAACAACCACTCCAGCCTAGGACAAAGAAAATATGATTGCTTTAAATCTCATACATGCAGCTTCCCATGGGAGTGGAATACAGATGAGCTGCAAATGAAACACTCTCATCACCACCCTGCCCAAAGCAATTTTCCAGCATGCCCCCTCCCCTCAGGACATATTTTACTCCACCTTTACTATGTTTATAACATGATTTACATGCTAATGAGAAGTGACAGGGACTAAGTAATTAGGAAGCAAGACTGTAGCTTGTCATGCATTTTAAATACTGTAAACTGTAATTCTGGAATAAATATTCAGCCCTTTTCTTCTTTTTTTTTCCTTAATTAGAAAACACAATTAATTCATTCTTGATAATTTCCATAGGCAACTAATAGAATAGAAATATACTGCTACAATATGTAGTGCACGTTTGATGAGCCCCAGTCCTCTTATATTGGTTCACTCTTACTATTATATTCTGCTTATTAAGCTTTGTCATTATAGCGAGAGCAGTATCAGTCCGAGAGAGGAAGCTGTCCTTTCACTGAGCCTGTGACCACGACTATGTAGAGCCTGCTTGGACAAATTAGCGGATTACGGACTCTGTGTTATGACTGTGAAGAACAACCCTACCATGGAGTTATCAGGGCCCTACAGTAAGGTCTGAAGGTATCTTCTTTTGGAGAGAATGGAGGTTAGCCCCAGGCCTCTGAGATCAGGAGAGGTTTAGGAGGCAAAGTGAAGAAATCTAGCGCTCACCATAACCCTTGAGTGTGAAGGCAGATGGTGGGTACTGTGTAAAAGTACAAGTATTAGCATGTTGTACAGCAAGCTGTACCAAGCAACCACAACATCTTTTGCTTCTGCCAGCCTACTCCACAACACTGCTCTTCGGGCAGTGAATTGTCTGTCTCAAGATTTGCTCATGTGGTTCTCTCTGTAAGATTAAGACCTAGCTAAATAATATTTGGCATTTCAGTACTAATCATCTATGGTGCTGAGTGAATCAAGTTTTAGGTTACCATCTTAATTATTGAGGAAAATTATAAGGGAAAAGCTCAAACTGAAAGAGTAATTTGCCCCAAAGTATTCTAATTGAAAAAAAAGTTCTTTCTCCTTGCAAAAATTCACAGTTCTGCCAAATATGTAAACATTTAAAGACCTCTGAAGCTATATACGTTGAGTTTCTTATTACTATGTTTTGCATTTTGCCTTCAAATATTAAATGTTTGCAGTATGCCATACCTATGTGACAATTTTTTAGCTACTTACACTGAAGTAAACAAGATTTTAGCTACTTATGCTGAAGTAAACTAGACGAGTACTCAGGTTTTCAGGTTTCATTCCTGAAAACAGTTGTTTTGGATGTTCAGATTTCTTGGTAAAAAAGCAACCAAAATGGATACTTGGACACCATGTGAACAAGGAAATGTGGAAGTGCCGTGAGTTACATGGTGATAGGAACAGTACTCGTTCTCTGATTAAGAAATACTTGGTGTCACCAATTTTCACAGTCCATGTCTGCTTGGCAAACTCTGCTTTTCCCCACAGATTCAGATTTTCTGATGCTTACCTTGTACTAAGAAATCTAAGCTCTTTCCAGGGCCACATTATAATACAATTGCTCTACATACAAAGTCTTTACAGCCTTTAACATGAAAAGGACCTTCTTGATACAGCGTTGGAGAGCAAAACCCTCAAACATGCATATACTACAAAGATTGAGCTATAAGTAGATGTTACCCAAGTTAAAGTATTCTGAGATTATCATTACATATGCAAAATAACTAGTGTAAATATTTTACCTACATGTACCTTTCCAAAGCAATGCAGTGCTTACATCTTGGCACTCAATAAGACAACCTGTATTATCATTGTACATTTGAATGTTCAATCATTAAAATATTTAAAGATAATCAGTAATGTCAATTTGAGATCTACTAAAATGTAAACATAGTATGTCACTGATTAATTGGTTTTACGTTAACAATTTTCATTGGAATATAAACTAAATATCTTTGCTGGAGATATTGTCTCTCTCTTTTTTGTTGTTTAAAAATACACAGAATATTTAATTCAAAAGGTATAGTCAAGCTATGTCCAGTCCCATACCACACATACCAAATACGCAGGGAAATAAACAGCCAGCATTTAATAACGCTAACTAACTAGTAGAGAACATTCTAATACTTTCCTCTGAACTTGACTAGTCAGATAAGGATAAATTGCAATCTAGATAGCCATTCAACAGGGGATGATAAAAGATGATTTATTCCTTTGAACTTATCTTTGATAGCTGAAGTACTGACAATAATATAAGAGAGACATTTTTATCCTTTGTTAAAAAAAAAAAATAAGCCAACCTGACCATCTTTTTACATATATATCTACCGCTGAACCTGAAGAAGGAATGTAAAGTCATCTGAGGCAAGCTGAAAAAAAATCCTTTGGAGTATTCTGTTTACTAAATCACATTCTCAAGAATGAAGGAATAGGGCCTTGAAATGGGGCAAAACAAGATAGTTGTAAGAGCTTGAAGCTTTTGTAAGTAAGTTCAACAAAAAGGTGGATTTGCTCAGCATTTATGAGAAAGCATTTCTATAAATTAACCCAAGGCCTGTGTCTCATAATTCACTTGACAGTTTACCAGCCCTGAAAATGAATTCAGGCAATTTAGATGAGGGATGAAAGCTCAAGCTTCACGGCTCTCCTAGGCAGCTCAGAAATACTCCTTGAGCTAAAGCTCTTTGTGCTCTAAAGGTTAATAGTCCCCAATCATGCCTTCCACTTGGTTTTATTAGTGAAAGAAAGCACTCTGTCAGTCTGCTCTGGATGCAGTGTAAGAAAGGTAAATAGTATGAAAGATAGTTGTTTTCAAATCAAATTATCCTGTTATGTTTGGCCAAAAAAGGATGGGTTTATGACTTTTCAAAGTCACCCTGTGGAACAAATAGGACTACTGGAAAACAACCCACACATTTTAGGTGAGCTTTTATTACTCTTTGCTGCTACTATCAATATCAATATCAAATTTAGAACAAGACTTTTAAAACACATAGCAAATATTAATGTGTCTTCTAAACACTCTTTAATACCGATTTTAGCATATTGTTGAAAATATATTTTCAAACTTAGGCTTGAATTTCTACACAGATATTTGGAAGATTTGGAGACAGAGACCACAATAAATCCTTTGCAAATACAGCATCTCCATGGACATGGCAGCATAATTTTTCATATACATGAAAACTCAGAAGGTGATTCTTCAAATTTTATGTCATATTTCTCTAAAGTTAACAGGATAGATACCATCTTTTAAGACATAAAATTCTGTCAGCTAAAGATAGGTTTGCGACCTCTAGGCAAAGCTGGCACAATTATTTTTTTGTAGTTCCCTTCAGATTATAAAGACTTTCTCAAACAAGAAACACAGATCAAACAGCCTGATAAACCTAGGAATGATGGTAAGCAACATGACTTGGGTTGACACATAAAATTCTTAATTATTTGTAACAACCTGGCTTTTCCTGCTCTCCATCCCTCCCTCTGCTGCTTCTCCTATCCTCCCTGCCCCTTATTTTTTTCCTTTTTTGGTCATTATTGGGTTGTGGATTTTTGCATAATTTTGTACTGAATAGTAAAATTCAATTTAGAATTTCAGATGCCTATGGTAGTTATTATTTCTACTCCCAAACNGCTCTCCATCCCTCCCTCTGCTGCTTCTTCTGTTCTTCCTGCCCCTTATTTTTTTCCTTTTTGGTCATTATTGGGTTGTGGGTTTTTGCATAATTTTGTACTCAATATTAAAATTCTATTTAGAATTTCAGATTACTATGGTAGTCATTATTTACACTCCCAAATGGTTGCATAGTATTGCTGTGTCCTATTAAACATCTTCGAGCCCTGCTGAGAGACCCCATGAAGTGATTTCTGTGTTGCTGCGGGTGAAAAGATGCAGCATTACAAGCATGCAGCGTGGGAAGTGTCACCACACGCTTCAGTCATGCATAGTCACAGGAGTTTATGCATTTTATCTTACTGGTTATTCTTCTCAACCCATCAGCTCCATCCAACTTCGGCGAAAAGCTCTCCCCACGCCGTGCTGAACAGAGTTATGTTGGAGAGAGCTGCTGCCAGCAGCCAGGATAATCCCTCACTGCCTTGGCCTAAAAGTCAGGCACAGACTTTCCTCTGAGGCCCCAGAAAAGATTACCTATCCTTGGCTTGCGAGAGCCTGTATCACAAGACTGGTGCTGCCACAGTGTAGGAAGAGAAATCTTAACAAATTAGGCTTATGCCTAGACTCACCATTACTAATTTTTATGGGAGTAAAATGATTTACAAGATCCTACCTATTTGTTACCATTCTTGAGGAGGGCAGTAGTAATAATGCTAATATGATTAAAGGCTCTTTGCTTTAGTGCAGCTTCATCTATTATCAATGGTAAAAAATGCAGCAAAAAGAATCTGAAATAGACAGAAATGACAAGTTTTCTGTGAACTTCGGATAGCTGAAAAAGTTAATGGATCTTAACTTTCTAGAAATATGTAGGCATATACCTGTAGTTGTATACCTATGTATAGATATATATAATGCAGCTACAATGCAGGAAAGAAACGTTGAATGCTTTGATTTTAATCAGAATATGTAGTTTAAGACAGCCATCTGAGAAGCTTCCTGATAACTAAAACACACAACAGAACCAACAGAACAGAACACTCTGAAGCAGTATTTAAACTACGTACCCATCCTCCTTCTTGTACAATTAGACAATTAAACTTGCCATTAAATTCCTGGTCTAGCATTTGAGTATTCACATCTAAT
Organism: Crypturellus undulatus; assembly: GCA_013389825.1. Taxonomy (NCBI): domain Eukaryota; kingdom Metazoa; phylum Chordata; class Aves; order Tinamiformes; family Tinamidae; genus Crypturellus; species Crypturellus undulatus. The sequence goes on along the minus strand of VWPW01027344.1, from coordinate 313,974 downwards.
TGGCGAGCTAAATAACAGATCTACCATTTCCAAACTCTTAAGTTTCATCATCTTCTGAGGTTCTCATCACAAAACATTACAAGAATTTTTGACAATTATTTCTTTTTTCAGACTTTGTACCCTAAATAAATACTAGTAATTTCACAGTAGACAGCAGAGGTTATTGCTTGAGGATGTTTTTCTTCCTGCTGTAAAAACATGTTATGTAAATGATTAAAGAACATTACAATGGTTCTATTTTCTTTACAAATGAGAAAGAACATATTGAATTAATGCAAAACTGATGAAACGATTCACTTTTACTCTCCTAAGACAGAACAAACACAATTCAAAGAGATTAATATATATGATATGTCATAAGTGAAAAGAGAGCTGCAATTTCTCTAACTTTATTAGAAATAAAAAACCCATGCAATACTTTTGCAGCACTAAAATAATCCCCATCTTTTCATTTCTTCACAGAAACCGCTACTAGTTATTTAGTCATAGATTTTTCTATGGCCCAAGGGAACCATTGTGATCTGCTAGCCTGACCTCCTCTATAATCTTTTCAACAAATTTTCTGTCCTAGGAAATTTATGTAAAGAATTACAAGGCACAGAATATATTTCTTTTTTAAAGTCTGTTTCATACCCAAGGTATCTCAAAGCACTTTACATAGTAAATCAAAAACTGATCATGCAGGCACTTGGCAGACGAAGTCCGCTAGCATTCCAATGGAGCATCAACCTTTAATGCTCCACTGGAGGGAACTGCACATCTCAGTGATAGAGACGATCCAGAATTTAGAAAAGAGGAAAGATGAACATATTGGCAAACTGTAAAATTTAGCAATCATTTACTCTCTGATATATTTTAAAGCCGTGTAGGAAATACATCTAAAATACATTTTTTCCTTATTTCATTTTTTTGTAGAATAATCCATATTTCTTGCACAACACTTCATTAGTTACACTTCACTGACATTATTACTATTTTTAATACTGCAAAGAACTTAAATGCACCACATGAATTTTGTTAAGTTATTGCATGCACGCTGAGATTACCAAACAAGAAAAGAGTGAAAAACAAAGAAGTTCACTTCAAAACAGTTAAAAGAAAATAATACTTTGTTGCATCCAGGTATAGCCAAAAGGCATATCATCATATTAACATGAAAGTACATGCAGCATTATTTCTGAAGTACAGATATATAATTCAGTGATTTCTTAGCATTTTAAAAACAAGCACGTGCCACAACTTTCATTTCTCACGTAGAATCTTAATATTTTTACAATGAAAAATATATAAATGTGGTGATTTCTTTTTTATTTTAAACTTAACTATTTCTTAACTTCTTTTCCCTTGTTTACTTTTTAAAAGATTTTTTTCTGATTAAAACAATAAATTGGAATTAGGAGAGGCCCTCTTGCTGGGTTTGCCTTGGGTCCAAATATCCAGGAGTGCAAACAGGACATTGGACCATCATACGGCTTTTATCTCATCTTGTGTGATCCTATAGCAGTCAGGACTACAAGTTGGTCCTAAATGTCACCTTGTACATCCTCAGTACCTGTTAATTACTTGTAATTACATAAGAGCAATTAATTACTTTTATGAACAACAGAAACCTATTCAACATGGTCAAAAAACTGTAGAAAGAGTCTATTCAACTGAATAATTCACCAAGTATCTTCTCTACCGTGCACGGAACAGCTATCCAGGGTCCGCAGTCTATCTGGTTCTGCACCCAGCTGTAGAATTTTTTACGTCTTTTAAAATAAAAATTTTTGCTTTTTACATTCAGAAGTTTGTCCTCCCATAAGAATATAATTGCATGATCAAGGCAGCTCTTCATTTCCCCTTTACCCCACCAAACACACATTATTTGGATTTCATTGCAGATTTTCTAGAAATTCCATTGATCTCATTTTTTTTTTTTCTGAATACTTTCCAGGATACATGATTTTACTGAACAGATCACATCTTTTACTTCTGTCATGAAATTTCTTTTCTCTCAGACTAGTGAAAGCTCAAACTGAAGCTTTCTACGTAACTCCAGCTGCTCTAGCTGACACCTATCACAGGCTTTAAGAAAAGTGTAATAGCATAAAAAAGAAGCACAATTAAGTCTTCTGTCTTGTCTCACTAGCTTATAAACCTCATGAAATTGTTTTTCCTTCCCATACTCAAGGCACAGAGTAAGACAGCAAAATTGCACATACATATACATATATATACACCGTCACTTTCAACAATTTCAACAATTTTGTATTCATTCATTAAATAGTTTAAGAGATCATCTAGGGTAAGTATCTAATTTGAATAACTATAGCAAAATCAAATCAAAACTTAATTGCAGTCTCAGTATTTAGTGATTTACTACCTATATAGATATTTGGGAGTCTGTGGCAGAACTTTTTCAGCTAAAGATCTTCAACTAACTCATTCCAGTTCTTCTCTCCTCCAGACATGAGCCTTAAATTCCCCAGATGACAACTGGTTAATTTCAAATTAGATGAACCATTTGTTAGATTTAGTAAAATAGGTCACATAGGCTATTGGTCTGCTGACAGGTTTCTCAGCGCTACTGAATTTTCATGAGGTGACAAGGAAGAATAAAAAGAGAGGAATAAAAGAGGAGCGACTTTCACTGAGCTGCAATTTTAGAATGTTTCACTGCTTTGAGCTGAGGAATGAAAAAAAAAGAGGCTCATGTAGCTAATGGAACTATTTAGTTAGTATGGAAAATAAATAATTCATGCAAGCTGTTCATTTGGCTCAAACACAAAAACATGAAAGGTAATAAATTATAATAGTTGAAGAGGTTACTAAGAGGAATCTATGAAACAATATTAAATCAAGTTAGGTCAAAATAGCACAAATCTTATAAATCATGCTTTTGGTAAATGTAACTAATGTTTCAAGGAAACCTCTTTAAAATTTTTGTGTGTTGGTTGATTAAATTTTATTTTAGAAGAAGAAATGCAAAATTCAACATTGAGAAAAAAATGTTCGTGCTCCATTGCCTCACTGCATATCAGCTGCTTTCTTCCAGTTCTCAGTCCAAGATTTTGCAGTTGAAAGGTAAAAGGGAAAAATCTACAAAAACCTGTAAGCACATATTTTTTTCATAGGAAAGCACTGATTAATGAAATAAATACCTATACTTTTTTTTTTCTGCCTAGAATCTGATTGTATTTTCTGCCATGAAAAGTATCACTTCACAGTGAAGTCAAGAAAAGAAATTGGCCAGCACCACTTCAGAAGAGATTTACTATGTGTATTCCCATTGTCCTAGTTAGAACACATCCATGTAATAACCATGTGTTTCTCATTAACTACACATGCGCACAGATTTCATTTGTGGACATCTTGCGAGACAAAGTAGGTCAGCCAGAAGAGCGATAAGCATTTTGTAAAATATTTGCTGTTACTTAATGGAACAAAAGATATTTCCTATAAGTGCACAAATAATGCTAAGTAGATACAGAAAATCACTCCCTCAACCCCAAATTACAAAAGTAGGAAAGCAAAAAGCTCATAAAAAAAGTGAACATTCAAAGGCATGTCTGCTGGCTCTCAAGAATAGAAGAATGCTGCTGTAGGCATTTTCATCCTCCTCATCCGTCAAATTCACCAAGTACATCTAATCAGATCTCTCTCTCTCTGATGGTACAGTGGCTATATAATCTTTGACCAAATGGATGTCACTGAGATGTCCTGACTAGTCTTCTTGCCCAAATTCAGCTGAACCATTTTTACATTTTGCTCCTGGGACTTTTATGTTCCAGCCACATATAGTATCGTTATCATATTATCCTATCACATCAGTGAGCACAGGTAACTTGACAACTCTAATGAGTTATGTACACACAATCTTGAATTGGATAGAACCTCAGTTTTAATTCATACAAAGAAAAGGTCAGTTCAGATTCTTTGTCACACTGCCATATGGTATACAGGCCATAATGACAAAAGGGCTATTTCATTCACTCATTAAACGCATACCATTTGTGTCATTGCAAAATTCACAGTTGGAAAATATAGTTAAGACCATTTTTCTTTGACAAAAATAGGTTTTGTCTTTACTAGGACACCAGTAAAATTCCTGGAGTGTTGAAGGCACAGAATTTTCAGACACAGAGTGTGTACCAATATCCAGACAAAAAATATATCTCAATATATTTTCTCGTCCTATAAACCTAAATTTGAGAGGGGGCAATATTTCTTCTTTTCTATTTAGAGAATTTATTCAGAGATAATTTTCTCACTAAATATGCTGGAGATGCTGAACTGGAATTTTCTGATTTTGAAAAGATGGAAAGGAGGTTGGTGACATATATTCATAAACTGGCATTTATCCCTATAAGGGTACCATTATTCGGTGGCATCATTGACAAGTCTGAATTCTGAAGGTGTTATACTTTACAGGGCAATTTCTAATTAAATTGACATATCTCAAAACGCTACAGAACAGTGTGACAGATGGAAATGAACCCAGTGGCTGTATGGTAAAGAAAAGGTTTTATAGCATGGCTGTTCAGGATTGAATACTGCACAGGGACAGAGCTACATGGAGAGGCTTTTATAGTAACTATCCTGGAGTATTTAGAGCTAAGTCAGTAATATTAATACCTTCGTTTCATGTTTTCTAAATATTCTATTCCAGTACTCCAAATAAAGAAAAAAGAAAAATCTTACATTTTCATAGCTAGTGCTGCGCAAAGAAGACATTCAAAACCAAGTTATGTGAAAAGCATATTTCAGTAAATGGTTAGAGTAGTACTTTAAGAACAAAACAAAATTGGTAAACAAAAGTGTTGTAAAACACAGAATGGAAAAAAATGCTAAATCCACCATGGGTTATCATGTAAACCTTCAGTGTCCTCTCCATAGGTTTGTGAAAAGGGAAAATGTCACTATAAAGTGACCTTTTCCTGAGGCACTTGCTAAAACTTCACAAATGTCAAAACAACATTCCAATGAAGACAGCATCATCAGGAAGGAAAACTCCAAGCGTAGTTCAGCAGAAATTTAAAAAACAAAATATCACTTTTGTTTTTTAAAATTGTATTTTGTTCATTTAACAAAATGAAGAGGTACATTCTGTTTAGACCTCCTTTTAAGCCACCCTTCAAACTAATCAGTCATCTAGCACCATATGACAGTAAATCACAGGCAAGATATTTTTCAGCTTGCAGTTCTCAATATCTTCCCTTGTATTAAACGCTGTAAAAAGCAAACTAATGAGAAGACTTAATTGCCACTGAATAATATGCAGCACTAGATGACACAATGAAATTTCAGGGCAGTCAGACAATAACACACATTGTCCAGGTTCTTTCTCCATTTTCTTATCTTTTACTGTAAAACCTTTTGCTGTTTGTATCAGAGTCAGTATTAATATATTTCCTTGTCACCACAGCAAATGAATCCTCATTTTGTTTTTGAATAGGTATTCACCATGCATCAGGAAGGCTTGCCTGTTGAAGTGGAAGGCTGAGTGAAATAGAAATGTGTAGAAGTACAAAATATTTTTTTATCCAATCTTGTTTTCTCAAATTGGCGTGACCCTAGAATGATGACTAAGATTATAGGTTTCTTCTATTTAACTATCAAAATGTCAGGCAGCTAGAGTGGAGAACAATATAACTGTATTTGAACTTAACAAAAATGCCATTGCCTTTGGGATTACTTGGGAACTTAGTCAGAAGAACTGTCACGAGAGATCCTTAGAAATGCTTTTGATTGAATCAAACAAAACAAAGCAAAAAAAAATCTGTGTTAATCCTAACTTCATTCTTTTAGGTACTTGTCCGTATTAGCTGTCATGTCCCAGGGCCTCATCAAACGTTACAATTGTGTTCTTCAGAGGGAGCACTGAAAATAAATTAATCCAACCTCCTTCATGAAAACCTTTAAAATCACTGGGGTTGATCAATTCATTTATGAAGCAGGAGTAAACAAGATTAATGAAAGCCAAGCAAGCAGAAAAGTCAAAGTGACTGTAGTTTTCAGGGCAGCAGTAGCCTCAGAATTATTAATTCTAAAATTAGTAAGTGGAAGCACATATATGCATTTTTTTTCTGCAATGTGAGGAAGATACTATTTAAAAGCACTGAACATAGCATTATCCCAAAATATTCTGTTTTCATTTAATACAGAAATATAACTACCAAAATAAAACATCAAATACTTGAACCATTACTTTAGGAGTCTGCATTTTTGGGGATCAGTGGAGATATAACTGGACACACATGGGATATCAGGGAAGATTATATGACAATGATAGATGTGCATCTGCTGATTTTTTTTTCCATTAATTCTACAAAGGAAAATATTTTCCACAAAATGTTTACACATTTCATAATTTTACACATGTGTTTTTCACTTGGTCATAGAACTTTTTACTCAATTCAGCACTTTCTCTCAAACTTACTGAAATTGCGGGGTTGAAAAAATGTTGGAGAAAGCAAAGTGTGGCCTCCAAGCTAATGGATATCATGAAACTAATTCATTTCTTGTTATGAGAATGTAGAGGGTAGAGCTGATAAAACACAGACTGACAGGGAATGATAGATCCTTGCACTACAGCATAAAGATATCGAGGCTAATAAATGAATGCATCTTATTAGAAACATATCTTATAGAAAAGTGTGAGGCTGTGGAAATCTGTAGAGAATCAGACAGAGCAGGATAATCAAGAAACACACTAGCTGCTACACCCTGCTTGAAGAATTATGCTTGCTGCACAGTTTTATGGCTGTCTAGAAGCCATTAAAGCACATTTAGCTGGAAGTGAAACAATATTTTTCAGTGCTCAAACGTGGCAGTTTGGAGTGTGAAACAAGAGACAATTTAGGAACCTCTGAAACACTCGCTGGGATAACGGCCGCGATCCATCCTCCCTTGAGCAGGCCCCGGTGCTTTGCTTCCCTCCTCCAGCCCAGTGGAGCTGGTGTCTCACCCTGGGCGTGCGGGTGGCCTGGGCAGCCGCATCTCGCTTCCTTGGGCTCTCCTGCTGCTCACCTCTGCCGTTCAAGACCTTGTCCCCTCAATGCATGTGTGATAAGGCCCTTCCTCTGCCTCCTAATGAAGCAGGAGCTTGTTTCCATAGCGACGACAAAAACCTGGACCTGCTCCTCTTCCCAGCGAAGTCAGGACAAAGTCCTTGTTTCCTGGCTTGGGAAGAAGGACCTGTAATGTCCCTCCACCAAGTATATGTGAGGCCATGACCCATAGCCAGAGCAGGCTGAACCCTCGCAGCTTGTGTTTGAATCACAAACTGATTCATAAACTCATCTTGCCATTCCTATGTTTATCAGGATGTAAAGCACAAATTTTGTACTGCATAATTGAGCCCATCATCATAATACAGCTTTTCGTCCCAAGTAATGTTTTAATATCCCTGCACTTTATTCAGAATTGGAACCACTAACATTACATAAAAAGCAATTTTATTTGGGCAAATTATAACATTATTCAGTAATGACCAGTCAAGTTCAAAATTCAGCATGAGAAAGCATATATTTTAAATAAAAAGAAGTGTCAAAGTAACCAAGTTGCCATATTATATAGTAGCTGACCTAAATATAAGGATCCAATATAAGTATCTCCATTTACACTTTTTTCCTTCCTCTGTCCCTGCTCTATACAGATGAAACATTAATTTTTATTTGTTGCAGTTTCTGAACACTTTAACTCTATGAAATCCTCAATATTTGGTATTTATTTCACATGGCAATTTACTAAGATTACAGGCCTGACTAAAGTTCTTACTTCAGTCTCTAATATGGATAATATTTAGTAATTAGTGAAACTTTATTTATTTATGTATTTTAATGATGACAACAAAGACAAGCATCTACCTCAGTCCAAACTCTGGGTTCTACCTGGCCCTTTTCCATTTGCACTCAATAAGCATGTGCATCTTTTTTTCATAAGACAGGCATAAAATTATTTGTACAGCTGTACAACAATGACAGCTGCATTCATTAGAAGCACAGATTTTCACAAATTACTCACCAGAAAATGGCCTGAGAAAACATACAAGAAGAGGAAGAGGGAAATTCTTAAGGTCTGAATATGCAAGACTACAAAGTGAAGTCTGCAAATTCCGTATTTTTCTTTTAATTTTATATAATATGTATTTTTGTAAATACTACAAGAGCACTAAGCTCATTTTCAAAATGTACTAATGCAGCATAGTTCCTGATCACCTGCCTCTCGATGTTAACCCTTTTGCTACTTTTTTTTTGTAATTCTAACAATATAATACTTATTCTCCCTTTATTTTTTTCAGTATTTTTCTTGAGATTAATACTCTTTCATTTCTATTCACTGACACTATAACTTATTCTTAACTCATTATATTGTCTGTTCTGTTGAGAACTGTTTTTCTTAGTTTACACTGCTTATTACTCACCTGAGTGGTTTCATTGACTTTGAGGGGACAAAGAAATTATTCATAATTAATCAGCATGCAACACAAATACCAGGTGCAGATACTTACTAGCATTTTCAGCCTTTTCCCTTTTCATGCTTTTTAAAAATTTCCTGAACTCTTAAGAGTTGTCTTTCTTAGATTCCTTACAGAGGGGGAAATAAAAGATAGTCTGAGACAGAAACAGGTCACATTTCAACAACTCTAAGCCTTAGAACTTGAACTAAGCCTCAGAAATAAAAATGGGATGCAAAGAAAGAATTCTGTTTGTTTTAAAAGCTCAGAATTCTGCTTTTTTTTTTTTTAAGGTTCAAATGAATGAAAAGGTACTTGAATCAAAAGCTCATTGTTGAATCATATATTATTTGAGTCACTCTACAAGACTAACCTGGACTAAGTTATAAATCTTGACAAACTAGAGGCTTCTGGGCCCAGAGTGATACTTCTGGGCACACGATTCATCACCTTGGGTAACTTAAGGGCCCTCATGAAATATAGCGAAGTCTCCTGTCTCAAGACTTCACATATCATCTGAAAAAAAGATGCCAAAAAAGGTTGACATCACCTTCAGCAGATTGCCCAACAAGACAGGAGCACAAAAAATGTGAAATCTACCTGACTATCCCAGTTACATAGCTTCTGCTTTTAAACCAAAACACCACAAAACAAAACAACTTCTACTTTTTCCTAGGAAGGAGAAAGCACTGCAGGTGCTACAGATTCCACTTTTAATCAAGTTAATCTTGCTGAAAGTACCTTTCTCTCCAAGGGCCAGAACAGGAGCCTAGGGGCTAGTTCAGTTGTAGAATTTGCATTACAAACATATAAAGGTAGATGATGGGAATCAAATTCTTCATCAGAGATCTGACTAGATGGACTGGATATGAAAGATTTTGCTCTATAAAGGCAGCAGAAAATAACAAATTACTTCAAAACACATTACAAAACTAGCATAAATACTTTGAAACACACTAGACCTACTAACCATTATCTCCTAATGATTTCTTAATGCAGTGCTTAAATTTGTTATCAAAATAACAGGGCCAACTGTACTTTACTTCTTGCAAGCAGGCTGGAATTTTACACTATAAAAATTGTGAAGTCTCCAGATAACATGATCATTTTATAATATAAGTATCTGGAATAGATTTCATATCTACTCCAGACTGGATATGGTAGTGTTAGATAATGGATAGCCTCATAAGTGAGTAAAAAAAATCTCCTATGGTTCACCATATCATTATGTTCAATTTGAAGAATAATCAAAATACATAGTCAGAAATGTAAACTGGAAATCCTTAATGTGTGTATTTTCCCTTTCTGCTAAAGACTGAGTCTGCTATAATAGTTTGTATATATATGTTAACAATTTCTTTTGTAGATTTATCTTCTTCTTCCACCAAGCAAACATTTGGGACTGAACAGATTGGAATATAAGTTAAATGGAATTGTAGTTATTTTCATCCACATCTTTTTAGCCTTTGAGATTGATTAGATGTTGATTTTCCTCTTCATATTTTATATAAGCTTGTACATTCCTTTACACCACTGGGTTGAACCAGTTAGCAGAGGTTAAAGATTACTGAATTCTATTTCTAATCTGTTATTTAAAATAATTGTGAAAAGTAATCCCATTTCACATGGCAAAAAAATAAACATTTTATTATGTTTACACTGAAGCTTAAAGACATATACTTAATATTAGCTAGAGTTTCTGGAACATCATGCTAATGCCCATTAGTGGTACTTGCAAGAGTCACAGACCTACCTATTCATGAGGCTGTGGTGGCTGAATCAATTTGGTTGTTTGAAGGTTTGTAGGGAGCCGACGCATTCTGGATTTTCCACTTGAGCGCGTATGTGGCTCAGGGCATTGTAGCTGCTACCAGCCTATCTTGCAGTCTTAGTGCATCCTGCTGTCTCAGATTGCTTAGGGGAGTATCCACAGAATGAAGTGAAGACTAAGAATGCCTGGGAAGAGGTGCCAGAAGCCAAGAGCTCTTGAGATACCAGTTGGAGCCACCAGTATAAACTAAGTAGGATAAGAAACCACAGGACAAACCGTTTTACATCTAATTCAGAAAATGAGGTGACATTTATATGCCACAATTCTGAAGGGTAATATACCACGCGAGATGAACATTTAGTTTCTCCCTTGATTTGAACTTCAAAAAAGGCAAGAGCTCTAGACCTACCCTTTGTTCAGAATGTCAGCATATACAAAACAGCCAATGCATACTATATTACAGGTATGAATGTAGAAAACAAAAACCTAGGTTCATTATATAGAATTATACTGTTGATTAATACATTGAATTTAGCCTGTGCTTCAGTGAATAACAAATCAAATCATATGCTACGAGTAGCAGTTTTAAAAATGTCTATTGTATATTTTTCAACAGATCAGATTTAGCCGTTCATTCATCTGTATCACTGACATGAACCGCCCATTAGGTATAGTATAATCTACCAATTAGTAACACTTCAGACAAATCAAGTTAGTAATAATTTTATCAACACCTCAATGTTTTCTTCAAAAATGACATACTGACATTCTGAAAAGATGCAGTAAATCTATCATTCTTGAAATCCAATGCTACCCCCATAAATCATGGTAGTAACAACTAAAGGGAAAAAAAAAAGGTTTTAGTATCTTTCCTTCTTTATCTATTTGTATATGGATGCATTGGCTGTATAAACACCAATCCTCATTTCAACACAGAAAATATAAAATGTTCCATATATAGATCAGAAGAGAATCCACTCAGCCATGTGAAATCATTAATACAAATCCATTAATCAAATGTACAAAGCTTCACCTGGCTGCTTATCATTAGTTCCCACTTGAATGGGAATGTGCTGTAAATAATTTAACAGAGATCAAATTACCTGTCTGACTTGTACATGTGGCCCTTTACACATATCCTTTAATACTGTATGATGTGCGTTTACTTTAGGAAATTATTAACCTTTCCATCTTTTGAAGCAACACAGTAACAATACAGATCAATTGCTAATATGTTGAGTTAGAAATATTTTAGATGTCAGCAGTAGCAAAAGCACTAGCAAAAAAACTGACAACCCATCTGTGTGAACACATCTTGTTCTGTATATACAGAAAACTTTGTAGCACAAGAATTGTAAAAGTTTCCTTTCCAATTGGTCAAAATGGTGACAGAAGGGAAATGTGCTCCAGGAAAAATGCAAGGTCAGAGAAGCAATCTTGCATCATTACAACACTCCTCCCATGATGAACATTGGTGAACAATTCATGAGAATAAGTCCTTACACCTTTTCTGCTGCCTTTTCCCCATCCATCTCTTGTCAATACCAATTTAGTTGATAGTGCATAACATCTTGGAGGATTCACTGAGTTCAATACAAGATGAAGTCCTTTATTGCAGAACAAACCTGCGGCAATATAGGGGTTATTTGATCAAAACGATGCAATGGGACTGCCTGATAGTTGCCTCTAGTTGTCCCCAGATACTTATTAAAAAAAAAAAAATCAGTGCAAGGTATCTTGAAAACCTTTAGTGGAGATTTTTACTAAGTGAAACTTTTGTTCTGTTTTACAATACTGCACAGAACCTGAAATGCTGACACTGGAAACAGTAAAATATGAAATATGCAAGGAAGTTTGTCCTTTTGATAGGAACAAGTACTCTTTAAAATAATGTAACAACCCAATCTCCCATGAGATCTTCATACTGAATATCCCAACCTAGCTTTGCAGAAGCTTTAAAAAATTTTCATTTATGTCACAAGGTTTTGCTTTTTTAACTTTTTTTTATCACTCACAGAAGCCTAAGGAATGCACCAATGTAAAGACCTAACAAAGTGTCTCACCGCAGTGTGGAGCAGAACTAAGGCTATCTGATGGCGACACATCTTGGATAGGTGTTCAGTCTGAGTTGCAACACAAAATGTTACAGCTACCTCATGCAAATGCTTACTTCTAACATTTCAGACAAAACAAGAAAGTACTCCTCTAAGAAACCTATTTAGTGATCAGTCTGCATGGTGACACGTGACATTTCATCTAGCTAACAAGTACCCTAAGTATCTTCAGGTGACAAAGGCTCAAAAGAAAAAATCCAACCCCTCAAAAAAACCCAAATGAGTTCCATTCTTTCGTACTCTCCCCTTATACAGAATGGAAACTTCAAACTTCTTTTGGTGACTGCTCTGCCTTTGGGTTGCAAAGTGGTCCTCTATCCTCCCCAGGACCTGCCACTGGTTCTGAGACACTTCTATCTTGCCATAGTTAGGACATCTTACACAAAACCCACAAAATTTTTATTTTTTACTCTGGTCATATTGCAACTACATGATCAATAGTACTTAATCTGTAATATTTATGAATTAAGAAAATCTTAGGATATTATTGGTGGCAACCCTTAAATTAGGCAGACATATGTGAACTGTAACTAGAGGACACAAGGAAAAAGACAGGCAAGGAAATAAGCCAGTGAGTACACACTCACTAAATCAATAAACAGGATGGATGAGTACTTTGCTTTACAAATGATATAGGTCAAATAAGCATTTTTACCATTTGCATTGTCTTGTGACACTTGCTACCCTGCTCCAGAATCATAGTCTTCTGCCATGTACTGTATTAGAGTTCCCTCTACTGGCTGAGCTACTGAATCCTTGTAATCTGCTTATGGACTTGAAGTTCTTACATTGCAATTCTCTTGATGACACTTTACACCAGAAAACCAACACACATGTACACATCTTGGAAGAAATACTCATGAGTGTTTTGTTCAGATCACTAATAATGAAGTGTTCAATTCAAATCTGTGGGAATGAGGAATGTATTTTTTCCACAACAGAAGGTTAGGAAGACCCAAGAATCTGAAAGTGTGAGGATTAAAATGGGAATGGTAATATCTTTAATGTCAGTGAATTACAGGCTGCACAGATAATTGCTTAGTTAACAATTCAGAAAGTAGTATACATTTTTTGGTCATTGCACAATAATTCATTGAATTTTGCTAGTTCCAGAAGCTTCCTCAAAGAATTCTGCAAGTTCAGCTAGAGCTAGTCAAGACCTTCACTGCAATCTAATAACAAGATAATTTCTTGGCTATGGTAATTTGCAGATACCATTTACAGCTTCAGAACCTCTGTTACCATTTATCTCTTTAATCTGGCAATTTGATATGTTCAGAGCATATTGTGACAATTACTTTTTAGAACTCAAAACTGAGTGAACAAGATACTGTTCATAAACTTTTCAGGACTCATGACTTCCTGAGTCACAGCTGATTATGCCTGAAGATAGTGTGTGAGTTATTAAAAATTATTGGAATTTCACCTGGTACCTGAATGTTCACAGAAGTACATGAACATGCTTGTAATTTTTGAAGGTTATTTGTGACAAAAGAAGTATCCCATTTTGAATATTAATTATTAGAAAATGATCAAGTGACAAGCAGTCATAAGATCCTTTCTAATTTCATTCAGATGGCAATTTATCACACAGCACCGAAACTCACAGTGAAGCCTCAGCTAGACTGAAGTTCTCTTTCATATGCTAGTTATGATCTACTGCATGTTCTTTGGGAGCTTGAATATCATGCCTTAAATTAAGGACGTTATGTATTCATGTCCAAATCCTCCATACAATACACAGTCTGAATGTCAAATGTCTATCTGAAGAAACGGAGGTGAGAAGGAACTGCCAACAAATTATACAGCAGCTAAGAAATGGTCCCAAAGCATCAATGAGGCTGTGTATTTCCCACTGCCCTAAAGGTTAGAGCAGTATAATTGCACATATTAAGATTTTTCCCCAGCCTGAATTTGTCTTCAAATGAAACACTTCCTCTTTAGGGTGTTAAAGCAGATAAAGTATTCATTGGATTTGTATAGAAGTAAATTGCACTTGCTCCCAAGGCCATGTGAGATGTGTGTTCACACAATGTCTACTTAATACACTGGTATCTGCAACTGATCCGTTCTGACTCTGACTGGTTATACCATGGCTGAGAGTCTACATCACAAAGATATTTAAGGGTGATATTCTATAGAACTTTACATTTAAAGATTTCAAATTCAATCCACGCTGATAGCATGGTGGCTCTATGCCTTAGACATGACTGGGTATTCCTCTACAAGACACACCACATGAGCACTTATCCTTGAAAACCATTAAAGAACATTCTGCATGTATCTGTGTGTGGTTTAACTGGTAACAATAAGACAACTCAGATTTAAAGCTAAACATTCACTTAAGAGCTTCTGCTAGGTCAGGATCTTAACTGGCTTGTAAAGAAAGGATTGACTTAATTCAGTGGTGTCAATTCATGACACTTGCACAGATTAAATTGTATTCATAAGTAAGTAACCATGTAGTTTCATAAAAATCTTTTTAAATGGATACAAAAATAATGTGGCATTACATGCATTAAGACAAATCTGACTGGCTGGTGCTGTAAGAACCTAGGTAAGAACCTAGTCCTTCATGACCTAGGATTTGTAGATAGATAGAGGGCTCAGAACATTTTATTGTGGAACAGAAATAAAAAGGATACAGTAAAAAGAAGTATGAGGACAAACAGAGTCAGGCCAGGGATCAAATTAGTAAAAACATCAATAAAGTACTCATTCTACATACAAGTTTTTTGCTGTAGAAATGATGGCACCAGATGATCCAGTTGATCTGCAAGGAAAATGAAACGTCCAGCAGATTGGAACGGGCTACATGTTAGCTAAACCTTTTCCTTTTTTCCTAGAAAATGGAGATTTTAAAAACTGAGATTTTCAATAAATAAATAAATATTGAAATGTTTATTACAATTGTAATATTTGAAAATGATTTTTCAATAAATAAATGTCTGCACCTTTAGATTCCTGTCCCTTGCCATTTGTAGACGTAAGAAATGTAATGTTTTATCTCAATGAACAGAACAAATGAAAAGATAGGCAGCCAGATAATAGCACTAAACGACTGTCTCCTGTGAAACTGCTGTTTTGGACCTCCAGTAACATGACTTAGATCAAAATAAAAAGGAGCTATATACATTGTAGGAAGAAAGATGATGGTAGGAAGTTAGTGATATCAAGGAATGGAGAATGAAGGACCACAAAGATGTTATAATATCATTGGCAAAATATGAGCAGCTTTGTCTTGGTTGACCTTAAGATCAGTATAGTGTGATATGAATTAAATAACTCAGTGTTAATTTTGCCTGCCATAATCTTGTTCGCATACGACTGTCCTTGCAGGTAGATTTGAATTCACACAGTTCTCCAAGGAAGCAATCATTTTAACATTAAAACCAAAAGGCCTTATGCTTAATTCATTTGAGGTTTCTCAAATGAAAACACTGCCTAAAGCTAATGTTTGCTGTATGTGATAATAGAAGAACAAAAAAAAAAAAAAAAAAAAGGAGGGAAAAACAAAGCAGGCATATGTATGCTGCATTTTCCTCTATTTTTTCCCATATAAGCTTTTTGGTGTATTAGTCTAAACACTGAAGTAGTGGAACATATGGAATGCATAAAGTATCTGCTCCTAACATGTAATGTTGTCCATGTGGACAGGAGGAGCAGGCAGCAGCGGGGTCAGTCCCACAACGTACAGCAGCAAGCGCACAGCTCTGCCATGCCGACAGGGACTGCGGAGAGGGGATTGCTGCTGCTGCGAAGGCCTTCTGTCTCCTGGGCAAGCGTCTGTCTGTCTTTACAGCTACAGTGTAAATACACCTAAACGAAATTTTAGTGCTGCTAAGAAACGTGATGATGTTTTAGATCCATTTCTCAAACAAGTGGAGATATATGGCTTTCTGCAGTATCAGCGTGACTTTCCACCTCCTAAATTAAATACTTCCTAGTCCTCAAAAAGCTATTCTTCAGTATGCATTTCTAGAGGACCATTATAATGCATGATGTATTGGGTTTCAATTAGATAGAGATGTGTTAATAAAGAACTGCATTATCATTTCATAGAATAACCAGGTTTTCCTCATTTGTTTCACACCAAACTGCCTAGCTTTAATTAGCAAGAAGAAAATATCCATTCGATCTGATTGAAGATCCCCAGGTACACTCATGTCCGTCTGAGGAGGTTCTTGTGAAGATTATGATAATGAGTAATTACCTTTGGCTAAAAGCTGTTTTAATTCCATTGTCTAGAATGAAGAGCTTGAACTGATTCCTCTCAGGAAAGAAAAAAAGAGGATGAAATATTAAATTATATTTAAATTCTGTTTGAATAGTAAAATTCAACTATGTTTTTTTCTCTACTTTTTTTTCTTTTAGTCTCTGCTATGACATATGTTCTTACTCATTTATGAAGACAGCAGCACCTCTGTCCTCAAGACTGACAGGATGACTTCACTGAAGTCATACACCAGTGGCTTCATACACTGTGAGACTCTCTTTTTCTTGCCTTTAAAGGCTGCATCTCTTTGATAGGTACTGACATTTTTGACCAAGATTTACAAGAAAATAAAATACAAGTTCACATTTAAATACTTTGGAAACATGAATACATTTCTGAGATGTGAATTTTAGCGGCTCTGAGCTCCTATGCTAAACCAGATGCTTGGTTTAAGGTTCCATATGACCTAGAAGTACAAGTACGAAGAGGAACTTTCTGGTGACCTGACTTTTTTACACCAAGATTTTGAATGCCTCCTTTTCTGTGAATGAAAAGATTAAAAGCCCCCTCACATAAGGGATGATACTTGGCATCCAACAAAACATGCTGGGGAAAGGGCAGCCTTCGCAGAGCAAAGATTGGTCATGCGGCTTGGAGGATGGCTGCACAGCCTGGTGTGCCCCACTGCTCACCTCGCTGCCCCACTGCACCTCTGCACGGCCCCCTTCTGTTTTACCGACTTGGGCTCCTGACCACAAAATCTAAGTTGGAGAAGGGCCTGGTGGCTGCCTGGGCCTTACCCTCTTGTGGTATTTTGCCAGGAGCAGCTGTCCACCTAGATTTAGAGGCCAGAAATTGTTGCTGCTCCACTGTTCCAAATATAGCCAGAGTGGCTCTCCTAATCCTGTCTTTGACTTTAAAAGGAAATAATCTGCTCCAGCCTCTTTGTAGTGGTGGCCAGGATGCTGGAGTGTGTGTATGGATGTGTGTGTGTGTCTGTATGTATAACCAGAATGAAAGTGCAGAGGAAAGGTGATTATCTAAATGCTCTTCCTGTTGCAGTTCCCTATAGTGGGAGAAGTTATTCCAAAGCATTGACACTAGTCTGGACTCACCTCGTAAGTGGTTCCATGATTTCTTATTACCACAGGAAATTGGATCAGGACTCACCCTTAAGGAAAACAGTGCTCACAAGTGCTCTAAGCGCAAACACGGTCCGTGGACAACATTGCCTTATTCATTTTTAATGATTTTTGCATATCATGCCGACTGAATTATGCCTGGATGCACAGCATGTGTTAGGGGAAAGAGTTGGATGAGAGGAAGTGGGAAAGAATTCGATCTTTAAAATACATGCTTCCAGGCATTTCAACCCTTTGAAACTGTAAAAATACATCTGAAGTGTTTAAGGAGTCATCAAAAGCACGCATCTACTCTCCCTCAGTTGTAGTATGTACACATTATATACATGTGTCCATGTACGTACAAAATTTTAAGCAGTCCGTCTTCCACTAGATAGATGGAAGCAAAATACTTATGGACAGTTCCACCTTTATTTCTATTGGTTCTGCATTTATTTCTGCTTTAAAGGGTTAGATGGCCTTTCAGTATCACCAGGTTACTACCAATGCCACCCAGTTTTGTTTTATGATAAAAATCGTTCATTATGGAAACGTCTGTTTCTCCAAATGATAATTTCCCCCCCTGTAGAGATCTCCTGCTGTGATTAGTTTTCTTGTGCGATGAGAAGCTGCTAAAAAAGGCTGTTAAGGCTGTTCTAGCCACAAAGGCACTTTGGAGCATCAACAGCCAAGCCCTTGTTCATGGGGCCAATTTATTTGATCATAAATAAGCACCCATGGCAACCTTGCTGCAGGGTTCAGAATGGCTTCGAGATTCAGTACCAAAAACCTTCTGTGGAAGAGCATTTTTAATGAGCTCTCATTACGGTAGGATTTTAATTTTCCTGAGGTGGAATGCTGGTATATCGGCTTCAATGAAGCTGACATCTGTGGTTATTCTGATTCATTTGGAGTGGACTCATGTCAGTGTTTGCCAAAATCCACAGCTGTTTTGCCCTAACTAAAACCTCCTGCAGAAGACTGGCATTTGCAGGTCCAGTTATGCAGTCAAGTGGAGATGGGCCTTTTAAAAGTCTTTCAGGCAGATAAACAGAGAAAAACAAAAAGCTATGCATGCAGAGAGTCAGTGACACAGAGAAAGTTAGCATATGCACCATTAACATGTCAGCAGAATCACTCTTTCTGTACAAAACCTCACATGCTAATTGGTTTTCTTCAGATGTGAAGGTCTCCTATTGTGGGTTACTATCCCTTATCAATCAGACACACCTCCTAAATAAAAACATTCCAGGGAAAGATTTCTGGAGGCACAGACAAAACTCTGAAAGAAACTCAATTTTCCCACTTACCGTGGTGAAGATGAGGGATGAGAAAAGATCTGAGGAAAGACATTATATCAAAATAGCTATGTAAGAAGCACCTCCCATCTCTTTAAAGTGACTTTCTCTGCCTGCTGATACCTGCCTTTGATGTCTGCTCTTTACTAGTTATCACTCCACTGACGACACTGGCATGGACAGGTCTCCATTTATTTGCCCATTTATTTATCTATTTTTGGAAAGTTTTTCTTTTGTTAGCGTAGTTACTCTGTGCATGTCTGGGTTCACTGCATAAACTACAAGGGCTGAGAATGCTAGTTAATTGAGGTTGGTGCTTGTAAATTTTCCTAAAAGTCATATAACAGCTGAGTAGAATTTCCTGATTGCACGAACTGTTTTTTTGTTGTTTCTCTTGACTTGACTTTAGCATCTCATTTGGAAAAAAAAAGGAACTGGTAATTGCCAAGACAATAATCTCTTCCCATTAGAGCTGTTAAGAACTGCAAGATAACTATCCACTTCCTGGCTTGCAGGAAAGGTGCATCTCCAGTAGGAAGATTTATTTGTTATCTATTGAACTTTAAGGCTCTTTAAGATTCTTTATCTCTAAATGCCTTTATTGAGTAAAGTGGTTCCCTGGACAGAGAATGGCGGTAGTTTCAGCAGGACACTTCCCTTCAACTCACTGGAGGTAATTAGAAACCTACTGAGATAAACAGATACTTACCAGGTAAGATGGAACAGGAACCTCATTTAAAAAAGCTTTATGTAAAATAAGGTGCCTAATTATAACACTGAAATAATGACGACAACAACAACAACAAAAGACAGGAAAAAGAGAAAAGTGCTTAAGCCTCAGATAATCACCCAGAGACCTCTCATGATATTCCCTCATCTTTGGCCTAGTACCTTTTTGGATTAGGGACAGTCATTTACTTGTACAGACAATGCACAGACACAGATATGTCCCAAGCCCAACTTGGACCACCAAGTACTACTTTAACATAACAGTGTAATCTTTTTCTTGACATTCTAAATAACAGCCTAAGGACCTATCCTGATTTTAGTGAACCAACCCATGTATGGCCTGACCTGAGTTTCTGTGTCCCAAGGGAGGACTGCTGTTCTGCAGAAGGGTATGAGCTCAGCTCTGGTGGCCTTGTATGGCTGAAGAGCAAAGGTTAAAGAGTCCATGGGCTGCATTTCCAATCCAGAGTTCAGACCTGTGTGTGGTGCTGTATTGCATTGCTATGTGGACTAGCCTAGGCAAAAAAAACAGCTTTCAACTGTCTTCCAGATCCACTGGTAGACAACTACACGTTCTCCTTGATATATTCTCAGATTGCTTGAATTTTAACAAATGATGTAAACAAAACTGTTACAAATTAAGCTTATACCTACATCACCCTTCAGTAAGGCCAGAGGAGAACAGTTATTTAAAAATTTGCGTAGAGTTTTTTTTTCTCTCCATCTTTTAAGAATTGGTACTTTTTGATTACATATTTACAAAGTGCCAGTTTCAGAAAAATAGTCTGTGTGGATAGTTTGGCAGGGCACTGGTGAAACAGGATCATCAGGAGCAAATCTAAGTCTTTAGACAGCCAGTGTTCTCCTATTATATCATTACCTTGACTGAAACATAGCTTTAATAAGACATTTTTGGTAAGTTGCCTTTTTTTTTTACAAAAATACTGTACTTCTTCATCTGGTGTTAACAGTTTTCTGAAAAGACTCAAGGTGTAAAGTTGTCCTGTATTCAAGAGGAAAAATAGAGAGGAGCAGAAGACCCTTGTTATCCTGATTAGCCCATTAATGGTTATTAGGACATTATGTGTGAAGGCAGGTTAAGCAAGTAAATGTCTTCCCTAAACTACACGGATAAGGTAACAGATACTTGGCTTTGAACGGGGTCTACAGCAGGTTGTCATACATCACTGTTTTCTCACAAAATAGATTTTTTTTTCACAGTTCTAAAAATGGCTATTCTTTTGCATTGCGAAAAGATCAAATTGCAAGTAAACTATGAATTAACTACCAGAAGGTATTGCAGCAGTCATGAGGAAAGGTTTTCTGCAGGAAATAGCTGTTCTACAATTTTCCAGCTCTAGTAGACCAACTGGGTATGCAAAAAACTTCATTAAAATTAGCAATAATTCCTTAGGCTATTTCCTCTAAGTAAATATTCTGCATATTTTCAAGTTCCTACATGATCTACTCTGACAGTTTTGGAAGGGTTGTCCTTTATAACAGATTGCAGTGTAACCCCCAAATAAACATTTAATAAAAGAATAGCTCATTTCATCATCTAGTGGAACCTACTAAAATGAGATTCAGTTTGAAAACAAATAAAAGGGATATTATTGAACTGTTCACTTTAGGAATTGGGATTTTATATTTTTTTTTTTTCCAAAATATCTTATCTGTCACTACCCCTTATGCCTTATGCTATACTTATTCCACTGGCCTTAACTCAAGATGTACATTTAAATGTATTCAGAACAAAGTATTGTTAGTACAAAAATAATTTTCTTCCCACCGCTCACAAATTTCATTCTTTTTATAGGTTTTTTCTCTGCATGACTTCACACACAGTAAGCATGGCAGTAAGGGATCTGGAGTTTTCTTAAAACTCGTAAGCACCAGCCTGCAGTCCTTATATCACTATTTGGGTACTGAAAGCCTTGAGGTTTACAAATTGGCTTTTGGCAGTAGTATCATGATGTTTTAGGAGGAAAAAGGGGAATGTATTGATATTTGGTATCCCTACAGAGCAACTAGCCATTCAGTATCTCTCTAGCTCAATCTAACTTCAAAATAATCACGGGAAAATTTTTGCAACTGAAACACTTAAAGAAAAACATTTAAAAAGGGAATAAAATCTGTTCTTCATTCTGTAATTCCACATGTCAGAAATTTCTAGAAAACAGTGACTTTAAAACAATTTTCCTAAAAATAGAGTTGGAACAAATACTATTCTTATATATTGCTTTTAGGTTTTGTGATGTTTTCTATTGAGGAATTTCTGAGAAAAGAAGAGACAGATGTGTCATGTGTAATTGCACCTCAGAACAGGGCTTTATCAGGATAACTGAAAGAAGAATGTGAACTGTTAAAAGTTCTCTGGAAATGTTAGAGACATACACAAAAAAGCAAAATAGCAAAATATTCTCTAAGGGGCACCATGGCTTTCTACAGAGAAAAAAACATTCTCAATTGTGTGAGTACACACGGAGAGGATATAGATATTGTAACCTCCCTCGTTTGGTGGGACTAAGGCAGACTGAAATGTGTGCCGCTGTGCTTAGGAAAAGAATCCTGCTCAGCCCAGCACACCTTCAGGAAAGTCCGGAGAATGTAATTCAATGCCATGCCATGCCATGCATGCTGGAAATGTAGGAAATTATAAACAAAAAAATACTGCATCATATACTTTTGTTTAAGTAGCCAAAAACTTTGCAAAACACACACACACAAATCAACATCTTAAGCAATGAGACATTTTGGTACCTTAATGCTTTCAACCAATTAATTTGACATTTTTTTCCTAAGGGCGGTATCTAAAAAAAGATAAGTGACTCAGTTTAGCTATTTTTAGAGCTTATTTAAATTCTCTCAAATTAAAACAATGTAAATAGTGCCCTAACCCAAAACAGTGTCTTACTTTCCAGAGGCTGATTTCTGCTCTTGTCTTTTTCTGTTCATTCATTCAGGAGCCTGCCCACTTGTGATGTCTCTATCAGTAATGATTAACTAACCTCTGTGCTGAATCCTTATACTCAGAGCAATTTTTAATACTTCCCCCATGTTCTCGACAACCTTATTTTTAAAAATGAGATGACAGAAAATAGTTTTCCCAAAATTCACCATAAAAAGATGTTAATTAATTTATAGATACTGTTCCTCATAATTTTTATTTAATGGGCCAAAGCCTTTATTTTTATTAGCACTAAGTCAGTATTAATTTTGCTTCTGATGTATACTAGGAATCAGATGTTATAAGACACTTGAGACATTAAAAATTGCTTCTGACCTTGGAACTGTGCTGCCAGACCTGGACAACTGAAACTGCTCATTATTCAGCCCAGTCACTCTTGGATCTGCAACACTGCACATTTGGTACCCTTCCTCTGGCTGAAGGCTGGCAGAGCCTCCTCATTTTCCATTTTTACACATACATGCACACTGCTGAAGTCTCTGCACTAAGGAATTTTATTTCTTTAGGACATAGTGACTCTTAGTCTCTTTTATTTGCTCTTTTACTTCAATGATTTAACCTGTCTCTGCTGTTCACTTGCTGGTCGAAGGTTATGTCACACATTTAGTTTTCTCACTAGACACTCTGCAGAAATGCTCATTGCATCCTGATCTTCCACTGTCATCCATCCAGCTCACCTGTTTTGCTTAACATCTAACTGAAGCACTTGTGGACAGACAAGAAACAATGTACTGCTGTACCACAAGGACCAACAGAGCTGTTTAACTTGAAGTTATCTCAGAGAAAGCCTTAATCACATTTCTAAGCTGCTTTATCTCTCAAACAGATTAACATTTTTGAGTTTTTGCAATTAACTTGCAACTCTCCCATTGCCCACTTCATTTATATTTAGTTTTCTCTTTGCTGATGACAGGATTATCTTTCTTCTCCTGACATGTCCAGTAGACATCTTTCTCTGACCTGGGAGAGCCACAGTTGCTGTCAAATCCATCCAGCTCCTCACTGAAATAAGCCCCGCAACTGTGCCAGGTTTCTCTGCCAGGAATTCTGCTCCACTTGAACTAAGGCTTAAAGCAGGAAGCAGAATACTTTTCTTTCAATTACTTTTGAGGTCAATAATGGGGTCATCAGTAATTAACATCTAGAATATTTCTGACCATTTGTACTTTTATTAACACAGGGAGACCTGACAGGCTCCTGCTTCAGGGTAGGTTACATGTTCTTATACATTAAAAATCAAGAGAATAACACCCACTACTTTCAAACTAGGTGGAAATTAGTTAATATTAACTTTTGCTTTTAAAATGAGAGCTATTGCTTACTGCCTTTCATCCTCTCAGTGTCCTGAAAAGAAAATGAGATTTGAGCACATTCTTCATTTCTGCCTGATGGATAAAAATTAATTGAAGTTGAAATTAAAGTGAATTATAATGAATTTAAAAAAATGAGTGAACTATAATAAGAGTACTTCACAACATGAAATGTTAAACAAACAGGTTCAGTTTGTTGATAATATCTGCTTTATCCCTTTCTGAACACAAAATAAAAGAAAGCCAGAAAGACACCAAAAGATACTTCTCATCCTTCTCAAACTCAGACCACTCTTAGTGATTCAGATTGGGACCACATTTTTGTCACTTAGACTAGAACAGCAAATCTCAGTTATTATCCTCAAAATTCTATTCAAAAAAAAGTGTGAATAGACCAAGTGCACGGTCCTGCACCTGGGGAGAAATAACCCCAGACACCAGGACAGGCTGGGGACCGACCTGCTGGAGAGCAGCTCTGCAGAGAAGGACCTGGGCGTCGTGGTGGACGACAGGTTGACCATGAGGCAGCAGTGTGCCCTCGTGGCCAAGAAGGCCAATGGGGTCCTGGGATGCATTAAGAGGAGCGTCTCCAGCAGGTCGAGGGAGGCGATCTTACCCCTCTACTCAGCCCTGGTAACGCCACATCTGGAGTACTGTGTCCAGTTCTGGGCCCCCCAGTACAAGAGGGATGTGGAGCTGCTGGAGAGAGTCCAGCGCAGGGCCACGAGGATGATCAGGGGCCTGGAACATCTGCCCTACGAGGAGAGGCTGAGGGAGCTGGGCCTGTTCAGCCTGGGGAAGAGAAGACTGAGAGGGGACCTAATCAGTGTGTACAAGTCCCTCAAGGGAGGCAGTGAGGAGGATGGGGCTGGCCTCTTTTCAGTGGTGGCCACCGACAGAACAAGAAATGGCTACAAACTTAAACATCAGAAGTTCCACAGGAACTCAAGGAAAAATTTCCTGACGGTGAGGGTAACAGAGCACTGGAACAGGCTGCCCAGAGAGGTTGTGGAGTCTCCTTCTCTGGAGATCTTCAAAATCCACTTGGATGCAGTCCTGTGCCACGTGCTCTAGGTGACCCTGCATGTGCAGGGGGGTTGGACTAGATGAACTCTAGAGGTTCCTTCCAACCTTAGGCATTCTTTGATTCTATGAAAAGTTCAGCAAATAATTCACTTCTAAAGACAAAGAATTATTCTTTGTGAAATTAAATTCAACATTCAAATGCCTCCCAGTTTCCGTGGAAGACTCCAGCTAAAGTAGAATTTCTTACTTTCTCTCATCACTTTCTCTAACCATAAGCAATCAGCTGCAAACTGTCCTCACTGTTAAGACCTGGCATGTTATTTCCAGTATGAGTATTTCACATTTCCATTTCCAGCAGTTGGATCTTGAACTATTCTTTTTTCCCTCAGAAACCAAGATTGGTTCTTCAGACATGTTCAGGAGTAAAAGAAAACTAATTAGTGCTATTACTGACTTGGAAATGCTCATGTGGAACACAGATGCCAGCCGCCACACTGAACAGATGAATGACCAACCATCTTTTTATTTTCTTCTTTGGAAACCGTAAAAATTATTGAGAAAAGGGAATGTTGTTGTTAAGTTATTGTTGTTAAGACATTATTTTGAAATTACTCCTAAATGGAAATCATAACCAGGAGTAATTTGAGATTGCTTTGATTGTGCTACAAAGGAATCCAAATCGGGCTAATTTCACATCTTTCAGGTTCAGGGATTGAAAGAATGGGCCTCTCCACGGGGTGACGTTTTCCCCATATTACACGGGGACTGGGGTTAACGATGGCGTCATTCCCTCCGCGCTGTTATTACATTGCAACTTGTTGAGCAATTATCCCTGGCAGACGCACGAAGCAGAAAGATCACACCCCTCCCCACTCCTAATGCTGGTGCTATTATGAAAAATAAAATTAAAACATATTAGAGCACAGGGACAGGGCAGAAACAATAAGGCACCAGGTTGTAATTCACTCACAGACATTTTCTCGCTGGCTCTAACTCACATTTTTTTAAGGCCCAGTGAAACATTGTTGAATTAAAAGCATTCTCAATAGATTCCTTTGCCATGGCAACAGCTTGGAAGAGTTTTTTTTCCAAACAATTTTACAGTACAATTTGTGTGCTGTGCCATATTATTTTCATGCCATTGTGGAGCATGCTGCAAAAAAAATGCTAAAATGCTTGCATCCTTATGGCATAGTGTGGCAATAACAATCATCTGGTTTTGTGTTGCTCTCTGTTGCCTGCTATAAGTAATCTTGATTTTGCCCTATAGTTTTTGATTTCAAATACTTAACTCCTATCATGGCCAATTAGCTGACAGTAAAAAGCTCACAGTAGATCCAATTACTTAAATGCCCTTAAAAAATTTCTTATGTAAAAACATACAAGAATTGTACCTTTGTATGTTTTATGTACTTGAAAAAATGACCAAAATGCTATATATATTTATCTTATGCCTCTACCACAATATATCTTCAGCACATTCTTCAAGAACTGTCATGTAAACCTATTTGTAGCATGGTCTGGGCTCACATTCATTAGAGGAAGGCATAGTTCATCCTCCTGGAAAACATGCCAAGAAAATATTAGGAAAGAAAACATACCAAGAAAATATTAGGAAAAGAAAGAAAGCAAAGGTTTCTTTTTTTTTTTTCTTTTTTCTTTTTTTTTTTTTTTTTACTACCAACTCTACTCAATGTTGTAGATTAATGGAATATCAGTATGTTTGACAGTGAAAGAAAAATTATGAAATTATGTTCTGGGATTTTTTATTATGAGCACATTTCATCAATATTTTATTTGTGGCTCCTAGTAAACTAATTGTTACTTAGAGCATGCCACCTTTTAGAATTATCACAAATACTATCAAGCCGTCAAGTGCTGGAGATCATCAGCTGCTGGATCTGAGGCAAGTGTTAAGTCATTATTTGGTGAGTATCCTTGTTGTACGGGGTGGGGACAGAAAACAAACTTTTAACCAGACTGCTAAAGACTGTAAAACTCAGACATCAAAACAGCACATACAGAAATAGAAGCATCCAATGTGTGGTATACAACACCTTAAGCATTCCTGTTGAAAAGGTGCAAAATATATGGATTCCCAACGGATTGGAAAATCATGTAGAAATCAAGCTTGGTCCTTTTTAGAGCTAGAGCCCAGATGCCAAAATGCTTAAGGTCTTCCTTAATGCTTGCAAATTCAGACACCTAAGATCTAAGCCACCCTCTACATAGTCCTGCCCCAGCATGAGGCATCTTGGGTGCCATCACACAGGCGACCCTTTGCAAAATGGCCTGGGTGACCACATGTAATCCACCAAGCTGGATTAAAGAGCAACAGGGAATTACAAAGAGACGCCAGAGCAAGAAAGGACTCTAAACAAGTCTAGGAGAAGTGGGAACATTCATAACACCGTCTGAAACGGGCGAGCAGAAACACCGTCATTCAAACTGCGTCTGTCACTGCCAGCAGTCGCTCCATGGCCCCGTGGCCTCTGTGTGGGCTGCCAGACCTCTCTGCTATGGGGTGTCCTGAGAGCTGCCCCAGCTGCACAGCACCCAGGGACCTACATCATTGATACATCTGGGTCGTGCAGGAACTTCTCACCGCTGATCCAGAGTGTATGGTTCTCTGATTGTCAGGTAATGCTGTCCTGTTAATGAATTAAATAACTGCTTTGATCCTGATTTGGTTTAAACTAATCAAACTGGTAACATTTTACCTGAGATATACAGGAATGGGAATCTATCTGCCCATCTTAGTCCCTTTTTTGCTTAAATTTTAGGTGTCCATGGTGGACCAGATTTCCTAAGTACCTAAATTACTTATGAATTTCTAGAGTCAGTGTCAGGAAAGGTCAGCTTAGGCATGTATAAAATCAGACTGGGTCCCCGTTGCCTCCAGGTATCTCAGTAAGGTACTTAAGCTTAGATGAGATGAGTAGAAGCCTAAATGTAGTGAACTGTAACATCTAAAAACCCCTCGAATCCTACAGCTTGATCCTGCTGGAAATTTACCAGCATTCCAAATGTTAAGCCATCTCTTACGCTGAAATCAGTAGGAAATCATGCTGGAGAATACCTTTGTAGAAAGAGACAAGTACACTATACTTGCTGCAATACCTGCTCTCATTTTTACAGGGAAATCGTATTTCCAGAGAAACTTGATATCTTTTTCAGAAATGCTGACAGAGCCTTAATTATACATGTCCTAGAGGGCACTGCTATAATACCAATTTTGTTTCCTTGGTTACTAACTCATGTAATCATAATGTATATATTCTACCGTAGCATTATTATGACATGCCAAAGAAAGCATGTCATTATTCAGACTGGCCAACATTTAAAAAAAGAACAGCTGTATATGACTTCAGATTATTCAAATTATATTAAACATTCTCCATTTATTTTACTTAAAGCAAATGCCAGCAGTAAATCAGACAGTGTGCATGAACTAAATTAGAATTATCTTCATTATTACATTTGGCCAAACTTTGTCATTATTTATAACCTGGTGGTATTTCGGTAGCACTGATAAGACTCAATGTCCTGTTATGAGCACCGTATGAATACAAAAAAAAAAAAAAAAGATACAGTTGGCCAGGAGTAGCTTGAAGGAACTTTGACTTCTTCGCCAGGAAACAGCAAAATGTCTCAGAGTTGTATTAAGAAATATTTACAGTTGTAAGATGTTGTTTATATTATCATATGGTTGCATAGTTTACTTGCTTCAGCATTTCTCCTTCTTATTTTTACCTTGCGGGTAAATTTTGGGAGCCAATATCATTAAGTGAGACACAATTGGTGTTCACAGAATCCCAGAATGGTTGAGGCTGGAAGGGACCTCTAGAGATCATCCAGTCCAACCCCCTGCTCCAGCAGGGACACCCAGAGCACGTGGCACAGGGTGGCATCCAGGTGGGTTTGGAAGATCTCCAGAGAAGGAGACTCCACAGCCTCTCTGGGCAGCCTGTGCCAGGGCTCTGTCACCCTCACAGCAAAGAAGTTCTTCCTCACATGGAGGTGGAACTTGCTGTGTTGCGACTTGTACCCATTACCCCCTGTCCTGTCACTGGCCACCACCGAGAAGAGGTTGGCCCCATCCTCTTTATTGCTGCAAGGTTTCCTTTGCTTGACCAAACTCAAATTAGAGGAAAACAGTCCCAAAGAATGAAACACAATGTGGTTTTCTTCACATATTCTTCACATATATTTCACAGAGGATTAGATTTGTGATAATTTAATGGATGAAGGATGATCTTTCAGTAAGACTCTAGGCTTTTTGATAGCCAAAGAACTTAAAACACACCTGAAAAATCTAGACATGTACAAAATAACTATTAAGTGCAAAATGAGCATCATGAGTGCAGGGAGCTGAATTAATGGAATAATGACATTGAGTAGGATTCATTTCATCCAGTATTACATATCCGTGACCTAGACATTTAAGCTACTCACTTGGCCTGTTATTAGCCAACAAAGAGAAATAGGCATTTCATGCCAGTGCCAGGTAGAGGTCAAAATAAATTAAATGCATTACAACCTTCAAGTACACTCAAGACAAAAAAAAAACCAAACCACTCCTGGATTGTGGTGTGACTACAGCCTACTGTGCCTTTAGTGGAACAGTTTCCTGCAGGAAAAGCATGAATATAAGCTCTACTCAGAACACAAGAAGGGAAAAGACACTTCTCTTTCTGTGCATAAATGTAGATCCACAATGATAGTATATGTCATTGCCATTAATGTGCAATAACTGAGCCAACGAAGTCTGGAAATCCCTGCCTAACATCATACTGAATAGCTTTCTGAGTCTATATGAAAGACACACACTGTTTAAAGCCTAATAAAAGGCTCCCTGGATGGCTTTTTAAGTATTTTTGGATGTTTTCCTATGAAAGACTTCCATAAATCAAGACATTATTTTTATTATTGAGAATGTTCTGTAATCATTGAGCAATTCTCGAGTGTCAAGTCAGACAAACACATAAAAAGCCAGCCAAGATGAAAGTTAAATGAGGATAATACCATAAATTGATGTGGCATTACTGATTTTTCTCGACCAAATTTTTTGTAAACCTATGATACGAAAAAACTTTAAAAATTTGCTATTCAAAGACACAGCAATTTTGCAGGATTGATCCACAAGTGAAATTCATATGCAATGCTGCCACTTTCTCATAAGGGAGAACGTAAAGTTTCCCTCAAGTAACTTCTGCAATCACAACTCTTGCTCGGTGGGTCTGTTTTTCTGCATTAGGTAAGGAGGTTAGCAATGACTTTGTGCAAAGACAAAGACTTCTGAAAAATATTAACAACTCAAATTAGTGTTTTTGTTGTCAGAAGACAGCATAAATATGAACTAAGCTGTATAGACATGCTTGTTTTATAAATATAATTGGCGAGGTTTATAATTTTAGATAACTAGAAACAGAATTCTAGAGATGGAAATGAACAAGTTTTACTACAGGCCATTCCCCATAGTCAAGAAAAATAATTATGTTGGATTATATATACTCCATGGATGATTGCTACTCAGTGACTTAAAGAGGCTTAAAATAGAGCATCACTCTGTCAGTACTTCCTAAAGAGAATCACTACCTGCACCTTAAATTCTTTGTTAACTTTAGACTTCTGCATCTGAAACATCAGGAGTAGGCACCTAGCTCAACATTTACAATGAATTTTTCCTTATTTTTCTTGAATTCTCTGTTAAAAAAAGTTTCTATTTAAAACAACAACAAGCACATGCTATTAACTATTAGGGTAATTATTGTGTAATTACATTGAAATATTTTCCATTTTTGGCAATGACAATTTTTGTGCAAATTATGCTTTTGAAGACCTAAGGACATTTATGCAATTTACTTGATGACTGAGACCACATTCACTTTTATTATACATGATTGCTTTAAAAGAGTCCATGTTTGAAGCTACTTCTGTTTTGCAAAATGCCTCTCACCTTCAGAGACTTCCTGTAGTATGTGGGTGACCATTTGCACTTTATTGCTAAAAGACAGCACAACAGAAGCAGTGTTCAGTGTGTTTGTCAGTATTCAATTCTCATAAACACATGTAATGAGCTTTTACAGTTAAATTCTGAAATTTTTGAGGAGGTCGAGGGGGTAAACAGTTTCTCTCTGATATCAGAGATATCACTACTCACCACTCATTTTTCTTGGCACCAAACTATCCTATACAAACTATTCTCCAAATCTGAACTGACACATATTTATCTTGATCTCTAAAGGTCATTCTTCACTTCATCAGAAACAGGTGGTGGAAGAAATAAAAGGTTTTCCTGCTCATGGATATGCCCTTATTCTGCAAAAAATTGGATCATCTTTTTGGAACATGAGCATGCAGAATTCTACTATTTCAGAGGAGGTCTCACCAACCTTATACAACAGCTTTGTTCCTTTCTATCTCCCCATACCAACCATGGCAAGGAATTGATGACACCGTGCATTTCCTCTGCTGATAAGATCAATCGTTCCATCAAACAAATAGCAGGTCAGTCTGACATTTTTAACCTTGTAGGTAAGTAAGTCCTGTGTTTTCTCTTACTCGCTCTATGGCTTTCTTTAGCATTGCCTCAGAATTATTTCATAGTTTTGCTCTTTATGGAGTTGAGCAAAAAATAATCCATAGATTCTAGAAAGGTGTTTTTTTTTCCTCAGAGGAGCTACATTTGAGGACCGTGCATAGTAAACAGTACCATTAGCAATACTATAAAGTTGCTAAATATTCTTGTTATAAAATGTGCTGTTTCGTACTTCAATTTTTCCAGTATTCCGAAGCTAATCTGCTCCCCACCATCCTCAGCCTAGTTCTTGGTTTTGCTTCCACCTCAAATGCTGTCATTTGCTAATTTTTTTAACACACTTTCTCATTAGTCATTCTGCCTCTGCCTCTGAATTCTGAGTGATCACTCTGGAAAATACTTTTCGTATAATGCAAGTTTGCTTCCCTCTGCCTAACCAAATCCACTTCTTTGTTCCTTCTTTTCTTTCTACGTACTTGACAAAACAAAACTATTTGATTTTGTTCTCTGAAAGGTCTAATTCATCTTTACTTTTCTCACTTTAATTGTACACTTTCCAGGCTCTAAAGCAGAGCTTGCTTTCTTGGTTGATAAATGCCTTTTTTACTCCATTCCTTGTAGACTCTTCCCATAGTCCTAGTATACTAGTTAAAAATTAATTCTTTGATTTTTTGTTACCTGGGAAAAAAATCTTGGTTTTATATTTTCAGCTTACAGAGGTTCCAACCTCCTGGCCATAGAAGTTCCCAGATTAAGTGATTTAGGCTAAATCCATATATTTTTCAAAAATAACATATTTGAATTAAAATATTATAAGAATAGAAGTGCACAATTCTATATATGAACATAAATCTATGTGGTTTGATGCTTATTTGCCAACCTATCCTTAAATCAATCTTTCTTCTTACGTCATACACTAGCTATCTTTTATTATCTAAGGAAAAAATGAAAAGTAAACTTTCTTCATAGAAGAAAGACATTTTTCTTACCACATTAATCAGAACATGTTTATTTTTTTGAATGCAAAGGTATGAATCATTATCTCTCAGTGGATTTTTGCAGATTACTTCACATATATATGATACAAAATAGAAATGATGCTTAGCATTTTTCTTAGCAGTTACTTTCTGCTATAGAAATGTCTATGGTGCAAGTGTGTGATTGAGGGCCTTTGATATCTATGTTATCACTATCTATCTCAGCTGTAATGGCTTTTGTGCCGTAGTCCAACTGGGTATGTTACTATCTGCAGAATAAAAATTATTCTTCAACACTGATTATTGAAAACCAACTGAACTGTTTCTTGATTGAAAAAGTTGTAGTTAAATGTGCAAGTGACAAACAGATTCTTAATAAAATGGTTCTCCACAGTTATCAACACAGTAACACATATGTTTTTATCAATCCTTGCTTATATATTTGAAATATTGAAAAAAATATATTCAATAAATAGCAATATGAATTTCAGTAGGAATGGACTAAGCCCTATAGTGAATTTCCCAAAATCAAGTTCAAAAGCAAAGATTTAACTAAGAATTGAGCTAGTGAGATAAGAATTGATCTTCTGGACTAAAAAGCTTAGACTAAGATACTGCAGAATGTCCATGTTATCCAATTCCTATTAGCTGAAACTAATACTGAGATAGATCATTCATGGACCTATATCTTTATTTAAGTGCTATCTTTGGAAAGCCAGTTTGACTTTTTAATGCTTTTTTAGTCCTTTATTACTACGCTTTCATGGAAAATATTCAAAATCAGCTAATTTGTACAGGCCTAAAACAACTTCTCCACCAAGACTAAATTTTAATCAAACACAAGGTACCATGAAGAGATTACTCACACAAAGAATGATTTCATTTTGGGGGGAAATGTTCTCCTCATTGAAAGATATGAAATCATTTATTTATTAGCATAACCATGAAAATGAAAAACATATCCTTAGAGAAAAAGAATAAAAATCCAAGCCCTGTGGAATCTAACATAATATTATGAAATCTTACAATATTCATGGCTTAACTGAAGGCACTAGGAGTGAAGTATGTTTTGAGACTTACACTAAAATAAATACATCGGAATTCTTGTGGGGAGGAAGTGGAAATAAAACCTAAAAGGGCTGCTTGCAGTAATATATGATTATTTGAATTCCAGTTCAGATTTTTTTTCTGTTTGATTTTTAAAACACTGAGTTTAACTAATCACCTTGCACTTAGCATTATATTTCATAATATGAAAGTCTGTTATGAATCTTCATTAGTCCACCTTCACAGGAATTCTATGAATTACTATTATTAGTACTTTTTACATATGAATAAAATGAATCAGAAACATGTGTTAAGTGACCCTGTTGGGATCTTACAGGAAGACGGAGATGTTGTCAAATAAAGCAGATGATATATTTTTCTCACCGCACTTCTTCTAACCACAGCTTGACTTTTATCTCTTATAGCACTGGGGTCAGATCCGGCAAAAAGCCTTGTGAAGCATGAACTTCTTACTTCATCTCGGGCATCTGAGGTCATCAAATCTCAATCTGTTTATCTTTCTTGCAAAAGAAATTGATGTTTGCATCTTGTAAATAAAATAAATCTTCCAATTCACAACTCCTTACTGGTTTTGTACCCCAAATAAGAATAAGAATCATTTAAATAAGAATCATTTCACTACCCCCTTACTTGAATACCTTTGGTGTGGTAGGAACTATTCTGAGATTAAAAAATGCCTTTTTGAAAACTTTCTTCTGGGTATTCTGACTATGAAGGTGTGATGATTAAAAATTCTGTATTTGTTGCACAAAGCCCCTAAGAATTAATAAAGAACTATTCACATGTGTACTCGTTTTATTCTGCTCAAAGTGCTAATATGTGGCAGCAAGAAAAACAGAGAGAAACATAATAAGACCAAAGGTGAATGCAGAGTAATAAATAAGATCCAGTGTTGAATTTGTTGTAAATATTCAGCTAGGCTAGAAAGACCAAAGATAAAATCTCTCAGATGGAGATTCTTTTACCAGCAGAGGGTAAGTTTCTCCTTTACTAAAAGCATTTGGTCAGAAACATCATGATGTTCTACCAAGGGACCTCAATTTCCCTCCTGGGGCACATGAGGGATATGTTTGCAGACTATTTTGAAGCTGCATTGCAGAATCTCTCTTGCCTTCCCTTGCAGGGACTTTACTTGTCAGCTCTTTTAGGCCTCTCCATTCACTTGTGTGAAGTGGGTATAAGGCTGTCAGAGACATTTCACTTCTCTAGACACAATAGACTATAGTCAGGATCTTTCACTATCTCCATTTTTGAAACCTTGGTAAAAATTAGCCTGGCTGTACTTTTTCTATGCCGAATGTTTTCATTCAGTCTGTGTGTTAGTTACTTTGCCCCTGCCTATTGATCTACTCTAATTTAAAAGAAATTGTATTCAATACTAGTTTCCAATCCCAATATGGACATATACCCTATGTCACTTTTCTTCCCCCAAAATATTTCCTCTATTTTTTTTTTTGTTTTTCAGTCTCCAATGAATCCCTTCTACCATCTGATTATGTAATTTTTTCTTAACTTGTCATCACCAGTTCTCACAAATGATGGGGCATCAGTTAACACACGTTTCTGCATTGGTGGATTGTCACCAAAGTTCCCCCCATTTCCCCATGTGGTTTGTGGAGTCATTCCTGACTCCTCCCGAGAGACCTACTGAACCCCTTTATATAGAAATGCTCTTTTTTGCAAGAGACTCCATGGAAGTTTATTGGTAAAGAATACTAAGGTAATATCATTGTACTGAAAAAACTCCTTAACGGGTCAGTCACCCCACCATTTAGACACAAAAAAATCTTATTTTAAATGGAGTATCATTGCAATGTATATCTGAGCTTCCTCTGTACCCATAATGCATTTAAATGGATGAAATGTTTGTTTTACAAGAAACTATAGAAAAACGTTTGGATACCAAAGCATGATCTACTTTAATTGACAGCAGAAAATAATAATTATTGCTATTTTCTTAATTCCAGTGCATTTTTCTGAAAGTGCTAGTGGTTCACCCAGAGGATATATGAGTGTGTAGTTGGGACAAAGTTCATGAGCAAATTTTCTCACATTTTATTAAATATTTCATGGATCATATAAACCTTATACCAGCCACGGTAAATAAACAACATTAAACTTGGTTTTCTGACCACTGGGCTCTAAGAAACTGAAGCTTTATTTGTTTTCTGAATCTTTTCTTTCTTTTCTGATCACTCCAGACTTTTAGTTCCAACCTCCAATGTCATCTTTTTTTATCGTCATTTCTTCTAACAATATCAAAGTGAGGGTACAAAACCTATAATGTCAGAGATTTAAAAAAAAAAGAAAAAATGTGCAGAAAGACTTCTAGATAGGCCCGAGTAAAACTGAGATTTAATATTTGAAATGAAACTGGATTCTACTTATATTTTTTTTCATTGTTCAAATTAATGATATCCATAGCAACTTCACATTAAAGAAAGTTTGAAGACTATTTTTTTCCCAGAGAAACATTAAGGAAAATAATATTGTTTGTCAGAAGTGTAAACAGGAACAAAGCAAGATACCAGTCTAAATTTCTTCTCTGTCCTAAAAATATTGTCGTGATGTTTTTTCCTCCTCCATGCTCTGTAAGTCATGACTGAGGAACATAATTACACTTGCAAACTATAGCACTCAAAAATTAGAAAATATCATACTTTAGAGTTATTTTAATTCATCTCCTTTTGGATTGCTATTATAATGTAATCTTGAACAATACAGTCACTCAGTATTTTCTCCACAGGATTGCCACTTCAATCAGTCTTGTAAAAATTGCAGCCTCTTTTTCTCCTTTCACTTATTAACCAGAACCTCATATCCATCTCCTCCATGCATTCTCTTGCCACCTCTGAACACTGAATCAATGACTACAAAGTCCCATGACCTTCTCTCCTCTTCCCCTCATTCCCAGCTCTCATGCCACATAAATGAGCACAAGGCACAAGAATACTCAAAATTAATACAGCTGTAGTTTGGCAGGAATCTGCACAGCGATGTCAGCATGAGACCAGACCTAATACACCAGCTGAAGAGGGATATAGTACTTCTGGCCAGAGGCCATCCTAATGGTGTAACTTCCCAAACTGACTCATCCATCCAGGTTTTCCGGAGGAAGCTCACGTCTGTCAGCACCTCTCAGCACACCTGCAAGTGTTCGGGCAGTTGGCATCCCTCAACAAGGCTTCTCATTTCCTTACAGTCCCTGCCCTCCACTGCCTGGGGATGTCTGTCACCTTCTCTGTTCTTTCTCTTTGGAACTCTGCCCTTCTTCTGTCCTACTCTCCTGATCTTCTCACAGTATCTTCACTCCTCCTGCTGCTCCCTGCTGTCACTTACAGCTGAGCCAAAGGTCAGCTCCATAGACTNTCTGCCCTTCTTCTGTCCTACTCTCCTGATCTTCTCACAGTATCTTCACTCCTCCTGCTGCTCCCTTGCTGCTGTCATTTACAGCTGAGCCAAAGGTCAGCGCCATAGACTGGACTGCAGCTCCCACTTCTCCCTTCTGAGCTTCACACGCTGTCATGTTCATCTTGCTCACTGCAACATTCATGCTGTAATATTTTCATAATATTTTCTACTTTGTCATGTTCTTTTTCACCTTAGAAGTATAATTCAACCTTTCCACTGACCAAATTGCTGTTTACATGACTTTTAACCCCTCAGAAAGAGGTCAGATCATAGTGGTTGAAGCTCCTCTCCACTCATCTCATCAACTATCACTGACAACTATTTTTTCATTCTACTTTTCCCCATCTCTGTCCCTTACTAGGTTACTCACACCTGTTTTTTTGACCCTGTCTGTGCCGTGGTGAAAATCCCAGGAAGAGCCTGAATTCCTTTTCTACAAAAGTAATTCCTAGTCTTGAAACTCAGCACTCAAGTCATTGAATCCTATGACTTCTTATATTTGCTTCTCAAAACCTCTTGCTTATCATTGATTTCTTCACAAGAATGATAAGATACAATAAGATCTTCTTCCTCTTGTCACATAAAATTACTGTCTCCATTCCACACATGCTGTTCTCTTCATTTCTTTCAAGGTAATATTTTTGCCTAGGTGAAGAGTCCTAGCCCATAGTCTTATTTCTCTGCCTCTGCAGTGTGTGTGGCCTAAAATATATTGTCCCAAATCAAAGCAATATTTATGAAAATGAAGAAATACAGAATTACAGTTTCTCACCCTGTTTTAAACTGAAATTGGTGCATCTGGGTATAGCAGAGAAATTTATGCCTTTACCAATTTTATAAAGGAAGGAGTAAGTAGATGCCCAACTACGGCTGCATTCAGGCTTGCATTTGCTTATAATAGTGTTTAAGCTACAACAGGACATCAAGACTCAAGAAAAAAAAATGAGAGGAAGTGATAAAAACAATCTTTGAAAAGGCATCCCTATACAGGCAGTGATTTTGACAATAAGCTCTTCACAAAACACCAGTGCTATAAAATTAGCTTACAAACCCAAACTATTTTAAAAACATAAATATAAATGAAAAGTGTTCTCTATTTGAACTTTGTTTTTCACTATATTTGAATGTTGTTTTCTACTATATAAATAAAATAACAAAATATTATTTAAAGATAGCAATAAAAATGTTTTTCACACTGACAACCTTCTAAATTTTTTGATTAAATTTTTACCTTCTTTTGTAATTCTGGAGAATAAAACAAATTGCAACTCTCTACAGAAAAATATTGCAAAATTACCAATTTAATTAGCTATTTAAGTACGATAGAAGATGATTTGTGCCAATCTTTATCAGTAAAATCAAGAAAACTGGTAGTACTCAATATTCATTTGGAAATGGGACTTGATGTTTCCTGGCTGTAATTACAAGGTTAAGTCTGAGACAGTGTTAATTTTTTGAACTTGCCAGCAGTAATGAAATTACATTGATTGACAAGAGCTGAGAATTGTTTTTGTGGTATATATTTAGAATAAAGGAAACAGTTATAGTACAAACTTAAAATTCAGTATACAGAATCTGTTCTAAGAGAGGATGAAAAATAGTTCTAGCTTCAGACCTAATTTAGCACTTAAATAATTCAGGTACAATTTTTGAAGTCTTCTGTGTCCCCTGTTTCACCAAAGTCCTTGTGAGTGCTAGACTGAGGATGTATAGACCTTTCCATACAGGCGCAGGGGCACTGTGCTCCCTCCACTGCATGAACTGCGATAATTTCAGACACCATGAACAGGCAATCAGTCACATGCATTGTAATTAATGTAACATTTACATGTATTCCAATATCAGTGGATAAACAGGAAATTCAGCTTTCTGATAAAGAAGAGAATTGTGGTGTTTTAACTGTCCTGCACTGATTTTTTATTTGAATAATATAATAAAGGAAAAAAGAAAGAATAGATGAGAATGAAAACAAAATTAAGATGTTCAAAAGTGGTGTTTATTCAGTCACCAACCCCTTTTATTTGTATTCATGTAAAATAGGTTGTTTCGTCAAATGAGCAAATAACTCTAACATCAATTATATTTGCTTTTATGGTGTTGCTCATGTGAAATAACTTGTAGATTCCTAATTCATCTTTCAAATGTCCAGCATGAACAATATGAAATGGGGTACATTATATCCGACTAACCAGATTACTGCAGCACCGGGATAGTCATGGATAGTGAAACACAGAGAACCAATTCCTCAGCCTCCGTGGAAAGCAAACAAGCTCAAACTCTCAGCAGAGTGCTTGGTGCTCCCGCCACACTCGCAGAATGACCGCACAAGGT
This sequence comes from Crypturellus undulatus, assembly GCA_013389825.1. Taxonomy (NCBI): domain Eukaryota; kingdom Metazoa; phylum Chordata; class Aves; order Tinamiformes; family Tinamidae; genus Crypturellus; species Crypturellus undulatus. Next base: position 274,653 of record VWPW01027344.1, on the reverse strand, counting down.
GTGCTCGGGTATACCTGGTCTTGCTGAGTGAACCCATGCACTTTGAGTTGATTCACTGGGTACTCGTCTCTGCCCTGTACCGCCCCAGAGCTCACTTGAGCAGCTGGAGACCCATGGGAATGTGGAGCTGAATTCTCTTTTTTTTCTTCTGCTGGCCCAGCCTATGCTGTAGGATTTTGTCTGTTTTCCACTTCTCAATCTTCTTAAGGACACAAAAAGATGATTAATGTATGCCTAGGTTTAATATGTGGGCTGGTCAGAAACATGAATTTAAGCAAGCACAATGAGAACATCATTCAAACTCTGTCTCCTTGTGTCCACTTGAATTGGGTAAAGAGGAACACCAAAAGCACGTGGCATATATGACACAAACAACATGTACCAGAAAACTTCAAGAAAGTGGGTGGACTCTTTGAGAAGGACTACATATTGCTCCCCTGGTGGGTACGGCCTCCTCCCCCTCCTCAGAACATCCCTTGCACATGGCGTGCGTGGCCTTCTGCTTGTGAATCATCACCTGCACCGAGATGCCACGGCTTCTTTCCCTGAGCATCACTTGTACCACATTACCTGCACATCACCTGCACCGAGGCACCTGCACTGAAGCAGGGCCCAGGACACTTAGCTGGACTGGTGGTGGTGGTAACTATAATCTTGTTGCATCTCTCCCGCTTACTTGCTCATCTTTCTTTCTTTTCCCCTGCTTCTTCTCTCTGTCCTATCGCGCTTACAAGAATAAAGCTAACAATGTTGTACAGCATTTGACCCCATTTGTGTCTTAATCTCGTTCTTGGGATTGTATCGAAACCTCCCCTGACACTGGATTGGGGCGCTCTGTCATTTAAATTATCCTAAACAGAACAAAACAAGACTTCTACAAGTGTGGTATATCTTAAAAATTTTAAAAATACTACAGTTGCACTGATATAATAGCTGCAGAATAATATCTGCCAAGATGATGTGATATTCTTCAACTCCCAGAAGCGAAAATTGGGCTATATCATTCAAAATCAGTTTTCTCACTTATGTCACATTCACAAATATGACAGCATGTGTCACTGGAAAATAAGCTTGGAAGTATGCTTCTGTGTGAGATTTATGGAGCAGTGGAAACAAGACCTATGGAACATTTAACTATGATGTCATGTGTTTTTCTATGTGGAAAAGAATAGAGAGAATTCATTTCCTCCAGTCTACAGGACCATTTTTGTCTATTGACCCTGGCCTCCTCATATTGACCAACTGATTGGTCCTTTAATTGCTCCCAGAGCAATACGTGAGCATCTTCAAAGGTCACTATTTGGAGTGTCCAAGAAGACCAGGGGTATTGAATGAGACTGCAGCAAGGTTTGGAGACACACATTTATTTTTCTGTCAGTCTGCGACTGGCTGCAGTCCTGCACAGTGCTCCCTGGAAAGGGAGAGTGCGCAGCTCGGCATAGCTCGGCACAATACTGCACAAACACGGGCTGAACCAGAACAGCGACCCGTTTTAAATGTTCCTCTTTCCCTCTTCTCCTTCTCTGGTTTTGACAGCACTAAGTTAGATGCACTGTCTTTAAGCACAAATTTAACACCTGCAGTGAGGTACCCTTGTTCAGTGAGGAAAAATAGACTTTTTCAAGCCCAGGTCATAAACCTGCAAGAGAACCAGAAGGGGAGTGGAACAGCGGGACGTTGTGCCACCTCAGAGCATCATAGATGAGGCTCACACAAAAGCTGAGTTGATCTGCTCGGCTTCTTATATACAACACAGTGGCAGATACTTCAGAAAAACCTTGGAAATTTCTCCACATGACTTCTGGAATAATCAGGCTAGGAGTCTAGTTTCCATAATTACTCATGGTTTTCTTATTTCTATATAATTCTCATACTTTTTTAGAATTTTTTTTCTGACTAGCAGCATGAAGTACTCTGTGCTTGCAGTTTAATGGAATGACTATATGGATCTGGGGAAGCTTTAACGCCGAAACGTTGGTAGTGCTGTGCAGACCACACCTTTATATGCGCTACATGGAATCATATAATGAAAGAAAATTAAGCTGCTATAGACAACACTTTCATCCAGGAAAGTGATGCATTATTCTAAAAGACCCAGAAAGTAGGAGTGCACAGCAATTTAACAAAATTCAACCAGGGACATGGAGAACCAAATTCATTCCCACATAAACTCAATGAAAGTTAATTACAATATTTTACTTGAGCAGTAAAAACTATACTCCAAGGTACAACCACATCTCTCCATTTCCTACGTAACTTGCTTATGTACACACCTGGTAGGTTATAATCACCACTCATGCAATTCACTCAGTTTTTCAATGTCTAAGCCAGGATAATGTGGCAGTGTTCCTTCAACACCTCAAAATATTAACAGGGGAAGCAACAGTAATCAAGACTTCATGAAAAGAGACAGAAAATTCTGTCTTTTGTTTTGAGAGCACATATAGACTACTCTAAATTTAAGGTGACCTTCGATCTAAAACAGGTATCTCTTTTATGAATTTGTTTTAAATAGAGAATATGTTTAGAAAATTTTCAATGAATGATGTAACTTCGGATGATATCCACATGTTCCATCTAATGGCTTCAGAGACAACTGTCTTGTGGTCTAATCCTTGGCATGTACCCTGAGACCTAGGCTGTCCTTATGCTGTATTGCATGGTGAGAAGTATATTTCTCCATCTCTCCAAAACCAAAATTATTCTCTTAAAATTCATCTTTTGAGTTATCTTAATTACTGGCTATGAATTCAGATGTTTCAAAAGTAGAAGAAAATATCAGTTACTGTTGTTATGTTATAGTCCAGCACATGTGTCCTGAAGAATGGCTGTGGCACTGCGAGCCTCAGGTAGCTCTTGCTGAAGTAAGGAATAGTTCCATCATCAGGGCTAGCATCTGGCTTCTGCCCATGATGAAGTTAAATGAGTGCAATTAGCAACCTTGTCTATCTTTTCAGGCTCAGAGAAATATACCTTCAGAAGGTATTTTTGCAGTGACTAATGAACTGTTAAGAATTTTTTATTTTTAAATTAGGAGATATGCTGTACATGAATGCTTACATCTTTCTTATTGAATTTTATCCATGACCTTGTAAGGTAACTCTGTTTCTAGGATTTCAGGTAACCTTTAAATGTTAAAGTCATTACTACATTAATTCAACCTAAAATTACTACGAGAAGTTATCTCAATGCCACAGTTCTGTGGAAGTCCTGGACCTGTGCACACCACTCACCACATGGAGCAGAGTTGGGAAATGACCGTGTCCCTGCCAAGGTCTGTGCAGAGCCAGAGAAAAAGGGACAAAGCTGCACTTCAGTTTCACCCACTACAAGCCTGTATTTCAGACCACATAACATAAATATATAACTTAAAAAAAATCAAACCTTTAATCTTTATTTAGAATTAGAATTCTCTTTATGATGGTAATGGATAAATTTACAAGAACTAATGTTTTCTTATGTTTATTATTGTTGCTCAAGTCTTTTTCACTTAATGAAAGGGGCACAAAAAGAGACAGGGTAATTGCATCTTGCAGAAGCTTTCTTTCTTTAAGCTCTACTGACTTTTCAGCAAAATGGGAATTACTTAATAGAAATAAATTCTTTAAAGCCTACAACTTGGATACTTTCTCAGCTTAGTTGAAACAAAGATCTCTGGGAAAGAGAGTGCCTCACGGACTTCAAACATCTTCTGGAACAACTGGGGGCTAATAGAAGCAGGATCCTCAGATATCCTGTCCTTTCCTCCACTTCTTTTCTCCATTTTGGTATGAGAAGCTCTGCTGACAAGCTAGGTCAGAAATAATCTTGTATCTGAAGCGAGTGTAGCGAGTGAAGCGAGAAGTAAAAATCTCTAAAAAAATCCTATCATCAGACATATCAGAGTTGGGAGATGCAAATTGATGATAATAACAAGAAAGAACTGTAGTAATTAAAAGTCTTCTGGAGGAGTTTTTGTAAAGATGCTGAAAGGCAGCATATTCTCTGAAAGTCATGGTTCTATTCTAGCTGATAGAAGAAAAAAAAAACCACTCATAATTATACCTGAAAATTATGTAAGCCATGTGCTGTCTTTAAAGCAACTGCAGGAACACAAACCTTCCTTGATTGGAATATTCAGAATTTATTGGAATAGATTCCCTTAAGAGCAAAGGTAACACAGATATTTCCAAAATGGAATTTAGGAAAAAAAAAAAAAGAAAAAGTTTATACACTGCATGTTACAATCTATGCAAGGACGGATGCTTAATGTTGACTGAAGTGTATCAAATGGGATTCTCTTCCTCACTCCTGTTCAGGGAGAACCAGATGCAGAAGGCACAAACCTCCCATTTGTCACCTCTTTTCCCCCTCTCAGCCTGGCTGCCCTTTTTGAAGCACCACAACTTAGTCCAGTGACACCAGCTCCACATACCAGTTCTGTGCAGATCCTGGTCAGATTATGGGTCTCCTCCGGCTGCAGCCAGTTTGGCCCAAGCCATGGGCACCCAGGGCGACCAACTGCACTCACGGATCCGGCCTTCACTGACAGCAGGGCCACCACTCTACGGCCATTTCCATTTAAATAAGTATCTCAGACTGCGGCATTTGAAAGTACAAAAGCAGGATGACAACTATTCTAAAACAGGCCTCAAAAATCTGGCTTACTAAATTATTTCTGGTTCTAACAAAGTTTTAACTGTGTATTTAAATGGTAGGCAAGATAATGCCGAAATCGTGAGGTAAGTACAAATGCACTTGAATTGTAGGTAAAAGTGACTGTGGATCCCGTGGCAAGCCTTGAAGCACTGTAGAAAGAACATGGAAAGATTAAAATAATGTCTTTTATAGCCAAACCTCATTCTACATAATGCAAAGTAAAAACCTGCTCTATAGTCTCAAGTAATCAATGAAAAGCTTCCCACTATTTCAAATATTCTTTGAATGAAACAACAAAGAGGAGAATGACTCAGTACTCAGCTGTACTATCTGCTATCTCCTCACTAGACTTAGAAAGAAAAGAGAAATATAAAACTGATCTGATTTTTATCCTGTGCTTTAGAAGATAGCTACACTAGGATTACCTGGAGGATATAAAACTCCAGGTATACTTGGGAAGGAGTGTTACTTATGGTATGGACTATAACTACAAAGTTCTCTTACTTAAGCATTAGATTTGGTGTTAGCCGACTTTTCCAACCAGTCTAAAATTCATGACGCGAACTCAGAAAGCTTCCTCCTTCTACCAAAGAAGTGGAATGAGACTTGGATGCAAATACTGAACAACCAGCTTGCTGAGGGGGGACTTGCACAGGCTTTGGTGATGCGAAGTCAGCAACATGGGGGGTTTTCTTTCTTCTCTCCAACAAACAAAATCCTTGTTCTCAAACAAAATGCTTGACTTCTGCCATGCTTTGTATGGTCCCTGAGGAAGCCTGAACATTTGGCTTCACAGATTCAGTTCTGACATGAGTGTAAATGCACAGAACAGTGTTCAAAGTGCACAAGAACTTTGACTGTGGAATACTTAAGCAACTATAAATGTTCTTTCTTCATAAAGTTACGTGGCAAATCATCAGGGATTTTGATGACCACAGTTGTAGGCAAGAAACAGAAGTCTACCTAAATATATCAGTGTCCCTCTGTGAACTCAACCCTGAGGTTCTTCACATGAAAGTATAAAGCAACTGGAGTATGAATAAGAATGATGGCTAGGCACCTATGACAGTTTTAGACATATGACAGCTATATCCCATTTCATTCCCTTCAGACACATGAAAACTTGGCAGCGTAGGCAGTATATGCTAACAAGATGTTGTTTTAGCTGCAACAATACTAGCAGCTTCTTCACAGTGGTATTCTGGTTGTGTTGGCCACTAATCAAATTTGATGTGCCAACTCAAACACCACTAAAGAATTTTAATGCTGTCAACCTATTTTTAGTTTACTCTGGCACATCCCCTGTTTCAATAATGTGTTCACGTATCTCCTTTCACTGAAGATGCTCTTTGTTGCTCCTACCTCAAATATACCTCTTTGGAAAACCATTTCTGCATTTTTTATTTTTATCTGAAAAAATGTAATTGCAAGCTGCATTACTCGAAACTCAGTATTTCTGATTAGATAAAACTATGAGATGAAATTAACATGCAAATGCTTTACACTTCTTAAATTATACAAAATTATTCTTAATAAAAAATAGGACATAGATGAGGTACTGCTGTTGGCAACAGGTAGGTACATGGGTTTAATGAGGAATGATAAAACGTGTGCACTCCTCAGCCCTCATGTAACCAAGTACATTCCAATTAGTACAAGACTGATTCTTTGCAAAATGCATAAAATAACTGGAAGGGTCTAAGTCTCCCTACAAGGCTTTAAATACTCTGTGCCCTTAGTATTCAAATGGATGAAGGGAAGAGAGCTCCTATACCAGCAATGTAAACCTGGTCAGCAAATTTAGGCAGTGCTGATAACTTGCCACTAAGACAGCAGTAAGCAGAAGCTGGGAAGTATTCAGGAGTATTTTAGTGGTCATTTAATGACCTTCACTGAAAAATGTAATACTAAAAATATCCAGTTGTAAAGCATATATTTTTGAAACCTTTTATGATTTTATGTCCCTACCACTCTTTAAAAATTCAAAATGAGAACTTAAAGCTTAAGTTGTAGCACTTTTCTGCATTTAAATCTACATTTCTGCTTGCAATTGAAATACAATTGCGAACTTCTGTATTTTTTTAACCAATTTATATTTCTTCCATTTCATTAGTACGAACATCTCCCTATTCAGAATCAGTGAACTAAATGCAACAGAATGATTTGAGTAATCCACAATAAACTGATAGGTAGTGAAGAGGTTGATGTGTTAATAACAGTAACGGATTGGAAAATGAAAAGTCTGCTGAGTGGAAGCAAAGTGTGGAGATCCAGGTGGAACCTGAAGTTATGACAAACTGCCATAGGAGAAAAACAGGGTGGTAGCATCCTCAGGATAAAGGGAAATGAAAAGACCTGCAGAAAAGAGCTTTCCCTCAGTAAAATATAAATTAACCTTACCCCACTGATGAAGCCAAAACTTTATTCACTCTTCAGATACTTAGAAGTTTCAGACCTGAGTGACTGTTTCCTCCTTGAAAGGTTTTCTTCCACTCCAGTGAAACCCTTGTACTTAAAACATGGTTCCACTGGAGGCATTAGTCTATTGACTTTAGTCTGCCATACACAAAGGGTTTGAAATTCCTTCTTTTGTTACAAGTCATGGAAAATAAAAGGAGTAACTTGTTCTCTGAAAGTGAGACTGTTTGGCATGACAAAAATCTCAAAGGTGGAGGCATTTTTAAAGTAGTGTCAGTTATAAAATCTCATTACTTGAATGTAGACATGACCTTCTCAAAGAAGGGAGTAATAGTGTGGAGTGTGAGATTACAGCAAAGGAAATACCACCCAGGATCTGTGAGTAGGCTACTGATCTGTGGGTACCTTTCAGAGGGACATTCAGCACAAACTGAATTGGGTCGAGTGCTTAATGGTTCACAGAAACTGCTCAGTACAAAATGATCCATCGTCAGGAAGGCCATCCTCTCTTCTACTGTTGTGATTATAGACCAAAATCCCAGAAGAAAAAAACAAAAGAAGCAAATGGTGCCAAAATCTATACCAGTCTTTTTTATTCAATTATGCAGATATGGATTTAGTAGCTTAATGTAAGCATTCAGTTTGGAATATTGATCCTTTTACACAGCTGACTTTTTTTTTTCTTGTTGCTATTGTTCAGAACTTCTCAAGGCAACTGCTGGTGGTCTGTGCTTGCTGTTCGGGTGTTTTTCAGATGAAAATCACCACCTAAACTAAGGACTATTCATTGTATCAAACATATCTTCCAAGGACAGAGAAAATACAGGTAAGATGAAAAATGGCTTTTAATTATGCTAAGAAAGACAGCACATCTAGATTTAGGTGATCCAAGGAAAGGAAAAGTTCCAAAATGAAGTCCTCTTTTGAGGCAACTTCAGTTAAATCACTCTAGCGTTCCCAGATGCACAGCATTAACCACGGTTTATTGTAAGACTTGCAAAACCTCATACTTGCTCCTGCCTTTATAAAGGCCCTAAGCTTTCCTTGGGAAAAAAATATTTTGACTTATTTTTACCACAGATGGGGACACGAAAACGTAAACCAAATGTATCTTCAGATAGATATATTTTAAATCTATTAAAATCAAGAAGGGAAAAAAAAGATGACATGGTACATAGTAAAACTGATGTTGAACATATAAGTGTGTTTGATAGTGCTGCAACCTTTGTTAATCGTATTAGTAATTCTGGCGATTTCTGAGATACTTTTGTTATTTCTGGAAAAAGGTCAACAGGACTTCTGAGATCTTCAGGCTGGAAATGCCTACTGTTATAGGGGATATAATCTCCTATGAATACTAGTACTTCAGGTTCTTTAGGCGAGTCAGGAGCTATGACTTATATTTGCAAATAACTTAATTGTGGCCTTTCTTATATTTTGCTCTTCTTCTTCTGCAGAGACAAAGTATTTTATCAGATTTATGCTATTGCCCCTCAGTGTTTCGCTATAGTTCTCAAGTAATCAATAAGATTAGTGCTATCATCAAAATTCCTTTAAAACTGTCGCTATCCTTTATCCCTTTGGTATCATGTGAATTAGAGAACTCATTTTGCAAGGCTAGAAAGGCTTCTTAAAGTTAAACTAAAAATGGATTGATTCTTTGGGAGAATCAGCACAAATTGTGTCAACAAACTTCTAGTTTGGCATTACGCATGTGTTATATCACATACACATAATTAAATAGAAATATGATTAGCAAGCTAAGCTGATTGCCAAACACATTAATCTTTAAAAAAACATGCTGGTTAACATCACTTAAGGAAGATATATGATGATGCTTTTGTAGAAAAAGTGCTTAAAAAAGATAGGGTTTTGCAATTTCAGAATTTGTTCCTGATTTCATTATTAAAGTCAATGTAAAAACTTTGAAGTGTATTCACTGGTATCCTATGAACCTTCTGGTTGGCAGTGTATTAGGTCACTTGTTATGCAAATAATTGGCTTTATGATATACAAAAATGACTGATTTTTTCGGATGATTTGGGAAGAAAAATTAGAGTGTGAAGGGAATGAAGGTCTGGAAAGCATGGGAAGTGAGAGGATGGATGTAGCGACCTCCCAGTCTTTCAGAGGCCATTTGGATGTGGGGATCTCAGAGAAACACAAGTGGCACTGAGCAGCTGAGAGTACCCCCCTTCAATATGCAGAGCCGTGAAATTCCTGAGAAAAAGTAGCAGAAACAGTCTATGTTTTATCTTCCGTGAACAACAAGTGGTACAGCATTTTCAGTCAACTTCTTTGCTACTTGTAGGCATAGTTTTGACATTTCTTTACCCCACTTCTTAATTAAGGTAATATCTTAATTCACTTTGTCAGATGAAAAACAAAGCTGGTATTTGCTTGATTTTTTTGCATCCACTGCTTCCAAGCGTCTGCACCGCAGCACCCACAGCCTGAACACAGCCTGGGCCTGAGCTGTGCTGTGTGCCCACTGAGGGACAGGCAGTGCTGCTACCTTTTGCCGCTCTGTTGGCAAATGCACACAAAAAGCCCATAAAATCACAGGGAATGTGATGATACGAGGATGCATAGACCAGCCTCTTACAAGCTGGCATTCTCAGGGTCTTTAAGGAAACAGGTCAGTGTATGCATGCTTTCCCAGGAGGTAATTATGAATCACGTTACATGCAGGTAGCAGTGGAAAATTAAAAATGATCCACTGGCATGAGCTTAACCACCCCCTTGTTTCACTCAAGTCAATCCAGATGCTGTCTGTGCTATGGATTCATTTACCAGCCTTTTCTATTCAGTCTGTCAGTTCTTTGAAGCAGTGACCTCCTCCTCATCATTGGTACTCATCTCACTTAATTACTTGATTTGTTTTAATTTCGCTTGAGATACAGAGAAGCCTGAAAACACCTGCCAATGACTCTGTTTAAATATGCCGTGGAGGTGTGCTCCACTATGCAGAGAACAACAAGAACATTTGCTCTGCATTGCCCCATTCTGAGCCATCAAAGTCAGCTCCAAGCAATAACTAACACTTGTCTGAAAGAATAAAGTACTCATTAAAGTTAGGTACTGCTATTTGCAGTGATGCGGACATTTCTTGGCAGTATGGTACGCGAAGCACAGGTTATTTTATTCTAAGAATAGTTCTACATGACGTCAAACTGGCAGATCTTTTGACTGGCAAAACCTGGCCTTTGTAATTTGTTTATTTTAAGAACAGAGCTGTGCACTGAGTTTTCACTCTTCAAAGATGCTTTTGACACGGAATAAACTTACAAGAAAAATATATGAAACTATTGGGAAGTCTGATTCCCATATTTCTGTATGAATACTTCTGAGAACAGACTTCTCTAGAGGAGGAACAAAGTATTTTACAAAACAATTTTTGAAGCCTAAATGTTTATCCAAATATGCATTAGTCAAATGTATTTCCCATTCTTATCTAGAACAGCTCATCTAAACTCATGAAGTTTCTGAGTTTGAGCACTTGTTTTTTTTTCACTGGTTCCTTCTCTTAGCCATCTTGATATGTAATCAAGAATTATTTCAGTATTTACCCTTTACTGTTACTCCCCTTCCTTCAAAGTAATACAAATTAATTTGCTATGTGGCCTGCAACCAAGGGACACAAAGCACATACACAGCCAGGCCTCCCTTACTTGGTGTCACTGGTACTTGTGATGAAGACTATGAATTAGAGCTTCTAACATAGTGCAGCTCTCCTCTATGAGGGAGAAACACTTGACTGGTGTGGAGACAGAGCTTTCTCCAGAGCTGAAACTGTGGAATGAATCCCCCTGAGGCTCAGTGTCCTCACACATTTTGGAGCACTTTTACCTCCAAGTAGAAATTCACTTTTTTTCACTTCAGTAGCTCAAAAAAAAAAGGTTAATGGCAATATGTTTAAGAAAAACAAAAAAACGAGTCTGGCCAAAGCAAACATTTCATTGCATACATTTTCTCTTCCGGGAAGAGGGCAAGACAAAAGCATTTGGCAATTATAGTTTTTCAGCAGTACAAAGAAAATACTGCAGCATGTGGGTAAAATATATATAGCCTTGGGTAGAATAGAAGAAAATCTTTTTTGAAAATCTGGTACTTATTTAGTCAAAGTTGCTCAGAATGTAATGTAATAATGATCCAGGCATCCAATCATGGAAGCAAGTAACAGAAGATGGATTAAAAAGAAAAAATTGCAGGAGAAAGGAAAGGTAATATTAAGTGTCCATAGGTTCCCTATTTGTTCGATGTGTTCCCTGTACTTACCTAATGTGGAGCAATCATAGTGCCTATAAGCAAACTGAGCAAAGGAAGGAATTATCGTCACTGTTTTCTGTGTGGGGAATTGCAACACAAAATGACTTGCCTGTGGTCACTCGGATATAGCATAGGGCTGAGACACACACAGAATCTTTTCCTTTTTTTTCTGACAAATGTCTTAAACCGTCCTTCCTCCAAGACCTCTGGATTAACAGTAATACTTCAGTAGCCAGTCCAATAAGCCCGCACTGTACACTCCATTCTCCCCATTCTTTCATACTTACTGCTTGTCTAAGCACAAACACCAGGAAGAAGGAAAGTTCCTCCCAGCAGCACTGCCCTTTTTTACTATCCTGACCAGTTTATTTTCCACTCTTTTTTCATATTCCCTGTCTGGAAGGGCAACATGGAGTCTTGTTTTTCAGTGAGCTGTGTGACTCTGCAAGCTCTGTCAGAGGTGGAGTTTGTAGCTGCTTGGAAGGACAGAAACAGAAGCAACCACTGTCACTACCAAAACTGATTTCCTGTCATGTAGTCTCCATAAAGCTTTTTTTTTTTTTTCTTGTGATGACATTAACTTAAAATCATTCTTCTTATCTGTATTACTTTTGGATTTCCTACACCTGAAGCTCAGTCTTGCTGCCTGCATGAAGATAAGAGCCATGCCCTGACAGAAGACCACTGCTAGTTCTTGCTTCTGCAGAGTGCGTTTTCTTTTAGATTATTTGCAATGCTGTGTCTTTAAAAAAGTTTCCTCCTGCTGACCTTGCCTGCTGAAGCTTTATTGCTTTTCTAACTCAGCTTTAAATTAACAGAACTTTTTCTTCATTTTCTTGTTTGTGTATCAGTTTCATTACTGCTGTCACACGGCTCTGGGGGCAGAGCTAACTGCTGCATCTCTGCAAAAACCGTGCAAACCCGGGCGCACGTTCTGCCCTGGGATATATGCGTGTAATTCCTGTTGACAACGCCATGAAAATCAATTTCGTATGGTACTAAGAATTGCAACCCCTTATAGTAGGCTGCATTTGACTCTGTGGGATAAATGGCCATTTCTAATTTGGTAGAAAGCAGCACTGTGATATTAAAGACAGAGAAATGCAAGGAATGCAAAAAAAAAAAAAAAAAAACCAAACAAACAAAAAAACAAACCAAATTGTCTTCTTCATCCTTGTCCACATGGACCACAGTTTCAGAGGGTAGAGTTCATCCATTTTCCTCATCTCATGCACTTCTGGATCTTCAACCATCTTCTGCAACAGGCTAAGATATAATGCAAAGCTCAAATTCTCACCTGAAACAAACTGCCTTACCTCCTCTGACTACATTTGGCTTATCCTGATTTAAAACAGGTATGGATTTGGTCCCACACTTCCTAGTTTCCCGGAGGATACGCACACATTCAAGTAAGAAGTAAGGGCTTAGCCTGCCTTGACGATGTCTAGCCTGATCAGGAAGGCCGACTGCTGAGAAACAAGCGGTTGAGTCCTTGCATTGCTAAACTCAGTGTCAGCAGTCTGAACAAAAAGCAAAGAAGAATAAAAATTCAAGGTCAAGGACCCTCTTACAAAGGCTGTCTTGGCTTCAGTGGCAATTACACCTCTGTAACTGAGGAAAGATTGTAGGTGTGTTTGTAAGAGGAAAGAGGCTGCCACCTTTATTTTCCAACCTTTTCTCTTCAGATTATATCCTTTTCATTGCAAATAATGTTGCCTGCCACTGGTGTTCTCTGAATATTTTCTGCGCAGTAATTTGATTAAATATCGTGCTTCTTTTGCTGTGTTGTTATCCGCTGCACATTGCTACTGTGCAGTTACTCCTAAGAGAACTTGTAGGCAATGATATAGTCAGTTAAATACAGCTGCTACATACTAGAGAAATCCTTTCCCTACAAGCTGCGTACCCTACTGTTTGTGCTAACCATTACTCTTAGCCTTTGTACAGAGCTCCACGAAAACAACAACCCATAGTAGTAACAGCACCCTCAAGAAGTAAGTTCATTATTCAAAAATTAGTTGAATTAGATGAAAATAAGGAAAGAGTTGAGGAATATTTTCCCTCCCAAATATGAATGCATGACACAGAATAAAACTGCATAAAAAAAAAAAAAAAGATTATTCTTAAGTATGACTCTTTGGGGGAAAGGGTAGAAATCTGGCTTGCTGTCTGTGTGATGGTGCGCTTCCTCTTTAGTTGAGTGTGGAAGCTTTGGAAAATAAAATATAACCATGCCTGCAATTGTTAATCTCTCTAAATATCCACATTTTGGAAAGTCTATATTTATAGTATTTTCAAGAAAATTTTAAAGTAAGTATTCCACTGAGGCCATTTTTTTTCCCTCCCACCACTAAACCTGTGGAAACTCTCTCCACTATAACTACAAGCTTGCCTACTTTCTTAGCAATTCAGCAATTGTCATCCATGCCGTTAAATTGTTTTTGAAAACTTAGCTCTTATCTAGCTAAAGCTGCTCAAAATATAATACAATAATGACCCAAGAAACTAACTGTGTAAGAAGACACAGAAGGTGGATAAAAAGAATAAATCACAGCAGAAGGGAAAGGTAATACAAAGTGTTTATAGGTTCTGAATTGTAGTCTTTATGGCTGAGTGCTCCTTCTTGAATGATAAATTTGCTCCTGACAGTAACATACTTCACTTCCCAAATAAGAACATTTTACTCCGTTGATTTGAAAAAAAAAAGAAAAAGCTTAGAGTCATATCATGTCCATAGTGCACACATTATTTGGTACATTTGTGCGCCAAGGGCATGAAATGGTTCCATGTCTTGGTGACTTGCTGCCTTTCCTAAACACATAAGGATCACTTGATCCAAAACATCTCTTATTTTAGATTGTCTCACCCCATAAGAGAGTTAACATTAGGAAATGCATGTAGCACAAGCTGCTATTATTTCATGCTGCTTGTGATATTGCTGCCTGTTTATTTATTTATTTTTAATCTGGGTTTCCAGCATTACTAGAACTGTAAATATATTCCTATGCAAATGGATTACTGTAAATATATTCCTATGCAAATGGCCCCCTAGATATCCTAAGAAGTGGGTTTTTCTGAAAGTACTCCACTTAATCTGCAAACATCTTTCTCCTTGCACTTGTACTTCAGCTCCAGACAAACCTAATTCACCATAAATCTCCCATAAAAATAATATTGCTGATTTTCTGCATACAGAGTAAGCAGTCTAACTTTATTGCAACTTCATTGCCAATTGGGGGCAAATGGAACTCTGAAATGAAAGATTTAGGTTTATTTACCTTCGGCTTTCAAAAGAAGAGAGAAAGGTTTGAACCTCTCTTTTGGTGCTTCAAACCTCTATTCTTAGTTTAATGAAAAAAATATTATACAGAAACATTGACAACCATGCAGCTTTCAAAGAACATCCACGTATTACCATATAAATAGTGCACACCCCATTCATCACGCCTGCCGCCTGCCCATCATTCCAGCGTCAAGCCTGCAGGTTCAAAGGGGCACTCTTTTCACCAAAACCAGAAGACCCGTTTTTCGTCCACCAACCAATTATTTAATGGGAGAAAAATAATGGAATTTCATTCTGTTTTGAATGATTTATTGTCTGTCAGCAAAATAGAGCTGTTCTGAAAAGCACTGCCCTGCTGTTTTGACATTGCTTATGTTACTGTGCTTAGTTTCTTGACTACTGTAATAAGTAATTTCAATATCTAGATGTGACCAACTTACATGGTAACAAGAGCACAAATGCGTGTACGAGACAAAACGAACATCCACGGCAATGCCTGCCGCCCCTAAAGAACACAATTTCCTAGCACGATCCCTCTGTTGCCCTATTGCATTCTAACCCCCCAGTGCTATTTGGTAAAGGATAACACTGTGAAACCTGAGGCAGATCAAACTCTCTCTGTTGGACATCAATTTAACTATCCCAGGAAATGCCTTTTTTTTAAAATTTGTCTTTCTGTAGAAAGAAAGATTCTACATCCACAATTGATCAGAGGTGCAACTTAGAAAAAAACATGCATTTCAGGAGTTAATTCAGAATTAGACAGATTAGTTCCTCAATAATAATGTGGAAGACATGAGCCAAGTCACTATCTGTCTGTGGGAAGCTGCTTCGTCTACAGTACAACTCTTCACACTTTCCAAGCGGCCTCAGCAACATGAATTTGAGCAGCCGGCTGCGAGTTAAGAAAAGCGGTTTGTGCATCTTGGCCCTACTCACATGGCACAGTGCGGAGGTAGAGGTTGTCTCTTATGATCTGCTGGAGCTCGTGGTCTACCGAACCTTTCTGGAACCGTAAATTGAGGTAGTGACGAAGGTCCTTATCAACGATGCCTCCTGTCAAGTAAAAGAGGAACGAAACCATTAGAAATTTATTGCTTTGACAGAAGCAATGAGTCACTTGTAAAGTCTCAGAGGCTCATTTTCCTTCATGTTGCTGTCATCTCTCAGATGACAAAAGTACAAAGCTTTCTAGTTAAGGCATGCAGTTGGTGTGACATTATTTAGTATTGATCATTATTTTACAGGTTAAAAAAGGCTAACTCATAACTGACTGGCTAAATCTCTACAGTTCAGAAAAAAATATATATAGGATTATGTACAGAAGTGTTAGATTTTTCTGTACAAACTGATAAACAAGTTAACATTATTATATAATTACATAAGTAAAAATCTATATAATACATGATTATACTTCCTGTAACCTTGTAGCAATTTCTCCCCCATTTATTAAATGCAAAATTCTTGACTGAGAATGTCTCCATTTGATGTGTTCAATGCTTTCACTCCAAATGTAAACAAAATGCAGCTAAAAAAGTTATAAGCTGTACTTAATGATCACACAAATAACATATAATCTTTATCATATTTATTTACAATGATGCTCACATCTGAAAAACATAAAGTAGCAAATGAGGGAATTTATTTTAGATCTACCATTGAAACCAGTCATTAGTGATATAGCTCAGCACAACACCGCAAACATACTTGGAAAAAAAGAACTGAGCTTAAAAAATCCCATCCTTGACAATGTTACCATAACTCTAGGACAAAACAACTTTAAGCACTGTTCAGCCAGTGACTGGGCGCATCATTTTCCATTATTAAAGGCAGATATATAAATCAAATGCAACATGATTAATAAACATTTCCAGATATAGTTCCCCTCCAAATCTTTTACCCTGGAGTATGGATCGTGTTTACAATTATGGAGAAAAGTCTATAAATAACTGTATTGCTTCCTTCTCTGAAATTTTATCTGTCATAAGAGAAGTATAGAAAATCATTATTACACTAAGCTCTGACATATATTCCCAAGATGAAAAATCACAATCCGATTGATTTCTAACTTGTTGCTTCATACGTTCAACCTTAAATCATTTTTGCAAAATGGCATTTGCTGTTGAACCTCTGCCAGAGTCTTTTGACTTTGGACTATATAAAGATTTTCCGGCAAAAAAAGAACAAACACCATTTCCACCTAATTATTTCTACTGTATTGAAAGTCATTGCACACCACAAATGATAATAAATTAAAATATATTTCTCCTGACAGCTATTCCTATTTATCTGCCCATTACAAGTTGATAATCTTATTATTGCTGTTTTTTGTCAGTAACTTCAAAACCCTTTTTGTTGCAGGTTTAGAGAAAGCTTACAAATAAATTCTGTCATCTTTACCTAAAGGCAGAAAGCAGTAGACTTTCATATAATCGAAAAAAAAAAAAAGGAAGAAAAAAAAAAGAAGCCTGTATTCATAACAGTCACAGAAAAAAATACCTTTATGCAAGGTTCCCCGATGGTCACAACTTCCATACAGGTCTCTAATATTCCAGAATTGAAGCTGAACTACTCAGTCCATTACTTTGGTGCCACAAACCCTGTTTCTCCCTTTGCAGACCAGACCATGACTCCTGCTATTTCTTTTACCAGATTTCAGAGCAGGCAGGGGCAGAAGGAGGCTGCAGAGAGCCACCCTGCTCCCAACTGGAATTAGCTGTCCTTGCTTAGTGGCTGCAGAGAGTAAAGGTCCTGCAGCTCTTGCTCTTCTTGCTCTAATATACAGAACATGGCCAGTGATGCAGATGCTTTCTGGCAGCCTGAGAAAATGCCAGCTCGAGAACAACAGCTGTAGCCTGCCCACTGATATAAACCTGAATCACTCAACTTATGACATAAGTAAGTTTAGGAACCTACACAAATTTATGACCTTCAAAGTGTGCTTCTTAGTTTTACCCTTTTTCTTCAAACACAGCTGTTTACTTCACCAGGTGTAACAAATTCACTACAGCATCCTAAATGTTCCATAAAAAGCACCAGCCGATATTTTGGAAAAGTGCATATTCCAAAATGGAGTTTAAAAATGTGTATTTACAAGAGAAGGTGCCTACAGCCTTCTTTGATTTACTACATACAGATTCAAAAGCAGAAGTTTGTGCCAGCAGTAGGGCTTACACATAGTGCAGGAGAGAAAAATATCAGCACCCTAGCTCAAGTTAAACACACCAACATTTTTCCTGGTAGTTGAGTATTCTGCAAGATGACCAAGGTCTATTTTAAGGAGCAGTCAGATGAACTATGGACAGCATATGTACAGCTGGCAATTTTCCCTCTTTGAAAGTCATTCTGCTTTAATTGAGGTTTTTCATTTCTTTAGGCATACAATACTCTTTTTCTGAGTCTGCTATAATACTGAAATTTTTACTCAGGAAGACTGAAACCATAATATAGGCTGTTCTAAGTCTTGACAAGCAGATGCAAAGGTCCCCTACTAACTGTCATTCTTCTACTCTTCTCCCCTAAAAAGCTCTGTTGTTTTACCTGATGCTTGTCAGAAGCATACTTTGTTTCTCTCCAGATGTGCTTTTCAGATCTTTCTAATGCTAGGACATGAGCTTTTGAGCAGAATCCTCTTTAAGTATAAGATCTAAAATCTGTCATGTACTAGTATGGGGTCCTATGACTTTTTGCAAGAAACTATAGTATACTGTAAAACAGCCTTGATTTAGCAGCAGTGAATTGGATCTCAAGTTATGTATAATAAAATTGAGGAATGACATGAGAAGAGGAATATTAATGGGATCCTTCAAAAGGCTGAAATCAGAGATTGAAAATCTTGTTGGTTTGTTTTGAAAGGAAAAAAAGAAACTTTGTGATAGTGCCAAAAGGTATAGCGAAAGAGCAGTGATAAGAGAGAAACAGTTTTTACAGGAAAGTAGCAATCTTCCACTATTTGTCCAACACCTTCAGATGGTTGTCTGGTACCCAGGACTGACTAGGTCTCTATACAGTTGAACTTCCTGCTATTTTCTTTTTCCAAAGTACATTTAAACCCACTGAAATATTGAATAAGTCCTGCCTTGAGCACAAACCAGTAATTTCCCTTATTCACCAGTCTCAGAAAGCTGCAGAAGCAGCACTGCAGAGAGCTATCACACCAGCATGATCATGAGCCCCGCGATGCCAATGGGGCAGCTCATGGAGAGGATGAGCTCAAAAGCTGCTGTCCTCGGGCTGCATCCCTGCACCTTGTGGAGGGCAAAAGGAAGAGGTATCGTGTGTCAGGGTCTGGAAACTCAACCCAGAGATTGCAAGTGAAAATGTTCCTTGACCACTGCCATACCCGTCTGACTCTACAGAGCTTTTGATGGCTTGCAGCCATGGAGGTGAGTTTTGCTTCTGGCTTGAGGAGTTATACTGTGTCTCAGCTCATTTCACTCCACTGAATCTTGTTGCTTTGCTAGCTAGGAACATTCATAGGACATGAATTAAATACTTCCAGTAATGATCTCTTTCCTAATATTTGTCTGTTTTAGGTGCAGCTATCAATCATGATGGCAAACCTATAGCCGTGACTGAATTTGACTCTACAGGTTATAAAATTAGATCCGCTCAATTGAACTAAAAACTACTCTGTTTGTATGTTTTACTCATGAATTTAATGAGCACCGTATATCTCTTTATAGTGTTTTAATATATTTCTGTCAAGTTTCTTTCCCTTCTGAAAAACTAGTAGCAAAGCCCAACTGGAAAAGAATTACAATAAAAAAAACCCACACATACAAAAGGATATTAAACAGTTTGTAGCTCATTAAAGGATTCAAAACTGGAGAGGATAATTGCCATTTCTGAGAAAATGACAGAGATAAATGTAAGGAGGTTTACAATTTTCCCTAGTCCTGAATATTTTAAGTGGTTTTTGGTAGCTTTCCACTTGGTAACCCTCAGATGCTACAGCCGGAGTACACTCTTGAATTTTATATTTCAGTGAAGGACTACTTACTTGCAAAACATTAATGTTCCTCTTGTTCTCACAAAGTTTCATCTAAATATTTTATTTCTTACATTTATCACGATTTTTATAGTTATAACTTCTCTACATACACTTTTAAGAATGTTCATGCTTTACAAGTTTCTCATATCACCACCTTTCAGTGAAGTGACTTCACAAAACCTGGCATGGCAGGTCATTTGCTTTTCAACAGCGTAATCAATTGCATCTCAGCCATGAATAATTTACCATGGAGATTTTATTTACTAGGATTAGAATTGAAAAGATTTCAGGTTTCCTGAGGTTTCTATAAATACTCCTGGTTGGAAAAGTCTATGAGTAAGCAGGTTTCTTATGCATAGATTTGCATCTCTACATGACCTACGTACCTCAGAAGAATAAAGGAAAGGATCTCTACTTTGTGCAAAAGGACAAACTCATATCCTTAGTGTGTATAAACCATCTTCCCTCTTCCATCATCCTATCTATGTTAACCTGTCTCCCCTTATTTTCAGCAAGTTTTCACTTCTGCTTTTAGATCATCAAACACAGATGTTTGACAAGGATACACATGGCTTAGCTGAGCTGTCTTTCAAAGCTTCATTAGAACTCTACTATTGGAGAACCTCACCCCAAATATTGATACCGGTGCTCTGCACAACAGTGAATACTAATACAATGTACCTCTGTGGACGTGTGGGTAGCTCCAGTCCTGTGCCTTCCTTCGGTGGGACACCTGCAGTTTGCTGCCCACCAGGCTAATTTCTCCTTCGCCACTCACAGATGATCCAAACTGACTTTGCCGTCACTAAAATGAATGGGAGTGACTTGACTTCTTTAAACCAGATTTCATGAATATTTGGGTTACTAATTCTTTTCTCCGCTGATAAGATGAAAAAGTCGGGAAGATTCTTTTTTTTTTTTTTTTCTCCAAGACCTCCCAACTAAATCAATCAAGGCCATCATAAGTAAAAAGCTGCACATATGGTCTAATTTCTTAGCTCAGATTATTTTTGGAAATAGTCCCACGAGAATTCAAAATACCTGAAGTTATCACAGAGTTCCCTCTGAAACGTCCCCGTCACTCCAGTGATACCATGTCTGTTTACCTACCAACATTTCTTTGACTTTTTCCATTTTGGCATGCAAGACGTAACCGGAGGATCACCTCCTCAGGCGATCACCTCCTCCTGCTCCTCCTCTGTCACTCCTCTCTTCCAGAGGCAGGCAGCTCTAGTGGACCATATGCAGGGAAAGCAGCAAAACAAGCCTGAACAGTCACCAAGACAGGCAGAACCCAACTGAGACAGGTCCATAGGATCAGCCAGGATGCTCAAATACATCTACCTTGCCAGGCTTCTCCTAGCAAGCTCCAAGCTCCCAGAGATGACTGAAAAGTTTTAAAATGTAAAAGAATGTTAACTAGAATACTTAGCTGCCCCATCTTGTCTTCTCTCAAAAGTTTTTCCCCCACCTTCAAAGCAGAATAACTTTTTCCTCCCTCAAGGGTTCCCCCTAATATCAGGACCATAATACAGAAGGTGAAGTATGTCTAATGCTCACAATTTTTTCCCTCAAGTCGAGCTTACCATAAACTTCAAAAACAAAATGAAACCTGACAAATGTATTGATTAAAGAGGAATTAATATTTAACATTACTTGTATGAACTGGTGTGTTTGTAGTACAGGCATTGTCACGCATTTAACATTTTAGCACCAGTATGAGATGATTTACTCTAGTGCTTTTTAAAACCAGTATAAGTAACAATAACAACAACAAAATTGTTTTTAAGAGAGGATATGCCAGTTCCCAAGTAATACGAAACTCTGTGTTGGATTTCAGAAAGATTCATTATTAAAATACAGCCTACAGCTAAGCCTATTATTTAAAGGATATTATTCTCAACAAACTTATCTAATACTCAGAGGATTATAAAGATGAATCTTGGCATTTCTCTGATCATTTCGTATTGGTCATATTAAACCCTGGAATTTACTTGAGTGTTTCATGCAAAATACGTAATCACTGTAACAATATTCTGAAGATAGTACAGCAAACATTCTAGTATAGAATAAATGCATGAAATTCCAGCTACCAACTACAGATTATACATTTTATTTTTAAAGCTTTTCTATCCCAGATTAAAGTCTGTGGGTCTTCTTCAAACGTCTGCCAGTCTTCCACCGCTACCTGCAGCCAAGACTGCCATCAAAATGCCAGAGATGAGCCACCATCAGAGTAAGATAAAGTGTGACAGTAAAGGAATTACGTGGGAAAATTAGACACCTCAAGGATAAAATGTTTTCCTTGATACTTGGGACAGTGCCAATACTTTGATGATCCTTTACTGGAGATGTAAATAAATTTCACATGCAAAGTCTTTGGAGAACATAGATCCTGTGGTTCTGGTATGTGCATATATGATGAAGGACATTTTGGGATGCAATTTGCTAGTGGGCAAATACTCTTTTTTATAGCCTATTGTTTAGTAGTATTTCCTTTTCTCTTTGTATATTGATTATCATATCACTAATCTTTTTTCTTATTATTATTTTATCTACCATATATATGCATATTGTATATATCACATATACAGATATCTTTAGCAGTATCTTTTGATTTCTCCCTCCTCGCACATTTAAATATAAGGATTTAAAATGAAGAATTCTCAAAGTGTTGAATATGCATAGGGTTGGCACTGTAGGCAGATTATCGATAGTATTAAAAAACAGCCAAACAATTAATGAATAATTCTCTTTAAAGGACCTTGAGAGCATTAATTTGGGATTTTGTGCTTCATGTAACATGTTTAGACCACTCTGCTTTGAGAAGAATTGCACTTTATTCCATGTTTTAGTTAGCAGATGGATAAACAAAGTAAAGAAGATGCTTGAATGCTGCTGCTCCTCTACAGATGCTTTCTGGAAATAAACTGCCATCAAATCTAGTTTAAAAAAACACTAAACACAGAATTATGGAACAAAACTGTTTGTAGGTGTCTCCAGAATACCATTGATTTGAATGATGACTTCAGCATAAACATTAATGATTGCTACTGAGATATTTTAAAGACTGTAATTGTTCCTACAATACTAACAAGGGAAATAATTGCTTCTACAGATGTTTTTGACAAACACTGAATTTTAAGGTATTATAAATTTAATTAAGAAGTATGTCAGAAATGACAGTCTTAGGTTGCACAGTTAGGTAGAGCCCAGCAGTATCTGCAAAGATAGCTGCCTCACCTTGATATCTCAATGGATTTGCACAAGATCTATTTCAGATAGGTCTGTATATTCATGCATATATATAAATAATATATATACATGTGTGTATACATGCACATACACACACACACACACACACGCACACACATATAGTTAAACATTATGGTGTGCCTTTGCAAGCCTGGTGTTCAGATGCTCCCAGTCACAGAAATCTCTCTCGTTTGGACAAAGGATCTCATAGCAGGATTTAAATCTGCTGAGGACCACTCTACCTGATTTCCATTACAGATCCCCAAAGAAAGTGATAGAAAGCTCCTGAGTTCAACAAGAGCAGCTGCAATAGGAAAATAAAACACATTATGGATGTTCTTCAAATATCTGGAATATCTGAAAATGGAAGGCACAGAAAGCTCAACATCCACAGAAATAGCTTAACCAGAGGCTGATGGTAGTGTGCTAAAAATATCTGAATAAAACTAATAAGGCTGATTTTAGCTTCAGAGAGACATTTATATTGTTATTCAGGCTGGATAAATTGCCAAGAAGCTGGTTTGAATTTTAGGAAAATCTGCACTAGTGATAAATGTTGAAACAGACAAGTTAACCAAAGGGAAAAAAATCATGATGATATAAGAAGTTTCTTTTTTAATCAAACTACACCAGAATATTAACTTTCATATGCATTTATTTGGAAAACCAAAATAACGCTTTTAGTGTGCGCTGCTTACTGACACACTCATTAGGAAAATATACTTACAAATTGACTCATCTGGAAAAGCTTCACTGTGGCATTTATCTCTAATGAATATTAACAGTGGCATGTGGGGTTCAGCCATTCTGTCTCAATATAAATTATATCTCTTTGTGTCTGTTTAGTTCCCTGGGCTGCAATGGTGATCTGTCTAATACAGAAATGGCATCGCCTCTCTTGAGCTTCCCTTGGTGGAGAAACAACTGTAAAGCACATGACATCTCTAGCAGAAAGATGTTCACACAGTTCTGCTCGGGGATCCACCACTGACACCTCACGGGTACTCAAAGCCACCTCTGCTGTCCACAACCACAGTCTTGGGGCTCTTCTCTAGGTGGTTGGCTCCCAAAAGGTTGTGCTGAGAGCTACACAGTCAGTCTCATTGCTTTGCATTGGGTTAAACCATCCCTTCTTAACAGCAGACAGCAATTACTCCAGACTTTTAATGGAAAAGGAACTATTCTGTTTAATACTACGAAAAAAAACAAGAAGGTGGTTGCTCATCTGCTAGGGACACAAATGTTCTTTTTCTGTAATACTCTTCTAGTTTTATCTCTTTTGCAGAAGACAGTTGTGATGGAACTTAGTTTAAGACTTGACAATTATTTGAATAAAATATGAAAGCTTGTATAGGAATAGAGTAGCATAGTTTCAGCAGACTTGAATTATTTGAAAGGTATTCTACTTAAATCATAGCTGCACAGTTTTAATTGCTTGAGATAGAGACTTATTTTCCTTATTTCTGGAAATAATACTGCCATATTAATAGGCTCTGCATTGTGTGCTGACGTTTTGTAAAAAGAGAAAGATTAATCTGGGTAAAAAATCCAAGTAACAGGCAATTTACGAGCGGACGCAAACTCACAGAGACTACCATTGTATGAGTTCTAATAATAGTTAGAAAATATGATTTAGGTTGGTTTCTGAGCCATGGGAGCTCAGCTTTTTAAACTCTTTCCAGCGTCTCAGTCTAAACCCATAATGTACTGTGAAAAAATCACTATGATAATACATTATTTCCTGGCTTTGTGATAGATTGTTGCATAAATAGCAGAACACCATTTTACTGACTTTGTACTCATAAAACCGAACAAGTGCAAACTGTAGCTGCAATAGATAAACTGAACTTTCAAAGCACAGTGCACAAACTTACTGCTAATCCCTGAGAGAGGAATTGCATATATATGTCCTTGGATGCATATCCTCTACTGCAAGAACTCTTTTCCTGCATCAAATTTTTCTGGTATGCACAGCAAGTCAAAAGAAGACTAAAACATCGAAAAAAGGGAAAGAAATGGGAGGTGCTGAATAGGTGCTTTTGCAGTAATGAGAAACTAAGACAAAACAAAACATGCAAGTAATCATGAAGCTAAGATGTCCTCAACCTCAGATGTCCTCAACACAGCACCCAGAAACTGGAACGCAGTGAGGCAGTCGCCTTGGATTGCTTCATTTCAGCGTGGTGCCCCCTTCCTCTCAGTCCTTGGGGACACCATCACACAGCCATCACACAAGTTCATTAGGGTTGTACCCAATTAGTAAGGGAAGGGGAAATTTCCAAGCAGGAGTTACTAAAACTGAAGAGTTGCTGCAGATCCTCCTTTGCAAGCCAAGAATGACGGAGCGCCTCAGCGGCACGAGGGCAGGGGACCAGTGGATGCCCTATTCAGCCCTTGGAGAAGAGCACTGCAGAGTGGTGCTGCGCAACTCCCGTGCTCCACTCTAAGGAAAACTGTCTTTCAGACAAGATGAAAGAGCAGATGAAGTTTGTCAAGTGTTTGGGATTCTCTGGCATGAAAGATGCAATACTGATTGAACAGATAATTATTAGTCTTAAAACACAAATGAATCAACCAATAACCAGACAAGCAGTGGTCATAACATTTAGAGTTTTACATTAAAAAAATCCTATTGGGACTGTCACATGTGTTAAATATTTAGCACAGCTAAATATGATTCAAGTTTTCTTTTTGCAATAGTTTGAGAAATGGAACCTTTCACCAAGAAGATTTTTTCTTTCCCTACTTGGGATGTGCATTCTCTCTAAGACATCTGGGACATTTAAATATCACATACCTGGCTGTCAAATGGAAATATATATATATATATTTATAAAGAGATGGAAACACCACACAATTTCACTTTAATGTTAAAAGAAGCTAGATAATATCTAGAAAAATCTGTAACAAAATCTGCATCTGCTGTTTAAAGTGATTGTGGAACAAGGCAGAATAAATCTATGCTCTTTCCTGAAGACAGCTAAGTCCTCCTACTTCACTGATCGTGGAGTCTCATATGATTAATAATCTTGTAAGATTTATTAATAATTAATAATAATGCTTAATAGAGTGGCATTGAGAATAGATCTGAGTTTGTAAAATAAAAAATGAAGGTACAAATTAACCAAGGAGTTTGTTATGTTTTAAAGAAAGGTCAAAAAGGTTCTAATTTGTTAGTGACAGTATCTTTTATCGTGACAAAGCTATTAGCTATTGTACCACAACAGCATGACAGATGGTGCCTTTAACCACACCATAAAACTCATCCCAACTATTTTCTGGTGCAATCCATCACATGAGTCAAGCTTGAAAGAGGTACCATAAAAATACAACCAAAGCAGTGTAAATTTTGGTAAAATGTTGAGTCATAGTTCAATATGAAAAAATGAAACGACATTGCTGAGCTTTCTAAAGCATTGTGCATCACTGTTCATTGGTCGCTGCAGGAAGAAGTTACTAGGGAACTTTTTTTCACATTTTACCCTATTTGTGCATTACTGAAATCCAGCAATATTCTTCACAAGGCTGTTCAGGAGCTGTGGTTTGGGGTCAAGCCCTAGGCTAGTCACTCAGCAAGCGCTTTGCCAAGAGGAAGAAGCAGCAGCGCTGGCGCTGGCTGCAGGGTGGTGCCGCAGGCATCCCTTTTCCAGGCCTGGATCACTGTCCCTGAGGACAGGATTCCTGCATGCCTCCTCTTCATCTTCCCTGAATCTAAAGAAAATCTTCCTCCTTGTTTCACACATATCCCTGCAGGATAAAATCAAACAGCTACACAGCAAATAAAGCGGAGAGGTTTGTAGACAGCCACGCGTATTACCCATACAAACTCGCTGCTGGCAGTGTTTGCTGCACAGTGACAATACCATTTGTCACTTTTAGGCAGCGATACTGGATGCATGAACTTATGTATCCATATCAGACAGCAAACAACAGGCCCGGCACACAGTGACATCAGTTTGGTCTCAGAGAGCTACAAAAATATCTACATATTTTTAAAAAAATGAAAACCACATTCTGTGCAATGCCACTCAATAAGCACTTTCAAACTACCATATGGTGCTAAGCCCAGCTGCTAAATCCATCTCTTTGGGCAATCAGAGCTACCTTTTACCTTGTGCGGCACTTCAGCATAATGGCAACACTTGATCCCAGTGCCGTGCGCCAGCTGCTCAGTGCAGGAAGAAGCTGTTATACCGTGGGACAGTCTCAGCCCATTATCCCAGTCCCCTCGCGCTGACTGAATTAGTGCTGCTGGAGCTCAGAGACGGCCGGAGAGCACACATTGTGCAGAACTACCCTGTGCAGAGCACGCACGCTCACACAGCGTGTTTCAATCCAACGCTCCTGCTCCTGCGCATGGCGGGCGGGCAGATGGGGGATGCTCAGGGAAACCCCTTGCCCGCGGAGAAGCAATTCCCGTGCCTCTGGGAAGAGACTGCTGCTGCACCCCGGCTTGCGGATGCACGGAAACCCGACGGTACAACTGGGACAGACTCGCTCCCCCTGCATCCCCAGAAGCAGCAGGGTGTCACAGCAGAGCACAAAAGTGACATGACAGAGGTTTGCTTTCTTATCCGTCAGGCACATTGGCCTCATGGCTATGATCTACTGGCCTGAAATCAATACAGTCTGGAGTTCACGAGTATTCTTAGTTGTTTCATACAGAATTTATTGCATTTCACAGTTGTTGTTACTTAATTAAAACAGCAAGCTAGTGGGTGAAAATCATGGGATAATAAAGTATCTGGCAAGCCAGTGAGGCATGGATTAATGGCTACACATTCCCGTCTTTATCTGTGCATATTAAGGTCAGTATCAGTGTGCACATGGTATGAGGCTGTAAAAGTGACTTTAATATGACTGTTGTCAGGGAGGATGTGCCTGTAATTTCACCTGACGTTTGCTTTTTCTTTTTTCTTTTCTTTTCTTTTCTTTTCTTTTCTTTTTTTTTCTTTTCTTTTCTTTTCTTTTCTTTTCTTTTCTCTTTTCTTTTCTTTTCTTTCCCCTTCCTTCCTTCCTTCCTTCCTTCCTTCCTTCCTTCCTTCCTTCCTTCCTTCCTTCCTTCCTTCCTTTCTTCTCTTTCTTCCCTCTCCCTCTCCCTTTCCTTCTTTTTCCACTGGTCTGCAATATTTAACCAGTAGGTAGAGATATTTCTTTTTTAAACCAGAAAATCTGGTTGATGTTTCTATAAGATTTCGGCAAAAGAAGAGTAAAAGAGAATAGAGAGCCAAATTTTAGGATCCTTATGATGAAAAAAAAAGACTGTTGTTCATCTCATTTATCCTCTTCTACATATGTAAGGACTGACAAGGAGGAGAACTTACTTAAATTATTTTACCTGATCTATTGTAGTACACTGCTGTGAGACCTTCTGGGATACAGTGGTGCATCTGGGCCTAGCATGCGGAGCAATGGTAGTATGCAAGCAGGATGCTAATAAGCTCAAATGAAGCCTGTGTCAGAGCAGGTCTGTGTTCACTTCTGGGGTACTAGGTAGGAGGGAAGATAATAAGGAAACACCCAGAATGCAAATTTCTAAATTGCTTTAGTGGAAGGGCAAACAAGGCAGGATCACAGAGCAAGGAGATACAATGATTGTGCTATGAATATTCCAGGTATTAAATAAACTGTATCAGCTACTGCAATGTAGGAATGACTTTTTCCAGAAGTCCCTCCAGACTATGCAGAAAACTTTCCACTTGAATACTGAGGTCTCTTACTGGAGACTCCTTGAGCCGCCAAGTGGCCCCAACAAAATTATGAATTAGTTCACCTGACAGAAGCACAGCAGACTGCACCAGGTTTACACTATAGGAAGCTCTCAGTAACTGCCTGGATATTTGAACAGATGACAAGACTTGAGGATCAATAACAGCAGGCCTAATGAGCTTTTATTTATTAACAGGAGTAATAGGAGCTAGTTATGTTGTGGTCTGGAATATGCTAGGTATTTTAATATAAGAAGATTTCTACATAAAAATTTGGATTAACACCAGTATTAATTGTCCTTAGGGACAATGAAATGTAGATGGCTGCCACAACACGGTGACAACACTAGTATGAGCATCAACCATGTATGGTCACTCAAGCAGCCCTAGCAGACGTGATCTCCTGAGGAACAAAGTTCTTGGCATTCCAAGTAAACAAGTTTGTATAAGGATTAGATAGGTCCATATGCATCTGTATGAATCTAATGTGGCCATATCCTTACTCTGATTTCTTCTCATAGTTTTATGGTTAAGGAAATATCTAGAAAAAAAAAAGAAAATTCTATGTAAGTCTATAAAAATATAGTACAGGCTGACCAGCCTAAGCCATTAAGACTGTGTAATACTGATAGAAAAATTGCTTCTGCTTAAAATTAAAGAATATCATTAATGAAATAACATTTAAAAGTGTCGGTCAATGATCAAATTATTTTTGCAGCAATATCTAAAGCAAGCTACAATGGTTTTTATGTATGCACCAAATTAATTCAAACCCAGATTCAATACACCTAGCGCTTGAGAGAGGAAACCTGGAGTTAAGGAACTTTCTTGTTTTAACTGA
Source organism: Crypturellus undulatus (assembly GCA_013389825.1). Taxonomy (NCBI): domain Eukaryota; kingdom Metazoa; phylum Chordata; class Aves; order Tinamiformes; family Tinamidae; genus Crypturellus; species Crypturellus undulatus. The sequence goes on along the minus strand of VWPW01027344.1, from coordinate 245,248 downwards.
CAAGATAAAAGAAGTGGAAATCACGACATTTGCCCCATGGAAAACAAAACAAAACATTTCAACAATTGCATAACGTTGGTTAAACCTTGGCAGGGGGAAACAACCAAACAACCAACCAAACAAAAAAAACCCAGAAAGACCAGAGAGGCAGAAATGTCCCTGAAATTTGGTGTTTTAATTTAAAAATGGAGCAAAGAAAGAAAATTGAGAAGAGTAGTCTGGACTGCATTGCTGTCCACTGTCCTCTTTCTGATCTGCAAAAGACCAAAGGTAATAGAAAAAAAGGGTCTGTCTTTTTTCCTTAAGTGACATATAAAAGAAATGTACTCATTCATCACTTGTCAAGGTCGAGCTGGCAGGTGACCTAATTCAGAAAGGGAATAGTCAGTGCATGGCTTCTTTGGTCGGAGATATTTGGCACTAAAGGAAGTGCTGTACATCAAGGAAAGGCAAGACAAAAGCTCACGTCCGAGAATACTGTGGGCATTGTAGTATCTCCCCCCAGATTATCAATTAATACTGAATGCCTGTGTAAATTGTTAGAGAGAAGATATATACACCTAGATCAGCGCACAGTGCAGTGCCCTAGGAGCAGCCTGGTGTCCACCCCACAGGTGTCTCAAGCAGGCTGCACTGCACCAACTTGAGTCTAGTCCCCCAGACTCCAAGGCCACTCACAGCCCCTCCATTTCTGGCTTAGCCTCAACCAAAAATGAATTCAGTCCATGACCCGAGGGACTCATTTGCAGGATAAACTAAAATGGGATCAAGTGGGGATCATGAGGATATTTATTTCCAAAGAACATTCCTGCTCTGAACTGAAACATTAATGTAGATGCATCCAGATTTGCTTTTTTTGCTTGTAAAGTTACTGTATTGCCATTAGTACACTAAACTTTGAAGAACAGACTGTGAAATGATCCCAGATTTCCTCTGCCTTTCCAGCAGCTGCAGATGTATAATGTATAACATATGTATACGTATTTCATTGACTATTGTGGCAAAAGAATTGACTAAAATAAGTTTTGGTAACTTTTCCAGTAAAGAGTTAGAAGGAATTCAGATTATGATGATTCTGCAAATTTGAATGATTTGTGCTGAGAAAAAAATCATAATCCATTAATGAATTAGAACCACTCTGGCAATAATACAAAGATATTCCTCATTGCAAGTAGTTTTTCCTGTTTTTATCAATTCTTTCTCTTCATACTTTACTAATGCCTCATTTTTGCCTTTGCTCTAAGTTCAACATGAATATCTGCTGTCTGGCAAGTAGTTAAAGAGGTACTCCATAATACTGATACTTTCAGCTATTACTATCATTATTATTATTATTCATCCATGTATTCATTTGTGCCCCAAATAGAATACCACAAGGTGGAAAATGGATGTGTGTCGGATAGTAGCCAGCTGATATATCATGCACAAGAAAAACAGATATTGGATTTTTAAGTAATTTATTCAGAGTTTCAGATTTAAAGTAGTCAGGCAGCCAAAGGCTACTGAAACAATGATTGGGTTAAAAAAATGTCACTGAACAATTTATATGTCTGTAAACATGGAACTGAGCACACAAGATGAATTTTCTTTTTTTAATTTTGTGTTTCCAGGCAAATTACATATTCTGAATTCTGGTATCATGAATGTGGGAGGGCAGAAGCATCACACACGATGTCAAATTTATCACTCTATGGCCTTAGGTTTGGAAGGATTAAATGAATTGTTACAAACCAACATTATTTAAAAATACAGTTTAATATGTGAAGTTCAAGGTCAGAAGAGAAATTAGTTCATCTGGGCTGGCCTCCCACATGCTGCAGGACATGGTATTTCACATAATAACTTCTGTATTAAGCCTGTTAATTTATGTTTGCTACAACATTTTCCAGAAGGGTTTACAGGCTTGAAGACAAGATAAGATGAGAACCTGTATCCTTCTATGGCNTTTCCAGAAGGGTTTACAGGCTTGAAGATGAGAACCTGTCTCCTTCTTTGGTAGCTCATCCCAGTGTTTAACTGGCCTTATTCTTAAAAAGAGGTCCTTAATTTGAATTGCTCTGGCTTCAGGCTCTAGTCCACGGTTTGTGTCTGTCTGTCTCTGAAAGAAGGAAATACCTGGAACAACTCTGTGGAAAAAATGTATGCACTATAAGCGCAACCCTCCTGAGCCGAACAAAATGAGGGGCTGGATATCACCCTGTTTTTACATCTCGTGGATGTTTTTTCCCGCAGCTCTTTTCTGCAGCAACCTCAGTGCCCAGCCTGCTCGCAGCTCCCCGCTCCTCAGTGCCGACTCCCCAAACCCGCAGGGACTTTACATCTCCTCTCAGGAACCACGTAAACCCAACCCTCTGCAAAACCCCTTGCAAAAAGCCCACTGTCTTTTTACACTACCTAAAGAGCATTGTATATTGAAGGGCATTTCAGAGTAAGAAATGTTTTTTTCCAACTTGCAATGATAGCATGCAGAGATGCGAGGCAATTAATTAGTGAAAGGAAAAATGGTAAAAATATAAATCAAGGTAGGAAATAATTTAACACCACCAGCCGCACTGTTCAGAGGCACAGGTGACCATTATGAAATATTCTCTAAAGAGCTATGTGAACAGGCAAAGGTACATGCTGTGATTTCAAAATTGCTACCAACAGGAGGTAGATGGCTAAATACTTTTGCCGATGTGAGACTGGGAAACTTCATCATTACACACATACACAAAAAAAAAAAGAGAGAAAGGACAAAGGCTGGAGCAAGATAAAGCAAAACAGAACATGTTTGCAAGAAGTAGTAAGTCTAGTACATCATTTCCTCTGTGAAAATTAGACTTGCACCTACAGTAAAACTGCACAAATATCTCCATAAAATTCTATTTCCACTTCTCCCCTTATCTTTCTAAATTTTGTAGATACTCACGTGCCTTAGCAGTGAAGCTGCTTAGAAATCTGAGGTTAAAAGATAAATATATTTTATAGTACAAAGTTATCATGCTGGAATCAAATTTCTCATTATTACTGAAAAGTATATCCTTAAATCTTTTAAATCTAGGAAAAGTAAATGCTGCAATTTTATGAGAAATTTGGTGTCTCAGGATGTGCTAGACATCTCGATTCTCCACCACTCAGTTTCTTTCCCAGCTGGCATTAAAAGCATTTAAAATCCACTTTACATTCACTTTAAATTGCACAAATAATGGGAAGGCCAATAAAAAATCAAATGATTTTGTTTCTAAAAAGTTCTCTGATTGTTAGATGTACACAGTAATAGAGACAAATCTATTGCTGCAGAAGACAAATATATGACATTATATAATATTAAGTGATAAACTGTAAGCAATCACATCTTTAAGGAATATCAGGATGTACATGTGCACAAGGGAAAGAACTAACACTACTCAGTCAACCTAAACTGGCATTTCACTGCCTCGGAAAACTTAATTGCCTAACATTAACATTCTCCTTACACTCCAGGGATATATTTTATATCGGTCTTTTATTAAGGTAAATGTTATTGCAGCCTTTTTTTTTTTTTTTTTTTCCCAAAAGCACTCTATAGATAGTTCAATAACTGCTGCACTTAGAAAGTACTGCTTCTGAGTAGAAAAAAATAATGAGACGATTATTCTAACGAATACGAGATACTTCTTGGAATTTCCAGATTGCACTTGACTCACTATAGAAAACTACCCTGGTTAACAAAACAATATTAGGCATTCTACGTAACTTCTAAATTCTTCTCAATAAAAACATAATGTAGTTTTGATATCTAATTTTCTGGACATTTAAGGTCCTCAAAAAAGAAAGGTGAGGCTACCAATACCAAAAGAAACAGACCACTGGATTAGACTCATTATGATAATTCTTATTTTCTTAATCAATTTCTCTCAGTGTATGCTAACTATAAGATGCTAAGCCATTTCTGCTTCTACTACTTTTACTAGCCTACACTCTAAATTATGTCAGAAGCCCATAAAGAGGTGCCTTGGTGATCATTCCCATTACACCTTTTCCATGATCAAGACTTCTCTTCCAGGAATGACTGGGCCTGTGGCTTTACCCCATGCTGGAAAGATTGCTGACCTGGTCAGTGAACAAAAAGAACTTCTGAATTGCTCCTATATACGTCCTATGGACATATAAAATTAATGATACTCTAGCCCTTGGCAGATTTTTCCTACAGTGTGCTTTTTTTTTAACTTGTTTGATAGCACAGCAGTTAAAAGCTTTCATTACTCAATGCCTGAAGATACATTCCTTCGGCATCCGGAGCTCCCACGGCTTTCAGAAGGGATTGATTTTGCTTTGGTCTCCACAAACAGGGAAGATCCTGTATGTTAATTTTTACTTCTGTATTCCAAAGCTGATACTTCACAAAATGCTCTTGGCTGCAAATGATTTTATGCATTTAAAGGAAAAAAAAGTATTTTGGCAGGTCTTCTCTCCAAGAAATGTGATCTATCATTCCCCCGGAAAAAAACTAATAAGGAGAGACTGAGCCTGTATCTCAAATGGGATTTTTTTTTAGGTTTCCAGCAGTAGCAGTATTTGGAAACAAGTACCTAATCTTATTTCAGATATTTTAATTGAAAATCTCAGCAGAGAAGCAGCAAACATTACTTGTTTGCTTCCTTTATTTCTTTACAGATATTACACATTTTAAAATTAATCTAAGTTTGGATTATAGAAGATATTATTATTCAGTAACAGTCTTCCATTTATCACACTGCCTTCAAAAATTCCTATGGAAAATATTCCTTCAAAAATACATATGGAAAAATGCATAGCCTTCCTGAAATGAGACGTTCCCTTACACCATATTTTCATTAAAAGATAGAAAACAACAGAGGAACATGTAGCCATCTTCTTAAAAACAATCCTACACAAAACGGACTGCTGTAGCTGATGTCGTTTTTTCTTTTTCCTTTTTTTTTTGAAAACCATTCTTTAAACAGGCATTTCTGGAACACTGCCAGGTTTGCTAAGGGTTCTGTGTCCTCTAAGGATAAGGGCATTTGAAGCCAAAGAGATATTAAAAAAAATCAATGGAACTTCCTTTATCTTACGGTAGTACAAAAACTTTTCTCTGCAAGAACGAACATCTAACAAGTGATAAAAGCCTATAAATACCAATATAGCTCTTTGGTACTAAGGCTAACCCTAAAGACGTTAGATGCAACAGGAAGCTGAGGTATTTAATAAAATATATACCCTTTTACAATAAAAATATTCTTCCCTTTCATTTGTTCCTGGAAATATATTAAGATTGTCAAAAAGCTACTTGTATTTACCTACCAAAGGTCACTTAGGAAAACACTGTCCTTCCCTCCATAAAATGAAAGCAGTTTAAGAATGCACCTCCTGGGCTGTCTAATATGTTCCTGCTGAGGTGCTGTATGAGCAGATCATTTGGCAGCATCTGCATTTGAAAACACCATTTAAAAGCAATTTGTAAAAATAGCATTTTTATGAAGTTGCATTTTGGACCATGCAAATGTTAAATTTACTCTCTCTGGAAATACTAATTCCACACATACCTATAGAAAATGAGAAAGATCAAATTTCACAGCTAATCAGCTGCTCTGTGTGCATAACCTCTGATTTGCACATGAATGTCTTTGCAGCAAAGCATCTGCATGGTGTTTTTAGTTTACTAGGATTCAGCTGCAGAATCTTATGCTTTGACAAAGTTTGCTTGTTTTGTTGTTACAGCAAGGCATTTTTAAACGCTTTTATGATAAGTCTCAGAAAATTGTTAGGAATTCCTTACAATGGGATTTTTATGATACCTACAGATATAAAATCTTAAAGACAGTCATTTTGCAGCCTCACAGATTCAGCTGTGCAAAAGCAGAGGTAATGGGCTGCCAGTACAAGTCTCACCAGTGGGTTTGTTTAGCCCCTTCCTCTGTCTTTCCAATGCGGTGCAGCATTGCAGCTCTCATTTCACATTTTCCTGAAAGAAAACACTGCATTTATAAACCAGGGCGATGACAAGTACAAGGACTAAGAGTTACAGTGAAAAGGCAATACGTCGCTAAATCAACTTTATTCTAGTTGTTAGCTATTTGCTCCCATCCTCAATTTCCCTCTTTCTCATCTTCTGCTTCTCTATTAATAATAAAAAACAAGACTTCCATGCGGATGTATTATCTGCAAGGGTATAAATTTCTGGATCCCTTCAGAATCTCTTCAGGACAGTTTTGAAATTGGAGGCACGTACTGCAGATGCAAAAGAAGATACCCGCGGCTAAGCCTTGCAACGATGCAGTGGAAGCGCAGACTGCTCTGTTGGCTGCTCAGCCACCACTGTGGGACACCCTGGCCATGCCCAGGTGTTCCTGAGGCACTGTTTCCACTTTTCCAGTGTCTTACACTTACCTCCTTTGATTCTGTTCTGCTTTTAACCTCTTAAGCACTTTCCTGATGTCATTTTTAGTTGTTAGGAAATTAATGCTACAGATATTGGAAAAGGAAAGTGAAAATTAAAAAATTTAAAAAAGAAAATTCATGCCTCTCAGCCCCATGGGTCTTCTCTTCCTCTTACTGGGGATAAGTTAAAGAGTAACAGAGAACAAATATGATTGTTCCTATCTTATGACCTACCTAAAAGTAAGACATCCAGTCTGGACTAACCTTCTTGTCTCTTTGCAGTTAGTAGAGAGAGGGAGAAAGGTATCTCTGGTATCTCCATCCAGAAGCAGACATTTGCAGAGAGTAATGACTGTCCTGGAGAGCCTGTTTCTTTCCAAAGCTCATAGATGGGCTGTGGTTTCTGTACCCAAACGTGATGTGCTGCAGCTCTGCAGAGAAGGCCTTCAGTGGGCTTCAGTGGCTAGTCCTGCTCTTCAGCAAGGTTCAACACAGCGTTGTCACAGTTGTATCACCTCTGCTGCCCTGGCAAGTTTAACTGCAGCTATGCTTTGGGCCACGGGGATGGCTTTTTTGTCATGGAGACTCAACAGTCTGTCTGGGCAAACTGTTCCAGACAAACTCCTGCACGGCCAGACATTAGGTGCCTTTAGGCAGGATAAAACACAAATGGGATTTGAAAAACGAGTAAGAAGGAAGAGGAAAAAAAAGAGTCCAAAATGTCTCATAAGATTGCCCACAATTAAAACTTTATGCTCCTTCTTCTGAACTTTCTACCAATTTTCTCACCACTCTGTCCAACAAACTGCTTGCTTTATTTATTTTGCATTTTTTTCACAAGAATTCGTGCTTATATTTCATGATGGGGCAGTTTCCTAATCAAGCTACCTACCAAAATTTGCCAACATATCTTCTGGACTTCCTTTTAAATTTAATTTTAGAAAACAATCCAGGAGTTGAGTATAAGTAAGCTGCTATATTCAGGAATATTTTTTTTTTTCTTTTTTTTTTTTACTTGAGACCATGACTTTGATTTCAATCATGATTTAGGACACAGCAGTAATGGAGTGACATGGGAAATGGGATTTTCTAATTCATTCTTTTTGGACAGTCCTCATAATGTTAAATTTGTTTACTCCATATATATATAGCACTGTGACCAAAACCATAATTTGATCCTAAATCTGACTGATCACTTATGATTAATCTTCTGAAAGTTTTAAGTGAAGAACATGAAAGCCAAAAAAGCATTAGTGTCAATGTAAGTGCTGTTTTCCAGAGGGTATTATGGGCATTCAATAAAACAGACATATGGAAGCACTCTATCCTATCAAAAAATAATGCTAAAAATCATCTCTAGAGAAAGGAGAGGGGGGTCACTCAAGAAACCATTAGAAGCTATTTGGGAGGGGTAGAAAAGTGGTGTATTAAAAGAAATAAAATATGCATAAGCTCTAGTAAGTCACATTTTCAATTCCTTAACTTCTAACCTTTTCCACAAGCCTTATGCTGCATTTCCTACAGTAGTTTCTGATGGAAAGAATTTTCAAATCTAGGTGTTCTGAACAGTAACCATTAGAGGGTAACATTCTTTAAAACGTTTCTGTAGTGACCCACGTATGATTCAGCCATCGCTCCCTGTCTTCGACTACAAGACTCCTTTTGCAGTGCGCTCCTGGCAGAAGGATGGTGATTTGGATGACATGGAACAAGTTCATATTATGAATTTCAGTTCATGGTCTGTTGCACAGGGAATGCTTATTAAGATTACTGTACATATCAGCACGGAGGAAATAACTTGCTGAAGGCTTGCTAAAATGCTTGGCTGATTTGATGGTTTGTACATTCTGAGCAGTCAAATTCCCAGAAAAGCCACATCCTTGGATTTGAACCATTTATGGTCACATAGCATGATGTTGTCCAGTGGCTGAGCTACATTACGAACTTTTATTTTGGAGAGTACTTATTACATGACATACTGTATTAAACTGAATGCCTTTATAAAATCTTATTTTTTTAAGTACAAGAACAAAAAGAAACCTGAATTAGTAATGCAGAATGAAGATTTTCTGTAAGCTGCCAGAAAAGGAATCACTATTTGAAGAGAACTTATGAGCCAGACTGCAAAATTTACTAATGCACAAAACATGGGTTCCTCTCAAAGAAGCCAACACACATCAGTTCCCTGGTTCATGTTTAAATCACTTGACCTTTCCTCTGTTGTCCCTTCATCTAGTGAAATCTGAGGAAGGATATCTCTAGCACTCTAAGGCATGCTACTATACAACATACAGGTCCTTATTCCCTTTGTAACTATTCATTTTTTGAGCCAAATCTGAAAAATGGATTGTGTCTTCAGGGTTATACTCTTTAGATGAAAAACCTAAAGGTTGTGATTCTCAACTTCCTGTTAAGCAGCACCCCAAGCCTGGAAGCATTTGCTTCATGCTTAGAAAATTTCTCAGACAACACATTTTGCTCCAGAACATTATGGCTATGGTTGAGCAGAAGGCAACTTGGATCCCAAACAAACTGCATCACAATCTAGAAATTAGATAGAGTAAACCGAAGTCCCTTGCTCAGGTGTTTGCAATAACCTGCTTTACCTTTACATCTTAGAGATTAAAATAGTCAGTGCTTGGAGCAGTTCACTCTCCTTACACTTCTTGCAAGCAATGTGGTTGCCCAACTCTTCAGAAATCACTGAAGTGGTTTCTGGTCTTCAGAAGCTTCCCTTGGGATCAAGAGAAGCCTAAAGATGATGCCTAAAATGTCAAGTCTACCATTCCTAACCAGCAGATGCTTAAGTCCTCTACTGAATCTGTATTTAAACAAGTCTAGTCAAGCTTGCTTTTGCAGAAGGAATCTAGGCTCATTTAGATTTTTTCCAGGAACTTCTCATGCTGCAGCTGTAAGTCTTTCAGTTTTAATCACCTGTGTATGAATTACTCCTTCCTTCTCTCCTTTGGCCCAACCCAACTAGATACATTATCAATATGGTAGTTCTACTGCAATATTACATTTCCATAACTAACTACCTCTCAAAACAAAGCAGCAAAATTTCCATTATCCTATGAATTTTAACAATAAGAAACAAAGGTCTTGGTCCTGTTGCTTGCTACCAGTATTTCCTGAAAAGGAGGTATACTTGCCAAAATTCATCACTATGCTGCAGAAGATATTCTCCTGAAAATAGTCTATTTTCAGAAGTTTGTGCAAGTTGGGAAGCTCTCATCAGAATTCTAGCACAAAGAACCATCAATTCACATAGTGTGCTCTTTGCATCCAGGACAAACACGTTTTTCTACTCTTTATCAAAAATAATTCTGCTGAAGTCAACAGAACTGTACAGATTCTGCATGTATAGATGACAAGTATTGACTAATCTAGGTAGATTGTCCTTGGGCAATGAGGAATGGAGACCTCAAAAGGAGGACTTTTGCCAGACGTTTACTCAAGCAAGCAAGTGAAGACTGTCACTGGCAATTCTTTTAAGATTCACCTTTTTACTGCAGAGTTTCTTGATACCAGAAAAGAAAGTTGTGCAGAGGTGAATAATTTTCAAGTTAAGATTTTTAATCCAGATTTTTAATTCTTAGGTGGAATGCCACCTAGAATTACGAATTTGTGGGTTTTTTTTTTTGAAGTTTTCTCCTTATGCATAAATTATAAAGAAATAATGTTGCAGCATAATAAATCTCAGACCATGTAAATTGGACAGAGAGAAAAACAATCTATCCCTCTCCCTCACTATATATATCAGATAGCTATTTTAACGATAGTTCTGAAAAATGGAGGGTTTATATCACTCAAAATAAATTTTATATTTAAAAAACAAAGAACAGAAAATGACCTATTTGCAAATAGTCAAAGAATAAAAACATCCATTCATCTTGAGCTTGAATAAAGCGTACCTAGAGGGAGCAGGCAGAAGAACAAACAGGTGGTATTAAAATGCAGTTAAGAAACCATAATTATCTATCAGGCAGAGACACAAAGACAAGAGATAGCTTAGCATATCAGCTGTGGAATAGCCATTGTAGGTAAATGAACTAAATTTAGATTCTCCTCTCCCTTCTTTCAAAATATTGAGGCAGCAGCCTTTTGTAGAGGTATGTAATTACTGTGGATCTAAGCAGCTGCTCAGAAAATCTAAAAGGATGATACTGGCTAAGCAGTTTATTCGTGGTTCAGTCTTCAGCTTGTTCTCAAGAGGTGACTTGAGTTTTATTTGCATATCTGAGTCAAAAGACATCTGAGGTAGATATAAGAGCCAGTTTTATAGACCAAGTATCAGAGCTAGTATAATTGGAATCACTTCAGATTTTGCTCTGACTCATTTCCTTCTTCTTCAGAAAGTAAAACCAAAGCACATGCACTCCACTATAAGGGACTTGATGCCCCATGTGCTCTGCAAGGACAGAAAAGGCAAATTTGTGCAAGAAAAGGATTACAGGAATGGTTCTGCTGATGCCTTCCTAGAAACAAATTGGACTCACATCTGGAAACAACTGCATTTAAGATGGGCAGTGATGGTCGTTCTACAAGCCGCCAGTTGCGGTCATTCTAGGGCAACGTGGTGAATTGAATTTAGTTTAATAGACACTAACTAATTGAGTTTTTTCATTTATCAGCTTAGTCTTAGAAATAGTAGCATCTGAAAATTCTTGAAAAAACTTGTCTAAACTACTATGAAGTAACATAGATGTCCTTCCCTTGGGAAAAAGTATACCCACAGTAACAGGTTTCTGTCAGTGAACTTGAACACAAGTACAAATGCCTTTCTGCTAGTGAAATGAGAGATGTTGTGTCCTTATGCACACAGTCAGATGACTCTTCATAGGAATAATTGTAAATTTCATATTATATATACTATATATGTTTTAGGAGGCTTGCTTAAGGATATACTTTTTTTTTTTATTCACAGATTTTTTTAGAAAGCAGTGATGTGTGTGGGAATTGTCATCATGACAGAAGTTTAAGTAATGCTATAACACTACTGAGGGAACTAATGTCACAGCAAAGTAGAATGGCAATTTACTTTTTCTTGGTTTTGTAAATAAAGCTTTGGCCTAAATCTATAATTACTTCTACTTTAACAAGTCTGCTAGCACAAATGATCAAATTGATTTGACAACGGAATATTCTTGGGGCATGCTGTTGACTCATGTGTCCTTTAATCTGAGTCATAGGCCAGCAGTTTGTCATTGTTCTTTAGACAGAAAAAAAATAAAGAAATTACTTGATTAGGTGCACACAGTCCATGTGCAGGTCTTACTATATTTGGAGGTATTTGAGTTAAGTTAAATTAGCTTTGTATTTTTTCTGATTTTCCATCATAGTAAGATATGGTTAGTGTGAATAAGACTCATTTTTATGCAGTGGAGAAGAGAGAATATTGGAAAATATTACTCCAGGAGACAATAAAACACATCATAATTAAAACCCGCTGGATGGTCAATAGCGCCTTTCAGTATAGCTAAGTTATATGGTCTGTGTTATGAATGCTAAAGTGTTTGTCCTAATAGATCCCAAAGCAGTAAGAACATGACTTGTTTTCTGTACAGCATCATAATACTCGCTAGCACAACATGATAGTTTAGGGACAGTTCACTGTAAACTGCAGCTGCAAGCCTGTAATTAGTGCAAATGGATGAAGACCTCTTTTTCTAAGCTCTACCATGCGAAGTGAGATGCTTTTGGGCTCTGGGAGGACAGAGCCCTGCAGCTGCTGCATGTCCTTGCTACGGGTGTTGTTTCCGGATGGGCAAGTCTCATGCCAAGGGCAGACCTTGAAGCCACGGGCTCCAGGCAATGGCCAAGCTGGACACGTGGCCTTTTCCTAGGCAAGGAGCACTGAAAGATCCAGCCAGCCACCAGCATGGAGTCATTTGACTTCTGCTGGCATCTGCCTTCGCACTTGGCCATGGAATACCTAGCTAAGAGTAAAGCACAATGTTCTCATGCAAGAGATTTAACAAGTATTAAAGCAGTTTAGATGTTCAGCAGTCACAAGCAATCTGTCATGAGCACCCCAAAAAAGAAGTGGAAAGACTTCCCCAACATCTTCAGATCTTCCCTTTAATTTATTAATGCACATAATTATAACAACTTTAATAAAATGAGGAAATGAACATAAAATACACGGGCTTCTGGACAGAATTGTTTTTTCTTTGTTTATGTATAGCAGCTACATTATCCTTCACTAATGCACTGTTACACTATAAATAACAATCTTTTTTCTTATTATATATATTACTGCAAATATTCAACAAAAATAAAATAATAAAGAAGAATCCCATAAAAAACTGACCAAATGGCATTGCTCGTGCGTTTCATTTAGTCCAGTATTGCACTGCTGGCAGTAGCTAATCTAGATGCTTCAAAGAAAAGTTCAATAAGGACATTAGAGACACACAGAATATTGCATGACTTGTGAGGACACTGTCTGCCTAAATTGTGCAGTTGCATATTATTTTATGCTCTGAAGTATGATGGTCTGGAATTCTTTTTTAGTAAAATTACCAGTATAATTCTGCATTTTTAACCAATCATGAAGAAAAACATTCATTTTTAACACTTACATGACATTAGCATGCACATTTTTACTATGATAAAAATTAGCATCAATAAATTCCACATTAACATTGCCTTATGAAAGCGTGCTCGCTCATGTGGGAAACAGGCTAAGGAAAAACAGAACAAGGACCGTGTTTAGAGCTGACATGCTACTTCATTAGTCGATTCATTCAGATTCAATAAGGGTCACAAATCAGGTCAAAATATAAACTAAAAAGCAATTTCCAGTGTCTGGTTAAATTCTATTTCTGTCTAGGGAATTCCTACTTATTTTCTGTTCTGCTGTGTAGTGTCACTGCTCATCAGCTTCTTGCTCTCAGGTGGCAAATGAGTTCATCTTTCTTTAACCACAGCATATTTGGATTGTTCAAAACAAAAAGTTCTACATAAATATAATGCCTTATGCATATCATAGATTGATTTGAATAGAATTTTATTATTGCTTGATCAAGGTGTCTTGGAAATGCCTTTTGTTTTTTGTTTTGTTTTTGTTGTTGTTGTCTTACCTATATAATCAGCAATATCCTATAGCATATAGTGTCCTATTTCATATACTTTCAGGGTAGACTATAACCCTGAGAGATGAAACAGAGATCCTGTACATCCACAAGCCACATACTAAGTAATGAGAAGAATGAGGAAGGAATAGATGCTCCTTGAAAAGGTAATTTACATAGATGTATAAACTATTTCCAATTTTTTTATTACCTTTAATCTTTCAGATAATACTGAAATCTGCTTCTCCAAGCTGGCCTAATATATGTCACTGTGGTCTAAAAAGTCTGGTGCTACAGGAATGATCGTGGGAAAGATCAGCTATATTCAGAACTAAATAAAATGAAAGAATATGCACATTTTCTTCTTCCCAGTTAGAATCGCCAGTACAGAGTTAGGCTACAGGTGCATGAAATGCTGAGAAGAGCTGGCTACCAAAAATAAGCGATTCACAACAGACATGCTACATGTGAAATTGTCCAAGGCAGGGAATAGGAAATGTGCTTTAAAGTCCAATCTGCACTCCTGGAACCTTGTCCAGGCACAAAGGTTTCTCACCCAGTCTTTGCAATTAAGTGCATAAACCCTTTATTTCAAAAGCTGTGAAGATGGGAAGAATCTATACAAACACTGCTGAAGGAAAAGGCAGTTGTGGATCCTCTCTGCCTGTCAGCTATTTAGAAATATGCTCAGAAATGGGTTATTGTGTGTTCACCTAGATGTGTGTTCAAAGCCCTCTTCTACTTAAAATGATTCAAATGCATCTAGACACAACCACAACCCAAAGTAGGCAAAGCCTGTATTCTACGAGGGGCTGCGGTAACCCTTAATCATTCCTGCTTTCCATTTTGCAGAAGTATTCCCTGGGTCAAAGAAAGATTAGGCAAAAGGGTTAGTTTTAGGCTATTTATGTGAGATGTTAACTCTAGCTGGAAAGTCCTTGCTTTCAGGATTTCTCATTCAAGATTACTGAAACAACCCTAAAACTCATGTGTTCCTCAGCAGTATGGCTGATTAACTAAGAGAGCCACATACAGAAAGCCACATTCTGCATTCTCTTCATTCTTCTGGAGAATTGCAATACACTATTATTCCCTATGACAAAAAACAGGTGAGGCATTTTACAATGCAAGTTAGAAACTAAATACCCACTGACTCCACCACTGAGGAACTTAACATCAAAAGGGGTAAAGTCTTCAAAATATTCATGCCCACTGATACACTTCTGGTGGATTCTACTCAGTTATTAAATATTGTTAAAAAAGAAAATCACACAACTCATTTCAAATTGGACCATTTGGAACTGTAAGGTTCCAAAACAGTAAGAATGGATTCCTTAGATGTGAAACAGAAAGGCTACAACTAAAATTATCCAACTGAACAGATTTATTTTTATTTGTAGGGCATGAAAAATGTTCATAGATTGATATTTTGGGTTTGGACACAGTAGTGAACAACTGATTTATGTGAGCTTATTAAAAACAGAAGGAAATTTGAGACTTTTTATACAAATTTCTAGTTGGCCCTGTATCCTGTTCCTAACAGTAACAGATGCTCCAGAAATTGGTGCAAGAATCCTGTATCATAAATATATGGAGTAATTTACTCTCTACATTTGATCACTATCTATCTATAAAAGTAGAGTGTAGTATAAGCCGTGAGGTGTACATCTCCACAGCCTTCTTAAAATGCTGTAATTAATTATGGCTAAATATTCTGAAGACCATTACATACACTTTTTTTTTTTCATTATTAGATCTTTAATCCCAACAAGCATTTACTATTGATTCCCTTTCTAAAATATTAAATGTCTGACTTTTTCACTCTGCTTTCATATGAGAAATTTTGTTTAAAAGTCCCTGAATATTTACATTGTTTTTCTATGAAAGCCCTCTAGTTCAGTTGCACTCTTTTTGAAGGAGAATCAGTACTGAGTCAATTTTCTTCAAAGAATTAACCATTCTGTTCCTTATGAGACCTAATGTTCTGACAACAGCTGCTGCAAATCATGCCAAGGTCTTTACTCAATTCTGAACAATGACATTTTGGGGTAGATGTGGCTATTTTAAAACCATACAAAGCCTATTCAATGCACAGGTATTTTGGAAGTAGACTAAGTGAAAGATCTGTTTTTTAAAATATAATGTAACTCACGTTCTTTGTTTAAGAAAACAAGAACAACAATAGGAAAACTTATTTTTAGTTTGTATTTTTTCTATTGCTTTTCTAAGTGCATATTTCTTATATATTTCAATACATATGTATTTCTTATACTGTCATTGTGCTAGTATAATAACTTGTTAAACAATTTGATATCTTTTTAAAGAAACAGTTCATTTTTTAATATCACAGTATGTCTGAGAGGTAGAGAAAGAGGTTTGTTTTACTGTCATTTACTTAAATCATTTTTCAATTTAAAAGAGTTAATTATCCTTTCATTATGCAGAAATATAAATGAAATATTTCTTGCTGCATTTCTATACACGTAAGGATATTAAATATTGCATATTGCAGCTACAGTATTCTCTCTTGCCCAATGAATTCTTTCACCACTCAAATTCCACATGAATTGTCTGAGTTTGGCCACACAAGCCATACCCAGCATCACACATTTGGAGGGTCTGAATTACTTTGTTAATGCTGTGACTATAGAACTAAAGAAAGAAAAGCAGTGTGGCTTCTTAATATAGGATTTCTGATATTTCTGTGGCTGAGTTCAGTTTCATTATTTTAATATTTTATAATGTCCACATATGTTTAAACTGCAGTTTATGATGACAGTGTATGTACTCAGAAATATAACTGCAAAAAAGCAAAGCTGACATATCTGATATTAAAGAATACTGCAAAATCTATCAAGAAGTCTCAGTACAGTAAACTACCTGGATACCATATGATGAAATGTTCATCCATAACAGCAACTAGCTTCAGCCTGAGCTTTAGTGGCCTGGATCTGCTTTGTC
Source organism: Crypturellus undulatus (assembly GCA_013389825.1). NCBI lineage: Eukaryota > Metazoa > Chordata > Aves > Tinamiformes > Tinamidae > Crypturellus > Crypturellus undulatus. The sequence continues at coordinate 228,848 of VWPW01027344.1, read as the reverse complement.
AGGATAATTATAAGGCTATTTTCTCCCTCCTTGCTTTGGCAATTTGGTCAGCAACAATCTGCATATCCTCTTGAGTTAGTGCTTATGGACAAGGGTTACCAGGTAGCATCTATTAATAAAAACCCTACAGTAAACTTATACTTGCTGACCTTTGTTAAAACCTATCAGCTATTCAGTTTGCAAAGCCTCCCAGTTGGGTAAAAGCCTAAACAGCTACTAAAGGCTCTTGTTGCATTGTCCAGGCAGTATCAAGGGTGGCAAATTCTACATTTATTTCAGAATGCAAAGATGTCAACATTCAAACAGCAAAACTGTTGCATTTATTGTTCAGACCTAACAATTTTCCATATACCACAGTATATCCACATTCGAATAAGAAATTCCCAAAACCTAACTAACTGACTTTCCACCTTAAAAGAACACTTACCTTCTGAGTGGGAAGAAGTTCTGATAAAATATTATATTTTAAATTAGACATAGTGCAAGGATAATGATTCTTTTAAGAGTATATATCTAAATAATGAGGTAGAGCAATACTGTGCACCTCAGCAAAGTCTGCCTTCTTCTTTACATCTCCACACTGAGATTAAGATTTAAAGGATTTGTCTCCACAGTGTTCTTAAATCTTTCTTTTCATTATCTGGCAGCACCTACAGTTTAATAAATCTTTCTTTTTATTTTTATCCCCAATCTTGCTATTCTACAGCTGTCTGCAGCACAACCTTCTACCTCTAAAGGCTCTTTACAATAGCTAAAACTTTTTTCACTCGGTTGCATTTGTTTATTTATTTATTTATTTTTTATTTCATACCTGATTGCCTATTTTTGCTATGAAACAAGAAAGAAACACTGTTTTAGGTACAGTATGGAAAAAGATGCATGGCAGGTCTTCCGGGTGTCCCAGTGAGTAACATGGAGCAAGAGAAAATTAAATTTTTGATTATGAAAGCTCTGAAAGGCGCTGTAAGGGGCAATATTTCACCCATGGATGTTTATTTCTTCAGTACAAATGCACAATCTATGATATATTTAATAATTTGAAACAAAATAAAAATATAAATTTTTCTGTATGAAAACGGTGTTCTTTTCCTATAGGCCTTGTTGGCCTTTCAGTATGTGCTTGTTCTAACCAAATTATAATTGAGCAAAATCTTTCCAGATTTCACTGAGACATTCTTACACTCTCACCGTTACTGCCTTGTCTCATATATGAAGGATACCTACCCACACGTCAAACACCCATATGTTTTTAAGCATGTGAAGTCCTTGGTACAGAAGAATAACATAAAACTCCCCATAGTACTAACTATACAATAATATGCAGAATATATGTGCAAACAATATTATCCAAGGGAAAGATTCTGAAAGAGCTGTTTGAAGGGTTTTCTGCCAAGGTATATGTTCAGCAAAATTGCAGAAAACACAGTCAGCATTTGCCTGGGTGCCAGGGTGGAAGGAAGGCCATCACATCCTGCGAGTTCCCTGTCAGTGCCCGCCAGCAGCGCTCAGGGAAGATGCACAGTGACACGAGGCTAAGTACATCCTCATGTGGCACCTCTAGGAAGCTCAGTCCAGCTCATTGTGAAATCCTGGCACTCTGAATACAAGAGAGGATGTAACAACANTATGTGCAAACAATATTATCCAAGGCAAAGATTCTGAAAGAGCTGTTTGAAGGGTTTTCTGCCAAGGTATATGTTCAGCAAAATTGCAGAAAACACAGTCAGCATTTGCCTGGGTGCCAGGGTGGAAGGAAGGCCATCACATCCTGCGAGTTCCCTGTCAGTGCTCGCCAGCAGCGCTCAGGGAAGATGCACAGTGACACGAGGCTAAGTACATCCTCGTGTGGCACCTCTAGGAAAGACCTGAAGCTCAGTCCGGCTCATCGTGCAATCCTGGCACTCTAAATACAAGAGAGGACGTAACAACAGCATGAATAGATTTGAGATATTATCATTTTTGTTACTCCTATTAAAAATAAAATTGGCTCAAATATAATAGCGCTATTTAATAAATATCAGAAATTAAGAATAAAATACAGTATTCCTAAGCAGCTGTTTTCATTTTTATTCATTTAAATAGTACCTTCATTCATCTACAGCAAATGCTACAGCCTACCTAATAAAAATTATTTTCCCATTTGCAAAACTGATATATGATATCTAAAGAGAAAAACATCTCCTAACTTTTTTTATTATTGCTTCAGTGGATCATTTAGACAAAAGAAATTCCAAATACCAAAAGACAGTCCTAAAGAATGGGAAATCTGGCATTTGCCTTTTCATAAAGCTTCTATAAAGCATGTCATGGAATCAGGAAGGCAACATAGATTGAGAATCTGAGGTCTCTGCATATATTTCCTACTGGATATCACCTCCTACACTATTAAGAATTGAAAGATATGTCACATGCAATATAAAGTAATTTCTTAAAAAGTATAATGAAGACTAGAATTGGACCTAAAACCTCAAAGCAATGCTTATTTAAGCAGTCACGGAATACCTGTTTCCTGGACTGATATTTTTTACCTTACCTAAGAAAATAACTGCAAGGAATATATTAAAAAAAATTACAAATCTTTTTTTTTTTAGTAATCCATAAAATATAAATAATATAAAAACCTACTTAATGCATTAAAGATGAATGCAGACATAAAGCAAGCAAGCAGTATTTCATTTAGGCTTCAGTATTCCATTTAATATAGAAAAACACTCTATTGGGGTGAAAAAACTAAGCCACAACTCACTCATGCTTTCTCCTACCAGACTATTTTAGCAGCCCGTAGAGCAGAAGGCAGCAGGTGGGGAGTTTAGTATGGGAGAAGCATTGACCATCTTTGTCAGTAGAGCACTGCCAACCAGCAACTGATCTGTTCAAACACGTTCTTGTCCAAAATATATTGATGACTAAATAAATACGAAACCTAAGAAACACCCCAAACATCAGGCACTTTACAATAATTCTAGAGGTTTGCTGGAATGCTTGTTTATTTTAGAAATCTTGCTGGACTAGCTAAATATCAAGTTTACTGGTCTGACATCTCCACTATCTAAAATAACAGCAATAATTTGGAGATGTTCAGGTTTTGCTTGTGACCATTGTCTCAGCAGAGCTCAAAGTTCATTGTGTATAAACTAGAAACTCCTTGTCATTTTTTATAGAATTTACTGACAACAGGAAAGTTCAAATGGCTACAAGCAAGGCAAGAATCAGATTCCATGAGACAACTTTAAATGTTAGTCAAGTATAAGAGATTGCTTATGTACTTTAAGAACAGGCTCTTGGCCCTTCTCTGAAAAACAGCTTTTCTACTGAATCACAGCATAACCAGAGACTCTAAAAAGTAAGAATTTTACCTACATAGTCACTAATCTGACTGAGGTGAAAAAAAGCCTTGTTCATATAAAATCAATTGTGTTGGATGATCAAAAAGAAAACATTTCCCATGACATTAGCGTCACAGTTTACACAGCTCTTTCACAAGTTGCTTAGTGTTCAGTTTTACTTTGCCATGCTTTATAGGGCACATCAGACACTGCAGTGGTGCCCACCCGCGTGGTACTACCAACCCGGTAGTACTGTAAGTACTAGCCTGTAGCATCGCCTCCTCCTCCTGTTCTTGTTAGAAAACTTAACACATTTCAGTAAATAAACTTTTCCACTTTCCCATCTATTATCACTTTTAAGTTCTACGTAATTGCCATGATATTTATCAGTGTCAGGTAATTTTGTCTTGTATAAAAGGTGATTTGTCTCAAGCAGCTTTGTTACGTGGGTGTGAGGTGGAGCCGAATGGTTCGCTTTCCCTCCTGCCAAGTCATGCTCGATGCTCATCTCTAGTGAGGTTTTAGTCTTAGTGACAATGAAAAAATTATACAACAAGAGAAAAACAGAAATTTTTATTGCTGTGGCAACTAGCACACAGAAACACTGAACACCAGTTGTTCTGCAGAGACTGTTCTGTACCAGGTAATGGGAAAAAAAATCTATTCTGCCCTTGTTCTGGAACAACTTGCAAGGATTCCTGCCCACGCTGCAGAATCTCTGGGGCAAAAGATTGTTAAATTAGTATAGCTCCAGTCCTGGAGTGTTTAAGACCTCTTTGGGGATCCTGAAGAGAGCAACCATGTGCAAGATCAGGCTCTGTAAGAGCTGAAATGGAGGGAAATGTGTGAATTCCTACAGGAGGCAAGTGAGCTCACACCTGAGCCCTGCAGGACATCCTGCTTCAGACTCCACAGGGCACAACAGGCACTGATGGGCTGATGGGCTGGAGCAAGTACAGTGAGGGACACCAAGATGATCAGAGAGCTGAAGTAAGCAAGGCAGAAGATGACAGTGAGAGAACTGGTTTTGTGCATCCTTATGAAGAGAAGGTGAAGTTGCCTAATGGGTGAGAATAGAGAAGGCAGTGCCAGATCTTGAAGTTAAAACACAAGTGGCAAAGGATCCCAAAATCCCAGAATCCCAGAATAGTTGAGGTTGGAAGGGACCTCTAGAGATCACCTAGTCCAACCCCCTGCTCCAGCAGGGACACCCAGAGCACGTGGCACAGGGTGGCATCCAGGCGGGTTTGGAAGATCTCCAGAGAAGGAGACTCCACAGCCTCTCTGGGCAGCCTGTTCCAGGGCTCTGGCACCCTCACAGCAAAGAAGTTCTTCCTCACATGGAGGTGGAACTTGCTGTGTTTCAACTTATACCCATTACCCCTTGTCCTGTCGCTGGCCACCAGCGAGAAGAGTTTGGCCCCATCCTCCCTACATTCTCCCCTAATGTGCTCATTATACATGTTGATCCGATCTCCTCTCAGCCTTCTCTTCTCCAGACTAATAGGCCCAGCTCACTTTGTTTTTCCCCATATGATAGATGCTCCCGTCCCTTAATCATCTTTGGGGCTCTCTGCTGGACCCTCTCTAGAAGCTCAATGTCCTTCTTGTCCTGGGGAGCCCAGAACTGCACACAGTACTCCAGGTGCGGTCGCACCAAAGCTGAGTAGAGGATGAGAAATGCTTCCGAAGAGAGAGAGAAAAAAAATGTAGATTATCCACTAATTGAAATATAAAGATTAATTGAAACAAAGACTTTAATCTTGTGTTGTTTATATGAGACTTCAAACTCAAGATGTCACGGGTGGAGAACCTTCTGAATTACAGTAATAAACACAGGAAAAGAGATAGAAAAAAGCTAACCTCCTTGCTTCAGTGTTCAGTTGCTTAAAACAATCCTCAGATTTATTTTTTTTCTGTGATAACCAGTATGAGCAGCAAGTGACACCTTGTCAAAGGGATCTATTAAGAAATGCTGTAGGAGGATACCAAGTGATTGAGGATATTCAGTGTGTTATAATCCTTCATTTTCAAGATTCTTGTTTATTCCCAGGGTTACTGACTACTGCTTTCACAGAGTCCATTATGTTGTGATACAGAGGATGAGATTTAAAGCAAACATTTTTGGCAGTCAATAGAATGGGCAGAATATTCACTGATCTTTTTTTTTTTTATTCCACCCTGATTGTTCATCTTTTTATAAGTCTTATTAAATACAGTAAAAGAAAGCAGACTCCCATGGAAGATAAGAGGGTTTAAGGCACTGCAGAGAACATCAAGAACATTAAGATGTGAGAACATCAAGATTTAAATATCAAAGACTTTGAGCAAACCACTTAAATCTGTTTATGACTGAGGATGTAGGTAAATGATCCAGTGAGAGCAAGCCACTGTGGTGAAAAGTTGCCTCACTAAGTACCAGTAAATAGGAGGATTCTCTTTCCTTATCAGTGCAGGACAATGAAGGAAATAAATATAACCTCATGTCTGATTACAGTAAAATTTGTGTGTGGCTGAGCAGCCCAGTAATAATTTGTTATGCCACTATAACTGACTCACTATAAAACATAAATCCTCATTTTTTACGTGCTATTATCAACCATTTCCCACCTTATCTATCCAGACTGCAAGCTCTTCTGGGAAAAACTGCTTCCTATCATGGACTTTTGCAATGCCTAGAAAAATGTGATGTCTGAATAGTTTATGGAATTCTAACTGCTACTGGAATAATAATAAAAAGCGGTAGAACACAGCATCTTACTTACTAGTATTTACTACTATTTTTCCTATCTGCATTTTTCACACATATTCTGCTGTGTTTTCATTGGGTGACAAAAGACCTTTATCTCTGAGACAGGTTTCCTGATGGCAGGTATTGCTCTTGGATTCATATTTTCTGCATAGTGCCTAAAAGTAAACAACTAATTTGTGCAGGACTAGTCCCTACACATCACTTGTCCAGGTGCAAGTGAGAGAATTCAGCTTCAACAAGTAACTCTTTAATGCATTTATATCAGTAGCTGTGGTGAGTTTTGCATTCAGGGCACCTCTCTGCTATAATTCATTGCTTAATAAAACACTTTGAGTTATAGTATATGAAAAGCACTAAATAATCTGTAGCAGAATACAAACTGAACAATCTTATATTTAAAGATTAATGATTCTTCCAGTTGAATAACTGTCTTATAAAGCTATGTCTGTTCTTGTGCTACTGCTGTGGATAGACTGTGTGAATTAAAAATAGGGGGAAAAGGCAACTCTGGCAATATTTTGCTTTGTAACTATTTACCTGTACTCTATACATGCTCAAAAGGAAACTAATGCATGAATTTTAAAAGGCTGTAATTTCACCAATCCTCTGATACAAATAGTTTTTTTATTTAGGTGCTGGATTTTTCCAAACACTTACCTTATTTTTATATCGTATTTCTTACTTTATGGATGCCTTATTATCTCAAGAGAGGCTCTGCTTGTTTGCATATACAGTGAAAGAAACTCCTCGTTAAAAGCAAGTTGCATCCAGGGTATCTTGTGAGGGGCAGTATTAGGGACTACAGTCACTTCTCCCATCCTTATGACAAATTTATGTTTAGTTGCATGAAAAATCATAACTATATGAACCACAATTGGTGAATGAAAGGCACTCCAACCCACAACCTCCCACTGAAAGTGCACAAAGTATCTGATGCTGAAAGGAAATCATTCTGCCACTTTTGCCACCAAAATGTCACCGGAACTGAAGCACCATCTCCTTTGCCATTTTCCTCTTGACTGGTCTCAAAAAGAACATTTTTTACAGCCAGAACCTGCCTACCTTGTGCCCTGGTGCAGGAGGAAGACTGCGAGCAGGGAGGTTAATTCTGAGCTCTGCCATGGGGAGCCCAACACACTCACCATTAAATACAAACTCATAATAAATGCTAACAGCGTGGGCACTCCCAGGAAGCCCCAAGCTCTCCTAAGGCCCGCTGGCCGGGACAGCAAAACCCCGCAGAAATCAAGCTCGCAGAGACCCAAAGAGAGGCATTCTTCAAACCTGCTCCTGAGCAACGGACCCTCAATCCATTTGTATAATATGCACATGCAAAAATATTGTTATTCTAAGGACACACACACACACAGATTGACAGGCAGCAATATTAAGCACAACCCCATTAAAAAATATTAAGCACAACCTCATAAATACTGTTCAGCAACAGCAGATCGTCAATGGAAACACAGTCACAAAGTACAAGCTAACATAGAAGACACAGTTCCTAACATCAGCAGGGTTTTCAGGCTTTGCTGTTAACCTAAATAAAATTAAGAATGAGTCTTTTCTTTCCAGTCTCCCAATAACAAAACATTTGGATTTTTTTTTTGATTCAACACAGAAAGTTCTAGCCTACCAAACAAGCAGATGCCACCTTCATTATTATTATTATCTCCTACTGCAGTATCACTAATTTTGAGAAGTGAGATGGAGACAACATTATGCTGGGTGGTTTACGATGCACTGACTAACCAGCTAGGTCCACTTATGCTATTCAAAAGCACAGGCCACTACGCAGGTCCACAGGAATGGATTTCACTTTTAGTCACAGGCGATGCTGTACAGACAATCACCTAGATGGATACACAAAATTAATTCCCATTAGGACCATTTACTGATATAATGTCCCTCTAAGTAACTCTGAAACACTTTAATGTATTTGTATTACAAGAATTTAAGGCATTTACCAAGATCTGCATTTGCCCTATACATTTTGTACTACAAGTGGCAATGATCTATGGCAGCATTCAGATTCAGAACCCTGTGGCTTAACAGTTTTATTTTACTGAGAACTTAGCCTGTGGCTGTTCAAGCTTAAAAATCAATTCACTGCTTTAAACTTTATGCTGCTGATGTCAGTTTTTACTGTTGAACTCAAAAAATGGGAAACTTCAGAGAACAAGATCATGAAAAATTGTTTCCCATTTCCTACAGTTTAAAACAAAAGGTGACCAGATGTTTTAAAATGACAGTTCATTTTTGAATTTGCGCAGTCTGATCTTCTGTAGAGATTGTTATTAGTAGCATTTCATCTCAACTTCATGATGAGCAGACTTGGGACACAGGTTGCAGTCTCAAATAAAGGTCTTTCCAACACCCTGTTCTTATCCCTTTCCATACTAACACACTTCTACTGCTGCCCCATACTGTGAGTTTTACAGCTGATTTTTATAGATGGATTTCTGATCTCCATTATGTTTACTACTGAAGTTAGTGGGGATATATAGTTAGTGGCGATATAGGGATATAAAGAAGATAAAATTTTACTTCAATACCTATGAAGCAGTTTTCCCAAGCAAAATATTTATGCTTGTACATTCAAGTTTCCTAAATAATTCTTGACAACATCTGGATCATCAGCTGGATCTGATTTTCTTCAAGCCTCACTCTCCTATACAGTTTCCATATACTTGAGATATGAAATAAAAATCATTTGTCTACCTGATATCCACTGCCTCACTTTTTGCGTTGTCTGGACAAAGAGGAAGACTCAGCTGAAGTGCCCAGCACTATGAAAAGCAGGAAAAGAAGCTGCCTTTATTTTCTGGCTCCCTGGCCCTAGCCCTCAGGTCCCTTCACCACGTTTCCACTTGCGCGCAGCCAAGCAGAGGCTGCAGCCTGACCAGCGAACCCTTCCAAGCCACATGTAGCGCTTTCTTATTTGCACAGGCCTTTTTCAACCACAAACCTGCTTTCACTCCCTGCTAACTCTGCCAGGCCATCAAAGGGCATATTATCACTGCTCTGGTACAGGAGGACAAGGAACAATTTTTGCTGATTGATGGCATTTTCAACATTTGCTGATAATCAGCAGACTGGAGCTGGCCTGAAGCCCTCAATATTGAAAAGACCTGGTTTATAATGGTCAGTCCTCATGGTGCTAAACTCCGCTGGCTATACATTATGAACAGATACTTGGTAAGACACTTTTTACTACTCTATTTTTCATTAATTTCCTGTAGACAATGTTACCTTCCATGAGCAAATTTGCTTTTTTTTTCTCTCCTGAACTGAAGAGATTACTTTGTATTCNTTTTTTTTTTTTTTTTCTCTCCTGAACTTGTATTTATGCAAGAGATTATTTTGTATTTATCTAAATATTTTCTGTAATCCTAAATTGATAGCCTCAGTGAGCGCTCTTTGCTATCTGGAATTAAAGTTCTGGAAAAGTCAGCGTTTAAGCTACAATATCTTAGCTTTACTTATAGCAGCCCATATAGTTTCGATTAAAGTTCTTGTTCTCTTAAATGTGTTTGAATGCTGTCTGCATGGACGTATAAAACAAGCCTCCTGCAAGAAGTGGTACATCCACGAACGGTTATTGCTTCAGTGGGTGCAATTATGCAGTATCACAGAATCTGTCAGATGGACAATGTTAATTCTTTGGTGTTTGGCTGGTAATTACAGAGTATGGGAAACTGTCTCTTAACCTAAAGGCAGAAATGGAAAGGGCAGTAACTATAATCATTGACACACTATAATAACAGCTCACTGGTACTCACAATAAGACAGCAACAAGATTAGTGTTTCCAAAGTCAATACTTGCCAGCAGTTGTTGAAGTGTCTTTTGTGAGATACTGCACAGAGTTAGACAAGGAGTAGCTGCATTCAATCAGATACTGCAATCCTGGCTATTTGCTGGATTTCATGTCCTTATTCTAACATTCAAGGATGTACAAAACTTACTTTACTTCTGTGCAGCTTCTACAGCAAGAAGAGGTCCTGTAGCGTCAGTTTTGAAAGATCCATTTCAGAATTCCTAACCGTGGTTTGGCTTTTAAGAGCAGGATTTTCTGATTTACAATTAAATTCTTCCACCACATTCCCGAAGCAGGGGGAAGCAGAAGGAGCTATTTCATTCTGCAGATGGGGAAGTGTTTTACCTGTTTGATGATGGATTATTTCCAGGAGACATTCTCAGATCTTCTCAACCACTATTCCTTCCCTTTTCCCAGTGTAAGGCTTGGAAAGATGCACACAGTTTCTGTGTATCCCGTTCTTACAACTTGCAAGAGCAGGAGGCAAGGCATGGGAACAGGAATGGGCAATACCAGTGCTGGGACTGCTAGGATGGTTTGGTGACAAGCCAAAGGCTGGACCTGGGTGGCCTCTGGCCAAGCACCCACCTCACACACCAGTCACTCTTGTAGTACCAGGCAGCTCTGTTCTCCGTGCAAAACCTCTATGTGCACTGAAAAAATGCAAGCTTTTTATGCTACTTTTCTACAGCAGTGACCCCTTTCCTCCACAGCCCAACCAATACGTTACTAGGGATTTTATTCATGTCTTGAAGAATTTTCAAGATGGTCTTATTTGATAACGTGCATTTAAAGCATATTTGATTATAATCCTGCAGCAAAATCAAAAGCTACTAGAAACCTATCACATAATTACAGTGTCACATGCAATTAATTGTAATACTATCACTTTTATTATGGTGCTGGGGAGTTTATTTTGACAGCAATTATGACAGAAAATGCATCTGTCCTTACAACCAGATGTTATCAAAACTTTTGAACTGTGATTAAAACAAAACAGGAAATGAAACATTCTTATTTTCCCTTCTGACATATTGCTGAAATTGGGTAAATAGTAAAAGAAATGGATGGCTGATCTTGTGATTAAGGAACCAGAAAAAAGCTTCCAAGAAGGTTTAGGAGAGAAGGAATGTCCTGACCATTGCACACCTTTGTGTGGCCCTGGGTAGTTTATTCAGGTAAGAATTCTCAGCACATATTTGAGGACAGATGTCTTTTGAATACTCTCTTTTTTGAGAATTAAATAGTAAGATTTTTTAAAGAAAAATTCAGCAGTATGGATGCTTGATCTTCAACCTCCCAGTAGCAAATGCTGGCCTAACATAAGAAGCTTTACATCTCTAAGCCCCTGACCGAGTTAGGCAATGATCACAGACTTACCATATGGCTGATGTTAAAAAGAAATATGGACTAGTTACTGAGTCAGTGATCACTGCTTATCTGGTACCAGATATGACTGAGACAAGAATTTTGTTGAAAATACCGTATTTTTAGTTGCACTGAAGAAGAGCGAAAGTAACAAAAGAGTAATCTGTTTTCTATATTTGACTGTCCTAGCACGGGGTGTATGTGCTGTCACCGTGCCGTAAAGCCCTGGGTCTGAAGGAAACAAGTTAGCTGCGGTGAGGGCCACCACCAGCAGGGCTGAGTGCAGGACGGGGATGGGGACAGAAGTTGGTGTTTTCCCTCTTCCCCACAGAGCCGCAGGGACAAGCCTCTGTCCCCAGAGCCAGCGAATTCATTCTTCTGCTTTTGGACAGAAAAATTCAGGTTTGCTGAAACTGATGAGCAGCATCGTGGTGCTGAGAACTTAGAAATGAGGTGCATCGGCTGCAGAGAGCCAGCCCTATCAGCGCTGTGCAATTTTGCTTCATCATTCCTGTATTTTCTTTGCCTGCTGCATCCTTTCTCCCAGGTTTCTAAGTCTTCCAACCTTATTCCAAATTCACTTCTTCAGCACTTGCTCCGTTCTGGCGCCTGCTCTTCTCTTCTGTCTCTGCTGAATTTTTCCTTTCATCCTTTCTTGCATAAATTCTCCCACAACTGCCACTCTGCCACATCTCCTGCCTTTGCTGCAGTCTCCCAATCCCCAGGCATCATCTCCCCAGGGACTCTGAGCTCCCGGGGTGTTGAAGTCTCAAAACAAAACTAAGGTTTCAGCAACTAAAACCGATTCTGCAATAGGAACTATTAGGCCAAATGTGAACAATGTGCCTTAACCCAAAGCACAGACAATTAATACCTTGCTGCTTCTGCCTTAATTTCTAATGTAATCAAGAAAAATAAAAGGATGAAATTTTCTAAGCCTTCATGATCTTTGCCCCTTTTTCCCTTATGACAAATAATACCTTGACTCTCAAGATTATTTGAGCCTCTAGTCATTAATCTTCTGAACTTTAACCAGTAATTGTAGGATCTTGTAACAAATCATATGAAAACTTACAATTTTCATGAATCACTGGCTTTCTGGCCTTGGAAAACCAACACGTTTGTGGCTGAAGCTCTAAATGTTTTGGTTCATTTCAATCGATTACCATTTGAATTTACAGTTCTGTCCTGCTTTTTATATAGACTGTATGTCAAAAGCTGGAGCTTGAATCTTGAATGCGACATATATCGTGTTCTTTGCTGTGTGCAAGAAAAAACATCATCATTGTCAGTCAGTGTATCTGGTGACCAGTCTTGCCATGGATTATTTTTTCTTGGAGAGCACAGGTCAGATTTTATTGCTGCAAAAAGAGATTGCTGTTTAAACCAATCACTATCTTTTCCTCTTACTGCTAATTTACAAATGCCATTAATGCTGATGACTTACACATTTATTAAAGAGGGAATATCTCTGTCTCCATAAATAGATTTACCTAACAGGACTATGCTTTGGCTGTAAGTACTTTGCTGGAATGGAGCCAAAGTCGTAAAACCCCACACCTTCTCCACAGCTATAGGAAAATTGAGCTTGCCATTCTCACATTGAAGACCCCACTCATGACAGTCTTTAATGTGAGGGGTTTAATTCTTGGGGGTCTGTTCAGTAGGAAGAACTCAGAAATGACCAGGATATTCACAGAAAGTATTAGATACAGTTTTGAGAGACGTTTAGATAAATATGCATAGCTTTGGTCTTTAAAAAACAGCCTGATACCATGGGATCATCCCTACTAACTACTACATACTAAACTAAAGTGGAAAGTCAACAAAAATTCTCATAGGGAATTGCATGAACTGCTCCTAAGGTTGACTGCAAACGTTTTACTTTAGAAGCTTTTAATGACTGACTTGAAAACTCTATTGAAGGCTATAAATAAGGATTCATTTTATAAAAAGCATACCTAAACTAAAGGGGCTTTTTTAAGCACAGAGTCAGGACACCTGAAGTTTGGAGAACGCTGCCAGCAGAGGCCCTGGGAAAGCCTGGCTCCCGGGAAAGCATGTGAGAGCAGAGTCATCGCAAGCAAAACCCATGCTGAGGGAGGAGGGAGCGCACGGAGACGCCTTGAAGCGGGCACGGCAGCGTGTCCATCCGCAGGGGATCCACGGACGCCTTGGGCAACACGAGTCTTCGGCCATCAGCAGGAGCCCCGACTGCCCGGTCGCCAGCAGCTGCTCGTGCCAGCTGGGATCTGCTTAAACTCATGTCATTAACTAGAATGGAAATAGGCTTTGAGTTTCATTCTTGACTGTAATGTAGGATTTCTTCAATTTTACAAAATGTGGGGATTATATCTGTTCCACGGAGAAGAATGTGGTTCAATGCTCTTCAGAAAGCAGCACCATTGAGGAATTTGATTAACTTCAATAATGTTACATTACTGTGAATACTCTCTGCATCTCCATAAATTGAGTAGTTCAGTCTTAAAAATAGGGACTAGGTAGATGTCCTGTATATTACTTTTCATGCTAGCTTTTTACAATCTTGACCATGGCTGGTTGATATCAGATTTTTTGATGAAACTGTATATTTATAGAAGAGCTGTAATCTTAGTAGAGTTAATCTGATATTCATGCTTCTTTTACTTCAATCTCAAGCCAGCTGTAAGATTTTCTGACGCTGCACTGAACTGTTCTTTCAATGCAATTTTACATGGCACAAAATATGTATACAACACATACAGAGGTATGGGAAAGTAATATCCAAATGTGTCAGAACCAACAACAGTATTTGTTAGAATAAGGAGTATGAGTAGTTAATGTTATTTTCCTGATTTTATTAGATAATGAAACACGTTTGAGCAACAGGCAACATGACAGTTCCCAAGGCCTTTTGCTGAGTACATACACATGACCATTATCACTAGAATCTTTAAAATGGATTAGAGTGGATTACAGAACTAGGAAAAGAAAACCTGGCCTTATTCCCTTCTGTAAGTTATTTGGTACTGGAACAGCTTGTAAGCCTTAAAGGGAGAGATGAAATGATGATGTGTACTTCTGTTGAACTGAATAACCCCACTGTAATACAACTTCGGATTAAGAACGTGTTTTAAGTAAGTGATTCATCTTTTCTGATTCCTGAATTTCTGATTTCCTGAAGTGAAATGACTAAGAGGCAATACACTATCAATTGCAGAATATCCTTTCTTATCATCCATGTGATCCCAAATCCAGTAAAATTTAGTGGTCTTTCACTCTTTACTTCTAAAAACAATAAAACACATTCTTAACAGAATAAAGTGTTTTTTGTCTTTTGTTTTTTTTTTTTCCTTTCAGATTTAACAGATACACTGACTACATAGTAACAGTTAAATACAGGTTTGAAAGATGTGTACCTTGTATTCCTCAAAAAAGCATTTAGATTGCCTCTGAAAAAAACAACTGCTTTTTAAATATCCTTTGGTCTTGTCACTCATCTGTAACAGATCTGACTGCCATGATACAATCTGACTATCACAGAAAAAAACTGTTATAGAAGGCAAAGGTTATCTCCAAAAGAACAGAAAGAACATGCTGTACATTTGTATTCACAGGAAATGTTTTTCCAAAGGCAGTGATCTCAATCATTTGAAAGCATAGCAAAATTATGTCATGTACTATTCCAAACAGTGGCACCTTTATCCTGAAAATTAATCCATCAAGAATAATTTTGATGTGCATAAATCATTGTCTAGCAGATCAACAATGCATTGATTTTCTCATTCAATGGTAATGCATTCATTCAATAAAAAACATTAAGGAGTTTTAGTCTAGACTAATGCTGCTATATTTTTCTACTTAAAAATGAAAAGAAATTTGTGAAATGCATCTACTTTCTAACAGAGAATACTACTTTAATCATTTTTCCCCAAATCTTACTCTGATCAAGTTCATTATCTTTGCCTTTGTCTTCTCATTCCCAATATTACAGCCTCCAAAAAGGTAAGGTGGAAGGTATTATTAATCTTGACTACTACATTGAGTTGCCATTCCTTTAGCCATTAATCTTGCAGACATTTTGATTTGCATTCAGTCTCTAAATTTGTTCATTCAGCACCCATAGTGTTTAAATTACTAATATTCAGCATATTTTAAAACCTTTTATCTTTTTACTCCCATTATTGTTTCAGTAACAAATAAAAATATATATATACTACATGCAAGAGTTGTCTTACTCAAGCCATTTTCCAAGTGACACATCAATGGGAAGGCAGGAATTATTTTTATGACATGACTAACCTTTTATTTCACTGTCTTTGCATTTACAAAGAATCTCTAAAGACGTGGGAGCAAAAGAAAATTTTAACTAGAGTTGCAGATTCATAGTGAAAATTTCTTAAGTCAAATAACTCATTTTTTTTCTTTTATAACGTTAAATTACACAAATTTTAGAGCATAGCTAACATATCAAATGAGAAATTCTAACTATTAAATCAACTGAAAGCCTATAGAAATTGTTCTTGAATAAAATCTCAGACAAACTTGCACAATTAATACACTATTTGGGACTCATAAGCCTTTACTAGCCACCAACTATTATTTCTTTTCTCCCATGAATATTTGAGTATTTATGTTCACAGATCACATCCTCTTTGCGCTTCAGGCTTCCAGGTAGCAATAACAAATCTTACCAGAGCATTGGCAGTTTCCCTCTGTTGAGTGGGAAAGTTTTCCACATAGAAGTGCTGAGCCCTCAGGAAGTCAGAGCTGCATCAATTCACGTTTGTAAGATTATCTTTATAACAATAAATATGTAGCAGTTTATTTCTGTAGCTCCGAATCACTTAGGGCAATCTTTATACTTGAAAGTATGAACAACTCTTAAGCTCCAGCAGTCCGAAGAGAAACCCAGAATGAGGATGCTCTGCTAACTTCAATAATCCAATTAATCTCAACACGTATTAACGGAGTTAATTTAACATATTTCAGCAATGTTTTTTGTCTATTTCTGATAGAACCAAAATAAAAATCTTAGCTTTTCTTCTGAAAGCGATTTAGGTTTTACGAAGGACAGATTTTTGCCCTCCAAAAGCAGAAGATCATTCCCTTAGCTACTGTTCACTTGTGGAACCAAAGCGGTACCTGAGGATGAGGGCAGTGCTTGGTGCTCAATGGGGCTCCTTCACACTGACTGCAAAACTCTCACCATTTCCATGGCAAGATTTTGCAGACTAATAAATTAATTAAGCGCCAGCAGCAGAAGATTTTGAATTTACAACAGTTGTTCAGTCATGCTCAGGTCATTTTCTAGCATGAATCACCCCATTTAAGTGCTTTGTATGAGTTCAAAACAAGAAGCCTCCTCTGGTAAGGCCTCCAAAAAAGCTTTTATTTATCTACATTTGGTGCAGACCCAATGTCCTATAAAGAGCAATACGATAGAAAGGAGATCTATGTAGAAAATAATCCTTCCCCCACATGCCAACCCCCAAGTTTGATAGATCTGAGGAAGACTTTAATGTTAAAATACCGAGGGTACATTAGGGACAGGTAAATATGGGCAGACCTTGCTAAAATAATTTCCATGCTGCAGTGCACCATGCCATTCCCATCTTACTTGCCATTACTTACTTACTGTGCCATTACCCAGTATAGGGTACTGTAAGATAACTTTAGTATTATGAACAGATAAGATCAGGCAATATTTATATTGAAACTCTACTTGCCGGCCAGTCACAACTTCCTCTCCTTTTCTTACAGATCTTTTAAGTAAACTGCTGTAATTCTTACTTGAGGGAAAAACTGTTGAATGCTGAAAGGCTGCATACACTCACAAACCCATGCTATCTTTTTCTAATTGAAACTAAATATCTTACCAGAGCACCATTTTTTGTACTCTACCACTGAAAAACTGCATTAAAAAAAAGCACACACTTGTTTTTAGAATAACTTTCAGTCTGCCTTGAGCCACTGTTGGGACAGGTCTCTATTGCTATGATTTTATTTCAATGCACAACAGAATCAGTAATGTTTCAACAAATTTCCTTTTTTCCCCTCTTTTTTAGATAATGGAACTGTCTCAGATTAATAGGCTGGTTTTGATATCTTATGAATTCTGTCTACCATTTAAATACAGAAGCACATTCTTTATAGTTTAGTTTTTTTTTTTTTTGCTCCTGGTATATATTTACTTCCAAAAAGTCATACACAAATAGAATTAGTACACTTCTATTTCAAATAGCACTTAAAGTTAATGGTTCTTTGCTACTGCACACATTTACAATGTCAAGTATAATACTCCCAATCTGATTAACAAACTGCACTTTCGGCACTTCAGTTAGATGTTCAATATAACCTCTATTATTAAACTTAGCAGTATTTGCTGTTCATCCCAGTTCGTTCACAGTCAATGCAAGAGAAAGAAAAATCCAAATTAAGAATAATTGTTTTTGGTTTGCTTGGGAATGACAAGGGATGGTCTCAGCCCATCTATTTTGTACATACTTGATTTACAGACATAAACATACATAGTCCAATGTTATATGTAAGAAAATCCTCATTTGATTTAACAACATGGTGATGGAGCTTAGTGAACAAAGATCACACTGCCCAAGCATAAGAACACAATAAAACATATAGGTATATTTTAAAATACGCAAGGTAAACACAAAATATGCAAAAAAAGGATATACAAGGTAAACACAATATGTAAATATTATGTATGAAAATTAAATCTTAAAGTAAAGCTTACTTAAGGGGAATGTAAAGTGTGACTAAATTTTACTACATATGTCCTAATTCTGAATTATTTTGTAGGCAAGACATTCAACATTTGTGTCATTAAAGAGATGAGCTGCATGTCAAAAGTGACCTAGACCATGTCTAAAGCAGTGAGTATGAGTCACCACCTGCATGAACCATTGCTAAAGCTATGATATATTCAGGTTGCAAACCCTGGCAGTGAGCTGGTGTTAGGTTCAAACTGAAAAGAACCCAATTTGACCCTAAAGGGAGAGGAGGTAGCTTGGAGCAAAAAGTCTCAGGCAGCCTTCCTCTACCTCCCATAATAGCGGGCCTCTCCAAGAGGCATCCATAGGTTTCCTACATACAAGCTTTATAGTTTATAGTTCTGTTGTAATTAATGCAAATCCACTATTGCTCTGGGACAGAAAACACTGTGCCAATACAAGTCTGAATCAAAATTCCCAGAAGAGACGGAAAGAACAAAGACCAGGTAAAATCAGCAGGGCTCTGCATAAGGAGCACAGAGTGACACAGCTGCTGTGCATTCAGTTCCATGAATGAGAAATTGGATGGTCCCACTATTTCAAAGACAGTGGCTTATGAAATCATCCTTGATCGTTTGTGTTTTTTAAAAAGGTAGATGTTCAGAAAGAGTAAAAAACATTGTAATTTTTTAGTTTTTAAGTTGTGCAACCCATAATAACTCTAGTGGAACCCAGTTTAGAAGAGTGGTGTCTCACATCATCATTTATTGGAAAGGATGAAGAATACCCTGCTTTGAGAGTTGTGAAAGAATAAAACAGGTAAAAGTGATAGTCTTTACACTTTTGCTAACCAAACATGAAAAATCTTGTGGGTAGGTACCAAAGTCATATAGCATCTATGAATGCCCACCATCTATGAATGGCATCTATGAATGCCATTGGGAACTTCGAAATAAAAGGGATATAGTTTAATATCTGCAGATCCTCACAGAGTAAGCCTGCGGAGATATCACTGAGCCCCCTTACTCCTATCTTGCTCATGCACATCGAAGCACTGGCTTGACACTTTATCTGGAAATCCAAAGGGAGTTCTCTGGAGGTTTTGGTAAATAATGTAATAATAAATGCAGACTTTTTGTGCCTCATTTGGGTAAGATATGTAATTATCTATTAATAAAAGCAAAATTTCTTTCATGAGCTATCCTTGCATAGGAGCATAGATCTGTTGTCATCAAAACTGACTTCAGAATTGGCACAACATGTAACTGAAATAAGAAAAGATCCCTGGTGTGTGTATCAGAGGTAGATGTTCAACATTCTTGTCTTGCTCCATAAAGCATGCATTTGTATATGCCCTACATTAATATATCTATGTGAAAGAAGTCTGAAATAATACAACAGTTCCCTAGAGATATGACTTGAATTTTAAGAATTAAACCACATGAAGAATAAAGGTATGTGTAAGCATTTTTTCGAGATAAGCACACTATCATCCTGAACTCTATTGACCAGAAATATAATTACGTGAATTTAAATTTACATTGCCTTTGACTAATCTGTAATAGTTAAAAACTATTTGCTAAGTTGCCACTTTGAAAAGGCATTCAGATTTCTAATGAGTAATATTAGAAATGATCTGAGCTCAAGAGAAACATAGCAAAATATGTAATTGATGCACTTTATAGCTCCGGGTGCTGTAGGTGAGAGACAATATATATAGTTCTCTATGTGGATGTTGACAAGAGGCAAAGGGACCTGAGATTTTTAGGTTGGAGATATTGAGGGTTTGAGGAAACTACAGCACCCTGCCAATACCTAAAAAAGGGGTCACCAAGAAGACAGATTCAGGCTCTTTACCAAAGTGCTCAACAAACAAAGAGAGATAGCACAAACTGAAGTTGGAGAGATCCTACTGGATATAAGGAAAAAAAAAATCACTGAGGATAATTAAGCAAGGGAATATGCTGCCGAGAGAGGCTGTGAATTTCCATCCTTGGAGGTTTACAAAACCCATTTGGACAAACAACCTCTCTGCAACCTGCTCTGAATTCAGTGTTGATTCTGCTTTGAGCAGATGGCCTCAGGAGAGTTCTTCCTACCTGCATGTATCTATACTTCTATAATTAACTCATGCAGTTAAAGTTTCAAATTAAGAACTCTCACCTGTTTAAGAGCTACTGGAACAAATATAACGATTTTTCTTCAGTGCTTTAAACGAAAGCAAAATAAATAATGTGGGCTTGGATAAATAATGTTATTTATATTTAAAAGGTAGCATAGTAAGAGGACATTTTACTTCCCCTAGAGACGCTCAAAATTCTTTAAAGAAACAAGGCAGGAATTTAGCCAAAAGGCTGGGAAAAAAGACATGTAGCAAACTGTTCAGAGGAAAGATGGCATTACAGTCCTTGGAAGTTTTAGGTCACCTGGATTAGGTTACAGAAAGGTACCTGTCATGAACAACTGTGTTCCTATCCACACGGAAAGCATTACAGATATCCAAGGCCAAATGAAAATAGCTGTTTTGTAATGTTTACTAAAATGAATATATTTCAAGTTCATTGAACAGGTAAAGCTAAAGCTATGGTACCAACAAGAAATACTTGCTTCCAGGTATTCTGATCTAAACACAGTAATACCCAAGGCAAGTCCGATGATTGATTAAACTGAGCTTTTTCTCTTTGCTTTTCTAGTGACAGGGTGTTTTTGTATTGGACTCTGATCTACTTCCATTTATGTCATTGACAAGACTTTTGTTGACTTAGTGGGAACATATTGGGCCCTCATGACTTAATTATTTTTCATATATCTTAAAGTAAGTGAAAAAGAGGTACATCTGTGAATCTAAGTGCATGATGCATTCAGAAGCTGTCGCCCTGGAGAACTCCAGGTATCTCAGGCAAGAAGCTAAGGCAATGAACAAGCCATAACAAGCAGCTCTGTTGCTTATTGACTCATCTTTAAGTCTTGAATTCAGGGACACATATCATAGAATCATAGAATCATAGAATGCCTAAGGTTGGAAGGGACCTCTAGAGGTCATCTAGTCCAACCTCCCCGCACACGCAGGGCCACCTAGAGCACGTGGCACAGGACTGCATCCAGGCGGGTCTTGAAGATCTCCAGAGAAGGAGACTCCACAACCTCTCTGGGCAGCCTGTTCCAGTGCTCTGTCACCCTCACTGTCAAAAAGTTCTTCCTTAAGTTCCCGTGGAACTTTTTATGCTTCAATTTGTGGCCATTTCCTCTGGTTCTGTCAGTGACCACCAGTGAAAAGAGGCCAGCCCTATCCTCCTCACTGCCTCCCTTGAGGCACTTATAGACACAGATCAGGTCCCCTCTCAGCCTTCTCTTCTCCAGGCTGAACAAGCCCAGCTCCCTCAGCCTCTCCTCATAGGGCAGATGTTCCAGGCCCCTGATCATCCTCGTGGCCCTGCGCTGGACTCTCTCCAGCAGCTCCACATCCCTCTTGTACTGTGGGGCCCAGAACTGGACACAGTACTCCAGATGTGGCCTTACCAGGGCTGAGTAGAGGGGTAAGATCACCTCCCTCGACCTGCTGGAGATGCTCCTCTTAATGCACCCCAGGATGCCATTGGCCTTCTTGGCCACGAGGGCACACTGCTGCCTCATGGTCAACCTGTCGTCCACCACGACGCCCAGGTCCTTCTCAGCAGAGCTGCTCTCCAGCAGGTCGGTCCCCAGCCTGTACTGGTGTCTGGGGTTATTTCTCCCCAGGTGCAGGACCGTGCACTTGGCCTTGTTGAATTTCATGAGGTTTTTGACCGCCCAGTTGTCCAGTCTGTCCAGGTCCCTCTGGATGGCAGCACAGCCCTCTGGAGTATCCGCTACTCCTCCCAGCTTCGTATCATCTGCAAACTTGCTGAGGGAGCACTCTGTGCCTTCATCCAGATCGTTGATGAATAAATTGAACAGGACTGGACCGAGGACTGACCCCTGGGGCACTCCGCTCAACACAGGCCTCCAACTAGACTCTGCACCGCTGATCACCACCCTCTGAGTTCTGCCATCTAGCCAGTTGCCAATCCACCTCACCGACCACTCATCCAGCCCACACCTCCGGAGCTTGTCCAGGAGGATGTTGTGAGGGACGGTGTCAAAAGCCTTGGTGAAGTCAAGGTAGATGACATCCACCGCTCTTCCCTCGTCTATCCAGCCAGTCATCCCATCATAGAAGGCTATCAGATTAGTCAAGCATGATTTCCCTTTCGCGAATCCATGCTGACTAGTCCTGAGCACCTTCTTGTCCTCCACGTGCCTGGAGACAACGGCCAGTATGAGCCGTTCCATCACTTTTCCAGGTACGGAGGTGAGGCTGACCGGCCTGTAGTTGCCCGGGTCCTCCTTCTTGCCTTTTTTGAAGACTGGCGTGACATTGGCCTTCTTCCAGTCCTCCGGCATCTCCCCCGTTCTCCAGGATCTTTCAAAGATGATGGAGAGTGGCTCGGCTACGACATCGGCCAGCTCACACAGAACTCTGGGGTGCATCCCATCAGGGCCCATGGATTTGCTGGTATCGAGGTGTCTTAGGTGCTCTCTGACCCAATCTTCCTCTACTCTGGGCAAGTCTCCCTCTCTCCTGGACAGAAGTTACCAGAAGTTCGGTCCTAATTAGGAAGTGTGAGATCAGGACATAGCTAGCTACTTGTGACTTAAAATTAATCCTCTAGTCCCTATCTACAGTTTTAACCTTCTAGTATTCCAGTGTTCGTCCAAGTACTTTTCTTCATGAAATGATGCCAATGTCTGAGATGGTCTGGGACAAAAGAAGTGTGCTTGCCATTACTTGGATGATTTCCAAATCCTGCAGATTTGGGATAAATCAATGTGACAGGGTTTAGTAATATTCAAGCAAATCATGGTGTTACTGAGATATTGTTGGTAGAAGATTTATGGCTCCATCTCTCATGCATATGACATCAAGCTGGGGACTTCTTATTTTCTGAAGGGTAAATTAGTTACCCGACAAGATCATGACAAGGATCAGCAAACACAGTCCACCTTAGGTACTCCCAGCTTTCAAACCTTTGAGCGAGTAGCAGTCTGGAGGGTGTTCTCCACACAGATGTCATCTTAAAGTATGAAGACATTCAGAGACCACCACAAGTGATATTTGTTATTGGAGCTAATTTTCAAATGAAACATCTAATTTAGTCAAGCTCATCTATGGTTTAGGGACTTGAGTGGTGCACAAAAGGTAACAACTAATTTGGATAAAGACAGGCATCATTAAAAGTATAATCTGCTTGGAATTGTTCCAAACACTGTTAGCAGTTGTGGTTTTTAAGGTGGCAAGAGGCAACTTTAATTCCTAATAGAGTTTTAGAGCAGCAACCAAGATCCATAAAATCAACGAAACATTTAAGTGTCCCTAATCCTTTCAGGTATTATAGGCATGCTGCAGTGCTGCAGTATTGATTCGTTTCCAAATGTGAAGGTTATAGACTAATAGTATTGGTTCACATCTACCCTGCAAATATCTTTCATGGAAATATTATCCTTTCTGTCCTCCCCCTGCCTCCAAGTGTTAAAGTTTCATATTCCCATGATGTTTTCTTTCCTTTTATCACTCCATAATGGTAATAACATACTTACTGCTTGAGATGGCTTTTGTAGCTCCAGCTGCACTTCAGCATTTAATCAACTATAAAAGCTATTTATTGCTTCATAGACTCAGTCTCCAGGAACATTATCTCTTAACTATATGGTTGCCCAAAGCAACAAAAGGAAAGCTGTCCATATAGAACATATACTCTCCATTCATCTTTTTGAATAGTTGTAGTATCCAAGAGTAAATTATTAAGCTATTTTGCATCATACATTGCAACATAAGTTGTGTACCTTTACAAAACCACTGAAAGGAAATATGCATACTATGATCATATTAAAACTATTTTTAGGAAAAAAACTAATAGTTGGCAACTTCAGATCTCAAATTATTTTGCAAAATTTCAAGGATGCTTTTTTATTTCTATGGCACAGGAACTAGAATTATATTATCCCAGTGCTCACTCACTGCTGATCCAAAAGTAAGGAGTATTTTTCTCTTATCTGCATCGCTTTATACTTTTCAACACTCTGAACATCCTCTGCCATTGGATTTCTCAGTTGTTCAGTCCTGTGAATGACTTCTGCAGCTCTCATATTGGCCCTTATGCTTGCTGTACAGCATAATTTAACATCTGTCAGCAAGTTTTGTCATCATTTTCCATTTCCATATTCCAGGTGATTCCTGATCAAATTCAATAACACAAATTCTTGTAAAACTCTACTGATAAATAAATTCTAATATGAGAAACATTATTCTTATCCTGTTTCCTGTCTTCTGACAGTTTTTATATGTACAAGCAACTTCTCTCTTACTCTACTCTTCTATAACCTTGTCTATTGACATCTTGATTTGAGACAGATCCTCTGCTTCTGTAAAAAACAGTTCCAGCATAAAAAAAATTCCCAGGCTCATTCCACCGTGAATGTGGCTACCAAAACAAAACAAAACAAAACAAAACAAAAAAACAAAACACCTTTAATTCCTACAGATAAAAACCTCTAGAATATCAAGGCTGCAGCCCTTTCTCACTCATTTCTTCTCCGAGCACTCAAAAATCCCATGAGTTCTGTTTGGCTACACACTTCAAATACTATCCCCCCGTCATGAGATAAACATAACCTGCTGTTTTCATCCTTGTGTACTTTTCTTCCTCATGCATATTGTGAGCCATAAACTTTTTTATAATAATAATAATAGAAAACTGATCTGTACTAAATAATTGACTCTCTGATCCTTCAGGAACTTCTAAGTTTTAACATAAAATTTCAGTTCTCCTGAATGTCAGAAAAAGAAACATGCTCTTCACAGAAATCAGAAGGAAATCCCATTGCACTTCTACTTAGCCATGAAGATAAAAACTCGGATATGGCTCACCCAAATCTCATAAAATTCTTGTTGAGATCTTTTCAAAGGGTATAGGATACAGCTTTCACTGAATAACACATTGAATCTCAGTGATCCAAAAAATCTCTTCAGTTTTATCTTTTGAAAGACCTGAAATATCAACTTGCTGTGTGACATCTTCACAACGCGCCTGTTTTTTTTTCCTATATTTTTTTCTTTTTCTTTCTAAAGCTGATTAAGTGCACTGAAATCTTCAGTCTTTGTGAAAAATTTGGCGTATTCTTATAAATCTAATTATGTATTTTGATCACTTTCATTTCCATTAATATCAAGATTCATATGAATATTTTTTCACAAATGCCACACAGCAGATCATGAAAAATGGTGGAAAACAATCAAAGAAAGAAATAGGGATGCAACATATTTTAGTTTGTGTTACAAACAGCAATAGCTATTAGAGTATTTGTATAGCCTTCCAATCCTGCTTTTTCTGTAAGTAAGTGCATTAAAAATTGATAAATAAACTGAAAATTCACTGTGGTAAAAAAGACAACAGATGTTGAATAACACACATCAACAGCTGAGGGCAGGAAGCAAAAATTCATTTTAAAAGGCATCTCAGGACATGAAATGCTAATGTCTTTATCAGTAAAGCCTCCAACATTCTATTCAGCTTTTAAACAATATTAGCATTATTAGAAGTTTAGTGTTTGTGCACACATGTGCGCATTAAATTCTTCATTTACAGGAAAACATTAACAAGCTAGGTGAAGAGAATGTCTTCCTAAGTAACATAAGAAATCAAGAGCCCCTTCCTTGTTCCTTTAATGACCTCAGACGTCTCTCGTTCCTTAATTTAGCCAGCCCAGGCAGGGTTACTCCTCTGCTGATCAGACTGGTCTGTCAGGAGGAAGGCTGGAAGCTGATGTTTCTGCACATTTCAGCTACATTCTCCTCAGGTCTATCTTCGACTCTGCCAGAACATTGGACAACATCCAGTCCCAACTGAAATGTTTGCTTATTTTAACGTTTGGGTTTGATAGACTCAGCTTACCCTCCTGCTCCCACAGCTGAGCAGGTTCCACCCTGACTGACCATCTCGGTTCATCTCATTTTCTCTCCTCCAGTTAAAGTATATAGTTTTAGTAGCCCCTCATCAATGGCACACATCAATGACACGTGTCTGTGCAGTTGTGCCGAGCACCACAACTACTTGGGCACCAGGAGACATGACCATTTTTTGAGGAAGTGAAAGTGTGGTGGAAGGTCCTGTGCTGGAGCTGTTGGTAAGGCCACTCCATGGAAGACTAAAACCACACTGACTAAAGTACTGACTGAAGAAAATCTAAATGGGGAAAAAAAAGAATAAAATGGAAACACGTGCTTTTACCGTGTGCAACTGTGTTTATATTTCTTATTGAGCAGAAATGTCTCTTAAAAATACTTTTTTTTTTTCAAAATCTATGACCAACCTCTACATCTTTACAGGAAGACTGTTACAATGTCTTCACAGAAAACAGTTGGATCACAAAAATAAATTCCAATATATACGGCCTAATTTGAACTCATATCAAGAGTAAGTATTTTCATTTGTGTAAAATTTCCGAGGTCATTACTTGAGACAGCAGAATTAGGTAGTTCATGCAAACAGAATTTAATCATATTGTATCTGAGTGTAAAGGGATGAGAAATTTAAGTGATAAAATAAATGCACTTTAAGATCATTTTATTGGCGAACATATTTTGATTTCCATTACATTTCTCTGAGCTTCCTGCAAAAT
The DNA here is from genome assembly GCA_013389825.1 of Crypturellus undulatus. Taxonomy (NCBI): domain Eukaryota; kingdom Metazoa; phylum Chordata; class Aves; order Tinamiformes; family Tinamidae; genus Crypturellus; species Crypturellus undulatus. Next base: position 202,177 of record VWPW01027344.1, on the reverse strand, counting down.
CTTTCAGTTTGAGGCTTCATTAAAAATACATCATGGCATTTCCATTGCTTATGTTGAAAATTAAAATGTTTACTGAAGCTTTTAGCCATTTTTCAGATTGTGAGGACTATGGAAGATCTTTGGCTGTTAGTGAGCCCAACTGGGAATCAGCAAGCAGGGGCTACATTTCAGGCTATTCCACAGATTTGCAGCTCCACGTATATAATGGAGAGACAGCCACAGCTATTTCTCTTTCAGGGCTGAAAGCACACGATGTAGTTACTAAGATTAAACGAGTTATTGCATGTCAGCTCAACCCACTGTGCATGTTTATAGCCAACTGTGAATGGAAGTTTTCACTACGGTTTAAACTAACACACTATATCTTCCTTTAGCCATGAAAGTAGATTAGCTAATGTGTCTTGCTACTTATTTGCAAGAAATGGTAAGCACTAACCATTTCTCAGATGAGGGCTTCTCAGATGAGGGAGAAACTAACAACTTGATCACTTGTCATTTTATGAACATACCCTTATTATCTGTTTACGCAGCCTCTAGTAAACAGATCCTTCTTCTCACATCATCCACCCTATACAATAATATTTTAGCCTTTCTGCCATTCTGCTTCTTTATAAAATGAGGACTGCCTTGTCTCTCAAGTGGATTGGAACAGACATTCAGTAAAACTGCGGTAATGATGAGTTGAATAGTTCTGCCTATGAATAATGAAAAATATAAGATGTACATGACATTTTTAACCTTCTTTGAACTTCCTGCAATTAAATACATTAACATTTTAAATCCTAATATTTTAACAGCTGCACAGGGATCTCCTTAGCACTATGAGAAAGTCCTGGTGCTCTACAAGGGTGAATACCATTATTAGCTATGTCCCATCCACAATCCCCAAGACCTTCTAAATTTATATTAACAGCATGGGTACGGTTACAATATGCTTCATATCTACCTGCTCTCTGTCTTTGTAACCTTTCCATGTCCACCCAGAATGGTTCTGCCATCATGTAGTATTTGAGCACAAGATTAGTCGCAAGCCCTTGCATGACTGCTTTCCACTCCTGTCCACAGGGAAGAGGCAACCTGCAGGGCAGTTTGCAGTTTGTGACCTTCTCTCCTCACCACTTCCTTTTTTTTTTTTTTTTTTTTGGTTTCAAAGCACCTGATGCATATACACTAAGGCCTGGATGAGAAGATATCACCTGACAGAGATTTGAAAAAAATAAATCACAGACACTAAATACAGCTCAAATATTCTCTGAATTCAATGAGCTAGAGAAGCGTAAGGCTCTCCCAATACCTCCATATTTACATGTTGAGTTCTGCTACAGATTTACTGATCTATTTGGGTATTTAGTGACCTTCTAGATGGAAAATTATTGAGGTTGTCTTAACTCTTCTCCCCAAATATGAGTCAGTTTCAGCAGCAGTAACTCCTGTCTGTCATCACTTCCTTCAAAGAACTTGAATAAATTGATCTTATAATTGCAGCATTTTGTCTCAGTTCTGCAATGGAAAAAAAATCAACATCTTAGTGCACATCTATTTCTGACACACTTTACAAAAGAAAAGGAAGGCTGATATAAGGAAACTATTAAGTAAAAGATCAGACTAACTAAATCAAAACCTCTGACAGAGCAGTTCTACGCTTTCTTAATGGGTCAAAAACTTACCAAAATAATAAAAGCAGGAGATAAATTAAAGACTATGATTAATTCAAGAAAAGTTTAAGTTGAGTTACTACTCCATGGGGAGTACAGTGAAACTCTGTTGTAGCTCTAGATTGCATCTCTGCTGCTTGACAGACTTAGAAAGGCAGAATAAACTCGTATAATACTTCATCCGCTCTGCAGCTCGCTCCAAGCCAAGCCCTCTGTCATGCTCAGATGAGCAGTGGACAGGCTATCACTGCACCCTGACAGCACTTCCCTAGGCTGCTTTGATAATTAAAAATAAATCCAGCAGCTCCATGACACTATTTACACAATATTAGTTAGTGGAAACGCTTTGGCGACTGCCTTTTGAGATTCAATTCTAAAATGTAGCCTTGTGACCTCTGTGCAATCCTGTCCAAAGGGGAGAAAAGGAACTACGAAAGGAAGCAGCTACCTCTGCAGAACCACCCTGAATGCAATGCTCTCAAACCACTGGTACAACGGATATATTTGGAGGCCAGGGAAACACAGTTATCTCCATATCTGTAGGTATTAAGCTAAGAAACAGATTATCCTTTTCTTATGGTGTCCTCAGGGCATATTCTTTCTGGAGAACTTGCCAACTATGTTCATTCGCACCAGCCCCTGGCTGCCTGGCTGAGATCCATCACCTACAAAACAAGGCTCTTAAAAGTCTACAAGGACAGTTGGTGCTACTTTATATAGCATTAAACAAGGCAGTTAAAACACACACGCACACTTTGATCTGAGGTGAAGCAAGGTTTATTTCATAAATGTCTGTTCCCCTGCAGTTTCTTAGCTGCTGCTTGGCCATGCTCTTCCCTTTGGCTCATCCCAAAGGTCAAAGTAATTTTTTGAAGGGAGCCTAGAGGTCACTCTTAAAATAATGTGACCTTCAAAACACAGAGCATACAAAATTACCTTTCTCAAAAGCCTCTGAATTGCTTGTTCTAGGACCTTATGTCTTAAATTCCTTCTTCTGCACAATAAAATGAACACAGAGATGGTTTTGGGTTGGCTTTCTTAATACAGTATTTCATCTGTAATGGTTTAATTTTACTTTAAGCATATTTCAGGTGTTGCTATTTTCAAACAAACTAAAACAAACAGGGGGAATTGTGAATAACTTAAATTTCAAAACCACTTTCAGTACAAACAAAACCACTGAGATTGGCAAACCTAACCCACACATTTCCTGACTTGTTTTCAAATTAGCAACATAACAACATATAGCCTGCTCAGAGCCGACACGCTGTGGAAGGCAGAGCAGAGCATCACTCCTTGGCAATTATTTTGTGCCTTCCCCTTGTCCTACCAAGCAACAATAGTATAGACAGCTCTGTGGCTATATGTATCTAAAAGGTGTGAAAACTCTCTGTTGAATATATACAATCCACCCACCATCTTTCAGCCTAGGAGTTTCTATATCCGATAATAGGTATTATTACAAAAGGCCTGTGGTGATACTATCCAGGTATCTAAAAGCAGAAATGAAGAAAGGAAAGGACAGCTATACAGTAAATGGTTTCCATCCCTGTGCTATTTCCATACATAGAGAACTACAAATGAGTTCATGTTCTTCACTCAACTTTACTCGTCTACTTTACCAAAAAGTAGCAATCATCAGAAGCAATGAGGACTTGGGTAATGGAACAAAAAGTAAATTTCAGAGGGCGTCAACCTGTGAAGAACTGCCAGTACCCCGAAGAGCATAATTAAATCTTGAAAAATTGGAAACATGCTGGGAAAAAAAGCTATTTCATATGAGCATGTAATAGGGACCATACCAGGAAGATCAACTATGATGAGGAACAAATGACTTGACAGTAGTCCTATACAGAACTACTACATGACCCATGGATTATAGCAGTTCACAAGCTGAATACAAGTCAAAAAACATTATATTGTTGTAGAAAGGACAATCATCCTACTAGGCTGCATGAGTATGATCATATCTTACAGATATATGAAATAATTCAGTCCTTTCAGTGGCCAGTATCTGATATAGCACTTTAAGTGTTTGGAACAGACTGCCCAGAGAGGCTGTGGAGTCTCCTCCTCTGGAGATCTTCCAAACCCGCCTGGATGCCACCCTGTGCCCTGTGCTCTGGGTGTCCCTACTGGAGCACGGGTTTGGACTGGATGATCTCCAGGGGTCCCTTCCAGCCTCAACCATTCTGGGATTCTGCGAACTTCTTAGCAAAAGAGTTTTCTCCTTGCTGAATACATACGTGCACCTCTATGACCAGGGTCTGATTCGCAGCTCAGACGTTTGAAAAGCTTCCAAATTCAGAGGAAGGTTCAGAGGTTCAGAGAAGGAAAGATAAGGATTCCTGCCCCCCCCCCCCATTTTTTCTTTCCTTGAAAAATTTCCANGAGAAGGAAAGATAAGGATTCCTGCCCCTCCCCACTTTTTCTTTCCTTGAAAAATTTCCGGCTATTTCAAAAATGTAATGCTAAATTGTTTTAGTCTAAAAAAAATGACTAGTGAGGATATAAAACATGAAAACAGAGTTCAATTACTCACAAGGCTGCTGCCAAGAGTAAGAAAGCAATGCTTGCTAGAGATTATTAGTAAACAGTGACCCAACTGTAAGAATGAGTAAGAGATTACTGAAGATATGACTTAACAGTTTTCTCTGATGTGAGACAAACAGCAGTTGCAGCCCTTTCTGCAGCTGTTTTGTACCTCTCTGTAAGGCAGTCTTTCTATGGCCATCCAGCTTCAGTGAATTTTTCATTTTTTTATTGCTTTTAATGAGAAAGGCTCTCACACAACAGCACTGATGTACTAGTGAAGTAAGGACAATGTGTGGTGACTTTCAGGCATGTCCAGATAAGAATATTCAGCCATTACTATCTCACAGTACCGTAAAAGCTGTATTTTACTTCTTAATGGAAATGTTACAACATTTATAAAACAAAGATGTTTGACAAATACGAAAACGTCTGCACATTTTCTTTGCATTTTTGACAGATTTTTACCATGATTCATTTTACAGCTGTCCTTAGGACTCTCAAAGGACATTTTAAGTCAATAAACTTTATGGAAAGGAGATAATCCAATCGCATATTTAGATGGAATTTATACAATACCACATTAGGTACATTAGTGGATATTTCCTAGGACATTAGGAAATATCTGATTTAGGGAAATCATACAGCGGTCATATAATCACTTAAACAGGTATTTATATGAAATACCTTATTAATTTGTTGAGATTATTACAGAAATCAATCCAATTAACTTAAAATGAGTGTCTACTTAAAAGTCTTGATTTTTATATTCCAATAAACATTTAATGCAAATTTACTGGCTTTATAAATCACTGATTGCTTTTGAGTAGGTTATGTTTAGGAGGACTGGATGGGAAATTGCAGAGTGATTGAGGTCAGAAATCAACTCAAAACATGGTCAGCCACAGCAGGTTGCTCATGACCATGTACAGCTGGGTTTTGTTTGATTCTCTACAAAACCTTTCTGGGCAACTTGGTCCAGGGTTAAAAAATGTTAAAAAATGAATTCTCATGATTAAGTGAACTTTCCTGCATTTCAGTTTTTGCTCATTGCCTCTTGCCCTGTGACTAGGTGTCACTGAGCAGTTGGGCTATCTTCTTTATCTCATCAGATATTTATACACATTGATTTTATACACATTGAAAAACTCTCTTCAAATCCTTCCCAGTAAAATTCTCCAATTTTTCTCATGCTATTTTCAAGAGGGATATTATGAAAATCAATTTTGATCAATGCATGGGATGAAGGCCAGCATTTAGGCTGGCCCATGACATCCATGTTGTAACAATAAAGCCCTTCTTTGGTCACAGATAACGAGGATAACGGCTGGTATAACTTTACAGTTTGGCTGAGACCTGATATATACAGTTTATGATAGTTATACATCATGAACTATACAAGCTTGTGACCATACTTGGATGAGAACATGATACATTGCAAGGGTGCTGTTGCTGAACACAGAAGAACTGGCACAAGAAATCGAGTAAGGACACTTCTGCTAAACTAACACACTCCTTAGTCAAATTAGTGGAAAAATTCCCAGTAACTTCACTGGAACCAAAATTTGGACTGAAGCCAGACAGCTGAGAGTACCAAGCAGTAAGAATTTCAGAGGTTGTAATTGTCTGGACATTGTAGTAATGTCCTTCTGTTCCTACAACTTTTGCTTCCAAGGAGGCAGAAAGCACTGAATCCGCTGAGGAGTGGACGAGGATCCACTTCCTTTCCTGTCCTGCTTTAAGGTAGGGATGTTTATGGATCTGCCTTCCAGATAGTCCATAACCCATCTTCTTGCCTTCACATTGTGATAAATTCCTCCCCTCTTCTGGTATATCAGACTCCTGCAATCTCTGTGCATGGGAGAGCAAGGGTTTCTTTCAGAGAGCAATGCAAGCGGTGAAATTCAGTGTAATGTCTGCTAACGTCTGTCTGGGGTATGGACCCAGCCTGCTCTTTGAGGGCAATGCTTTTGACGATGAATAGGCTTCCAGGGGTTTAATAAAAATCCTGCTTCTAATATCCTAAATTACCTGGAGGCAACGAGACTGATAAACTGAGTTTAAGCTGTGATTACTAGACTCTGTATTGATCTGGCAACATCCTTTGCCTGTGGTCAAGTAGTTAATTCTGACCACCCTGCCTCATAACTTAAATCTATACGCCCCAAAACAGACATTATACATGGACTCAGAAAACCGAGGAATGCTCTGAAAATATTTTCATGATGCTTTAAATTCTCACTGTTATTTTAAAGCTATTATCAGAAACAAACCAAACATTGCATTTCACCTGCTGCAGATGTGCTGAACTGAAGCTCTTTGCTGCCCTCTGTAGACACAAGCAATAACCGAAAATTAAGGACACTGACAATAGAATTGAATTGAATTTCTAAATTTATATATATATTAATGTATATATATAAGAATATATTATATGGTTTTCAGTGTATGAAAGGAAGATTCCACCTTTGCCTTCTCAACAGAAACATTTATCTAAGTCTTGTTGTTTAAGTATCGATACTAAGGTCAGAAAGAAGAACTTTATTTATTACTCATATGTGTAACGAGTTGTACAAAGAGAGTCTACAAACAAGCCTTAACTAGCAAAACTTTCATTTTTTCTAATGTTCTCTCAGTATTTCATTATCAAAAAGTGTGCTTTGAAAAAGTCAAATGAAGAAGAGCAGTACGCATGAAATAAAAGAAGGTTGTAAAGTTCTCCTGAAAATATTCCTCTCCATACACACTCTTCTCCTTTTTACTTTAATCCTATTGCTGTCAGCTACTCCCTTCATTGCCCTGGGCAAATAAAGTACTCACTGTATCATTGGGTGTTGTGGAATTAACATTCGTCAGGCACTTTGAAGCTGGAAAGTGCTAACTATTATTATTATTACAGATGAAAGGCCTTTTGAAGGAAGTATGCAAAACTAGCCTTATCTTAAACATAACATAAATCCTCTAGGAATAACTACATTTAAGACAGTCTTTGATTGCACCTGTTGTTGTCTTTGTGAAAACTGCCAGGGAAACAACTGATTTTCTGCAACATCAACAGTATGAAAAACAAACAAACAACTACTGAAGGGATCAAATGTTGACTTAAAAACAGTCAGATTTTCCTTCCCCGACCCGCAACCACCCACAGTTCCTGGATAGAAATCAAGAAAATATGTATATATCATTGCTCCTAAGAAACACCTGAAAATGCTAAGTCATAATAGGTATTGCTGCATCTATCCTGTTCATAGTTCGTCATTTCACATATATCAGGAAGGTTAAGCAAGAATGCTATAGGAAATGCGTTCCCTGTGAGTCTAATGCACATAGCATTGAAACTGCTCCAGTGTCTCTCCTTCAGGTCTCCCATGTTACTAAAACAGCTAAAAAGCACTAGCAGCAACAGGAAACATTAAGCATTTCTATTGCAGAGTGGGACAGGGATGAAGCATTCGCTAGCAACTCTTTCATGTGCACAGACTTGGGCTTGTGACACTGACGAAGATGATAAAAGGTCCCCTTGACACAAACTTGAAATGCCCTTACTTGGGCAGCCGGATGTTTTTTTTTTGACAACAGAGCTTTTAATGATAATTAAGTGCTTTCAGGATGTGTCACTTACTGGTCCCCAATTATTACTTAATAACCCGTGACCGGATGAAGCAGAAAGAAGGATGAGCTCTGTGAATGTGCTCTGCAGGTCGGGAGGGCAAATGGCTAGTAAAACTATCTTTGGGAAAACACTGCTTTTTTCAAGAAAATACCTGAGCCTTGTTACTTTCTTCCTAGCATTAGCAAAAATATTTTCTTTAGCCATAAGGCACAAGGCAGAGCATGGAAACCTTAAAAAGGGCACATCTACCCTAACATCATGTGCTTGTGGGCAACAAACATCCTAGAGTTAATGTTCCTCTTAAGGAGAGGAATATATATTAGCATCTAGAAGTTAAAATAGTCTAGTGCTACCCTAACTAATGTGTGCATCGTTTTTAGGAAATCACAATTTAGATGATTTGACACTTGGACTGTTTTTTTGGTTTGTGAGGGACATAAATTCTAAATTCTTGATGCCGTGTGATTCTGCCATTATGGTGTGATCTCTTAGTTAATTCCACACATCTCTTAGGACATAATCCCACCAAATTCAGTGGCGCTTGCTTTGATCTACCTTCCCTCCAAATTACATTGCTGCTGGTGGTCGCACAGGCAAGCACAACCTTCTGCACCCTCCCAACAGCACACTCATGGCTCGCTTCACATGCCACATATCCCTCTTTCATGCACACATTTACAACTCCATAGCTGCACAATTGCCCTTTTTCAAGATATTTTTAGGCATAGAAATGTGTGCGTTAGCCTTAGAAACGTTAGATGCTTCTCGGCATGATACCCACGGTGCTGCCAACCCTCTGGCCACAGAACCAGCACTGCTCCACTGTCTGCATGGACTTGGGAGCACCGCAGGGCAACAGTGTAAGCTTCAAGGAAAGCCACAGTTAGAGCTTTCTAAAACTGCATCTTAGCAACATCACCCGGCTTCTCAACAGGTGCTTAATGCTTATTGCCTTTCCAGAAAAAAAAATAAAAAGGCAGAAATGACACAGTCTTGTAAAATAGATTTCTCCTCACCTGCTAACTTGGCTGTACCAGCCTACATGGTTTGATCTTATTCTGAAAGCAACGTGGACTGCTTACAGAATCATGCTGAAACAGTATACTAGCACACTCACACTGCACACACAGACAAACCTAATTTGTAAAATTCCTGTGGGAATCAGATAAACCAATCTGACTTGAAAATATAATCTTTCAGGCTTTCATTTTCTATTAATTTGAAGCTTTTCAAGCTTGATTACTCAAACAAGGAAAGGAAATGGAATAGTGGCATCCTTGCTTTTTTTTTTTTTCAGTGTTTCCAGTGAAAAATACTCGATTTCTCCTGCATTTTTTTTATTAAATATTCTCCTTTAGAAAATAATAATAACATAAAGTGTTGCCTAAAAAAAAAAGCCACAGATGACATTCCAATCTTTAGCACATACTTACCACATTGACTGACTATATCACAAGCCTAGATTGAACAGGACATCTTAAAACTTCTTATCACAGCGATAATAAATGATTAGCTGCAAGCTGCAGTAGATTGTTAGCCCTTAATGAAAAGTTTAATACTTGGCAATTTCAACCATCAGAAATTCAAGGATATAACCCATTATAAATGAGGGCCAGATTTAATTTCAGCCCTCAGGAATCAGTTATTTAGGGATGTAGTCCATTTAAAAGGCCCCTCCAATGGCACTGCTCCATTGTCTCCAACGGAGCCATGCCAGCTCGTGCTGCTGAGGCTGTCAGAGCACAAGCTAATCTGATCTGGGATCATTTCCCATCCCAAACTAATTTCCTGAAATCTCAAGAATCCTGATTGCTAGGACAGCAAATACTCTGAAGCATTTCTCTAGGAGTACACTGGGAAGTGCTGGCTTTAAATGCACTGATGTTGGAAATATTCTTTCCCCAGCAGAAGTTTCAACAAGGAGTAACCAGTAAGCACAGTTCTTCTCTGCTTTTCAGAAAGGTTTTTCCACTCGCTTTAGCGCTATATACATGATAATGGGGTAATTTTAGGTCTCACATAGCTGTAAATGGATATACAAGGTTCACCTGCAGAAAAAAACATGATCTTACAGGCTGACACTATAACCTACATGCAGACTTCCAGAACGTAAAACTCATTGCTTAAATATTTATTTCCTTGAACTGTTCTTTCAAACCAGTGAAGTTAATAAGAACTGAAATTCCAATGCAGTGCTCTAACCAGCTAAATGCTATGGATGATTTTAAAAAGTCGGTATTAAAGTAACTATTAAAAAAAAAAAAAAAGTAACCAAGACTGCATCTAAAAAATGGATCTTGGACATGACATTTTCTGTAGCATGTACTGCAGATGCTGGGTTAATATCTATGGAGCTCACACTTGGCCCTCTCTCTGCTAAAGCAAATCTGGAAAACAAATCTACTTTGCATTTTCTAGTTCTCAAAGACCAAAAGGCATCAGCACAGTGATATTAAAAAAAATCTTGTGTTTTTTGATCAGAGTGGGCTAGATCCCTCAACAATTGCATTTGCCCATGTAAGAGACTTGAGAAGAATTGCTCCATGACATCCATATTACTAAAAATGCATATAAAATTATGCACCTGTGTAAAAAGATCAGAAACAGGGTCTAAGGCGTGGACTTACTAATGGACTTACTTGCACTGAGTAAATGCTTAGAAAATAATATTCTGACACTGATTTCTATGAGGGAAGCAGTAGAATATTTTGTACAGTTAAATATAATCTCTACTTTAAATTTTATGCTGTGGTTTCAAAACCAATTAGACTACGTTACAGTCTAATGATTTACCAAATTACCCCTTCCAAAATAAAAGTAGTTTTTGACTAACAGACGCAAAGAAAAAAATGCAACTAAGCCATTTATTTTAATTTTTATAGCTGAGTTTGTCTCATTTGTGTAAGGCCTCATTTGTGAGGCCTCATTTGTGTAAAAACACTAAAGAATATTTGTAAATTCACAGACCCTAGAAGTCTCTATCAAATCACTATTTCCATTTCAACATAATGTTTTTTTTTTCATTGATTTACCTCAAGACTGGAAAGTCTCTAAAATGGGTGTACTCATGTGTCGAACATAACACATACGCTTAAATCCTTGTGGTGCTTGTACAAAATTCATTAAATTTAAATAAACATACAGTCATACTTCCCAGGGGAAGAAAGTACCAGTGCCAAAATATAAGTATATAGTGGAAATAAGCCAACAGAGGTCAGCACTATATAACAGAAAAGTCTCCTTAACATTGGCAATGTGAACTACACTTACATACATTCCTAAAATATTCGTAACTGATATTTGATGTAAAGTTTCCTGCCAAAAAGGGAGTATTTCTTTACCACAAAATGAAATTCTGTATTTTGAACATTATCAATATTCTCTCACTCATAATACACATAGCTGAATTTCTTAATTTCACTCCCTGTCCTGTTCTGTTATACTGTATCATCACAAGGTTGTTGTGTAAGGATTAAATTTCTAGCTACATACCAGAGAGTTACATTGTAAGAGGCCTTAAATGGGAATAAATACAACTCAGGGGCTTCAGACTTTTTTCTGTCTTACTTTAGCAATTATTGATTTTGACCACAGGAAGATGTTTTTAATACTTCTGTAAAGATACATATCTCTCCATAATTATAATTATACCAATGTCATATGATTTTTTTTTAATTTAGCACAACTCTATTCTTCAACTTATTTCCCATCAGGCATGAAGTTTTGGATATATATCTGAACTGCGCTGATTTACACAAGTTCAGAGATGCTATGAACTACAACCACTCGTCTTTATTTCAACCAAAACGTCTATTTATTTCACAAAGAATAATTTGGGTAGCCAAATTCCTTCTTAGGATTTTGGCTACCCAAATTATATCCATATCTAATGGATATCTACTTGAGAAATATTAAATTCTAGTTGTATGAACAAGGGCTGCATGCAGTCTAACAGTCCTGGATTACTGTTATTAAGTTTGAAAAGTAGCAAAGACAGCATGAAAAGCAACAGTTTAAAACAAAACCATTGAAAAAAGGCACAGGACTAATTTTTTTTTTCCTAGTGGGCAAGATTGCAAAAAAACACAGTTTGCTGCCTGCTATAATGGCAGGTCTTGATCATTTTACTAATGATGTACTCAGGTATCTAACTGTACCAGTTACAGCATATTTTAGGTTGACAGGGGATAAGACCAGACAGTGAATCAACTGCAAAACGAAGCCTTACTGCTTCATAATTTATTAAATACATGTCTAATATTTATTAATGCACAAAAGATAAAGCAGGGCATGTTTATTTAAAAAGCAGGATCCAAGAAGGACTGTAAAAGGTCTTACATTGCTCTTTCCTTCTTAAAATAATGTTTTTTGAAATCTTTTTTTTTCTGTGTATCAGCTTATATAGTCTTCTAGAATTATGAAATTCTACAGCTCGCAACTGATGCCATTTGATGGCATCACCTATTTCCTGCACGAGAAACTTTTTGCACAGAAACAATGATTGATGTTTCCAGAGTGGCCTGGGGAATTAATGGAACTTCTATTAATTTTAGGTCCGCATGCTCTAGGGCACTCTAAAATGCAGACACTTCGCTATTTAATTTCAGAGTGCAGAGACATAGCGGGACGGATTATCCTCGCTGCGTGCGTGCTTTCCTCTCACCTCCAAGAATTTCGCTCACTGCTAACATCGCTCGGCACTTTGTGGCCTTAGGTAAACAGCGGAGCTGACAGTGGACTGTGAATTAAGATCAAAGTGACACGAGACCTTGATCGCTAATGCTCTCCTTCCCTTTACATAAAGAGTCCTGTCACAACCGAGTCACAGCAAGGATCACTTCCAGGCAGGTTCTCCCCAGACACAGCAGGATAGGCTTGATAGTATTTTATATACCTGTAAATTCACTGACCTCATGCCTAATCTGCCCTATCGTCAGATTCGAATCAGAGCAATGGAGCGAGGTCTTTTAATAACGGAGCTGTAATGACTCTCCCTTTTGTAATATATTAATAATAATGAACTGAGACCTGCATTTATGAGCTTGGGCAAAAAAGTGCATTAACTTCAGGGATTCATTTCACTAGCAGTTTTAGTTAAGCAAAGATTGCAAGTCTGGCTGTTACAGCAGAGAACCTTTCATGTAAAAAATGCATAGAGCTAAATGGATTAGGCTGTACATTAAAAAAATCTTTTTATATTTTTTCTTTCTCACCAACAACCATCTTTTTCTTATGGATACAAGTCTTGGTTCCCTGTGCTTATCGTGTTAATCACGGTAACCATTTAAACTCTACCATCATTATTTTAAGCAGGTGCTGTAAGTAATTAAAAGCCATTTTCAGATTTAGAATCTTCATATGCTGGGGAATAAAAAAGAAAAAAAAGAAAAAAAAAAAAAGAAAGCTTCCCTGATAGTGAGTAGGTTATTTTGATTACAGAAAATCTTTCACTGGCTATAAATTTTGTCAGTTCATTGGCAAGGAGGTGACATTTAATTTTTTTTTTTTAAGCATTTTAATTCACCTATTTGTTTTATTAGAAATGGCAATATTATTGAGCTACTAGTTCCCTATTTATGAGGTGTATACAACTCTCCTAGTTGCACAAATGCTTTATAGATTGAGGTGATTTCTGACAGCTCAGGAGGGAAGTTTTTCTAATCACATTACCGATACCTTAGGGAAGAAAGTAAGTATATAATTATTGAAAGAATTTGCATTCATATTTATGTAAAAGATGCATCAATGTATACTTGATTTTGACCAAAACATTTCAGTCAAGCTTCCCTAACATTGAAGGTATGGAAGTCAACCTAAAGTCACACTTCATTTGGAAAACTGAAATGCAGGATATTCTGTTTTCCTAAGAGTTCAATCTGAAATTTTATGTTTCCTCAAATACACACACTTTCAGTGATATTGCATTGTTTCAGTATAGCTTTTTTTTTCCTATAAAATCTGCATCAAAAATTCCCATCCAAGCATAGACCCTGCTTAGTTTTAAATAACTCCTATGATTTGGTATGAAGATTTTCTCATGGCATGAAGGTTTACTTTACATCGTCAGTGATGAGCTACACAGGCAACTCTAATGCTCTTATTAACACTAACATCTTATCAAAAAGCAATTGCAATAAACTGCAAATGCCCTATCATAGTAAAAAGAAATGGCAGAAGCTCCCAACTTATTATTTGATTAAAAATCACTGTATGCAAGTTTTGCTTCTCATTGTCTGCATTTCCTCTCCTGTAATACATTTGAAGAGTGACGCAATATTCAGGAGAAAAATATTAATGTGAGTTTGATCTGAGATTTTTGTTAAAAGCAAAGATATAGGGTGAAAGAATTTTTATAACTTGACAAAAGCTGTTTGGAAGTTATAACGTGGTTTTGTTCTTGATTAATTTTCTGTCCTTAAATCTTCATTGCTTTTCAGCTTTTTGTTAAATTCAAATTCAAACATTAATGAATCACAGTAAAAATGTATCATAAACACTGTAGCATATCCTTGTCACCCTCCAGGTATTTTGGTGAAGAAATTTTTACTAGAAGTCATTGTTTTTCAAATAACCAGATAGATGTAGCTTCACATGTGTCTGTGCATGTCACTGTAAAAGTCATTGTAATAAATTATCATATTCACTGTCTGAGCACAGGAAAGAAATAAATCCTTACCAAAAATATGTATTTCTTTGGAACCTACTTACTTTGGGAGTATTTAAAATGTTTATATTGGCATGTTCCATGGAAGAAATCTCCTACAACCTCTATCAGTCTCCTTACAGGTCAATGTTTTTGCAAAGAAATAAGAAGTTAGACTTTTCAATATAAACAGACACCCAAACTATCCTAAAAAAAGGTGACCACGTTTTCCAAATTGCTCCTACCTTCCAACACAATTAAGAAATGCTAATTGTGGCCAGCACTTTAAGCATCTGTAGTCTGGTATGTTTTTCACTGGTCTGATTTAAGCACCTTAATTACATTTAACATTTTCACAGTAAAGTCTATGAACTGGCTTAATATGTATATATTAAAAAAAAAGGCACAGTGCATGTAGTACATGAGCAGCCAGCATTTATTTTAAAAGAAATATCTAAGTCAAAAATAAGAAAACTCAAGAAAAAGGGAACTCCCCCACCCAAAAAAAGAGAAAAAAAATGTGGAGAGAGCAAAGACAGACACAATAAGAACAGTTTCATTTTGAACACCATGTCAGAAGTTTGTCCTGTCATCTATACCACTTTTATGTCTGAAAATAAATCTTCCACCCCAATTCCTGCCTTGTTGTATGATGACAAATTGTTAGTTGTAGTTATGAAACCTCCTAATTTCTCTCACACAGCTCAGCCACTTCCTTGCAGTTATCACAGAATCCCAGAATGGTTGAGGTTGGAAGGGACCTCTAGAGATCATCCAGTCCAACCCCCTGCTCCAGCAGGGACACCCAGAGCACGTGGCACAGGGTGGCATCCAGGCGGGTTTGGAAGATCTCCAGAGAAGGAGACTCCACAGGCTCTCTGGGCAGCCTGTGCCAGGGCTCTGGCACCCTCACAGCAAAGAAGTTCTTCCTCACATGGAGGTGGAACTTCCTGTGTTTCAACTTGTACCCATTACCCTTTGCTCTGTCACTGGCCACCACAGAGAAGAGCCTGGCCCCATCCTCCCTACAATCACCCCTCAGATACTTGAACATGTTGATCAAATTCTAAGCAAAAACTCTGCCAAGGCATAGCGCTTTTCAGAAGTTGGAAAATACAGAGCAGGATGCCCTGTGCTATGCTGCCGAAGATGTTATTTAAGGGATTGCCTCAACTTAGCAACTGGAAATTGGAAGCCAGCTGTTATCTTGGAAGCCTCATAATCTGGCCACAGCAACTGCTGCTGGAAAGGCAGCAGTGTCTGTACAACTTGTGTGCCAGCAAAGCTTCATTTTCTCCATACTGGAACTCACAAAGGAAAAAGAGCTTGGAATGTCTTTTCTTCAGGACATCACCAGAAATATTCAGCTTTGTCTCATGAAGAGTGTAAACTGAAAAGGGAACTGATAACGATAGAGCCCTGAAACAGGTTGCCCAGAGAGGTTGTGGAATCTCCTTCTCTGGAGCTATTCAAAACCCACTTGGAAGCAAGCCTGTGCCACGTGCTCTAGGTGACCCTGCGTGTTCAGGGAGGTTGGATTAGATGATCTCTAGCAGTCCCTTCAAACCTTAATAAGTCTATTAATCTATGGTGTTATGATATCTCACTAGCCCAATATTTTCACATATTCTGCTCTATTGCTTATTTCCCTTGCCTTGCACTGACATCCTGCAGAATCAAGCAAGGTTTATTAGGTTTGCTGGTATTCCCTAAAGACTCCTGTTGCCTTAATTATAAACAGCACATAGTCTAAGCGGGAAGGAAGAAGCAACAAATTGAAACACCT
Source organism: Crypturellus undulatus (assembly GCA_013389825.1). Classification (NCBI taxonomy): domain Eukaryota; kingdom Metazoa; phylum Chordata; class Aves; order Tinamiformes; family Tinamidae; genus Crypturellus; species Crypturellus undulatus. The sequence continues at coordinate 185,948 of VWPW01027344.1, read as the reverse complement.
GGTTTCTAACTTCATTTCCAACAAAGACACTGCCTTGAACACTCTATTTTACAATAAAATAACCCAAAGTTTTCTACTTCAGAGATTTTTTTCAGGATTCATTTGCAAAATATATGCATTGGACAAATGCCATCAGAAGATACAGACAAAAACGGTGCTGCTGGAAACCTCTCTCTGAGAGTGGCAATTAAGCAGACGATGACAAGAGCACAACACTGCCTTAATGAACCCTCCCACCCTCTGACAACCCACCATGTAGAGACTTCATGACCTGTAGATTGCATCTGAGAGATCTTAATGGCTCCTGCTAGAACTTCGTTAAGAATCTGTCTAATCACTCTACAGCTCAGCTGTCTTCTTGACTTCTACGACAAACCATGGCCACAAGTAGATCCTCCTCCACAGATAAAAGCAATAGGTAATAGTAATCCACTTTAATTCTGTAAAACTTTAAAATTAAGTTCTACATGGAGAATTTCATTAAGCAGTGCTTCATTTTTCTTCTTTTCCTAGATGCCTCACAATTTTCAAGTGATTCCCCTTCAGGTTTTATTTGGGAGTCTATCCGTTCGTATTTTTGTTAACCTGTGCTGTATCCTTCATCATCTCTTTATTGATGTGAAGGCAAATAAATAAGTAAATAAATAAATATCCTTCACAAATAAAGACAGAACAGAAATAGGGCTCTTGAATATGTCTTTCTGTGCCCTGAGAAGCTGTTTTGCTGAGGATGCCATTGTAACTTCCTTCAAGAGAAGCCTTCAAGCCAGTGTTGACTGCTGCAAACACTACAGGCAGGAACATGAAAGGGATATTCTGCAAAGGAGTCTGGAGGAACACTGTTACAGATGACCAAAGAGGGAGGAGGTTTTCACACACACTAATATGCAGATACAGCAAATTCATGAGAGTCAAGCTGTTGTATTAACTACTGTACTGCATCCTGAGACCATGTTAACTACAAGTGCCAAGGTTTTCAGGGGGAGGTAATATCTTTTATTAGATATAGCTGGAAAAGGTGTGTGTCCAAAAGCAGTTATATTACCTCTAATTATATCTGTTGGTTTTAGATTCACACAAAAATCCTATGTTGGGAAGTGCCCTCAGAGCCACAGAGAAGTTGTGGCAGTGATCAGTATTCCCCTCTCATGCCTTAGGCTCTTTATTGCAGGCAGTGAGGTTCTGATATATTTTCCCCATCAGATGGATTTCCTCAGAAAGACGTTTTCTTTAACAGCAAGAAAATCAGTTTTAGGAAATCATGAAGGAGAGCCAAAGGATTGTTACCAGCATGCCTTTCTGATACTACTCAATACCCCAGTTTTAGTGTCTCACAAAACCAGGAATTGTAGTGTCTTGAAGAAATCAAAACATGGAAAAATCATGTCCTTAGACAGTACTCAATACCAGATGCATTAAAGCAAGGCCACTGCTTATAATACAGTCAACACCATATAGAACAGCATTATTAAGCTCTGAATCACATAATTTTTATCACTTTGCTACAAACACCTATATAGAATATTAAGACATAAAGACATAAAACATAAACTATTTATTTCAGAAATGTGTGATAGTGAAGACATCAGTTTTAGATTTGGGAAAATTAGGTTTCTTCTTCGTGATCATGACGAAGATCCTTTGAGTCAGGACTGCAAGGTTACAGAGACCCTAAAGCCCTACTTATGTACCTAAACCTTTCATGACTCTACCTTCACTTCTGAACACAATTTTCTGCAGCAGTAAAATGCTGAAGATCATAGGAGGAAATGGCGAATCTCTTCCACCCTCTCAATGTCCTGAATATGCACTTCATTTTCTGGTTGTGAGTATCTCTCTCTTCATAATTAAATGATAAAAGGACTTAAGTTCTGCAACATAATGAACATGGGTCATGAGCTGTGCCATGGGGCATTACTGCAGTCTAAACAAATGTTCATAAATGCTATTAGAATTGTGTGTGGCAGTAAAAGAAAAGTGCAACTGTGAATTCCCTGTGTCTCTACAGAGCAGAGTGCAGGATTTGCATTGATAAGTGTGTGCATTTACATGGCTTGGATCTTTGCAAAAAAGACATTCATTTGAGCGTAATACGTACAAAACCTGAAAATTAGTAAATAGCTGCTGTTCCCTCTTTTCTACAACTAAAAGTAATAAAAATAAGTATTATTTTACTTGGATTTTCTCTGGCCTTTCTCTTTATATTACATCCTTGCTTTTAAGACACCTAAGGAAACTTATATCCACATTTTGATTTTGGAGAAACCTCTTATCTCAAAGCAGAATGAAACCTAATGGAGTAGAAGGACCTTCATAGTCCTTGTTTGCAGAGGAATATCATTTATAACACAGATAATTTCTGTTTTACTTTTGTGACATTTTATATTCTAATTTCAAATACCTTGAATTCACAGAAGCCTTTTGTTTTATTTTATCATAAATAGTCATTTTAACTTTGGCTATTTTTTTTCTTAACATTTACTCCAGTAAGTCATGCTCTGTTTGAGAAGAGTAATTGGTTCAATTCCTTCAGGGAAAAAGCAAAACATAAACAAATACATTATTTGCATATAATATGCACATATATTTCACTTTAAAGCAAAAATAAATAGTCTTTACATTCTCTAAGTATTAAAACCATGAAGACTTTGCTCTGGTGCATATAATGTTAATTGTTTTAGATTTATGGCATTATTATACCATGGTTTAATAGCGGTTCTCACCAACTATGGGAGAAGGCTTAGCTACACTTAAAGTAAATATTATTAACTACTGCAAGAAATGCTGTTCTGGTTAAGGCAGTGGAGTAGGATTAATAAGATCTTAAATTCTAAACTGTCACAGTCTCTGTGTGTGACACTGGAAGATACAGCACCATGTTGTGTCTTTAACTCCCCATTTATAAAAAAGAGTAAAAACTGTTTGGTGTAGCAGCCCTCTCTGCATTTGTGCTGAATCACTGCCTATGTAACAGGACAGCAGTTTTGCTCAGCGCTTATCACAGAATCCCCGAATGGTTGAGGCTGGAAGGGACCTCTAGAGATCACTTAGTCCAACTCTCTGCTCCAGCAGGGACACCCAGAGCACGGGGCACAGGGTGGCATCCAGGTGACTTGGGAAGATCTCCAGAGAAGGAGACTCCACAGCCTCTCTGAGCAGCCTGTTCCAGGGCTCTCTCATCTCTCTTTCATACGATAATTAAGAACTGATAGTAATGAATAAAAATATTTGTAAGGTAATAAACCAAAGGAGTACCACTTTATTATTACAGAAACCGAGTTAAAGGAGTGTCACATCAGCATGAGACACATCAAAAGTGTCATTCGAGGCCCAACAATGAGCAATTGCAGCGGCCGAGGACTCCCCAGCACCAGAGTCCCTAAGGCGTCTCGACCTCTCCATCCCTTGGTGCCTCCTACACAACAGCTAAGGGGTTTTCACTGCCGCTGATACCCTCTTTCCTACATGGTTTGTGCTCGTTCTATATGATCTGGGGCTTCTCAGGGGGTGTAGTGGATTTAATTGCCATAGATTGTGTTTGTTAAGTAATTTAAAGTGTTTGAGTAATCATGAGAGGTCATATAGACCGGAAGAAGTGTAATAGTACTCTGAAGTGCAAGAGAGCTCACAGTGGAATAATTAATTATTGCCCTCCTTTTTGCTATTCCTTCTAGCAGTCACCAACAGTAGCCTGGGATAAGTACAGTAATTAATCTTTTTTATTATCAGAGATCAGCATGATTACTATGCGCACCTTTAAGTGGAAAGCTGATGTGACATCCTGCTCTTAATTATCCACAGTTGTGATTAAAGTTTATGTGAAAAATAAAAAATCAGAGGATTGCTGTGCAATACTTTTTCTGAAAAATTACACAGAGCAAAGGGACAAAATCCAAAGCCCATGTGCAGTCACACAGTCACAATATTCTCACACTCCCAAAGTGGGAAGGAACTAAAAGCTAGGCCTGAAAATGTTAAACATATTACTGAAGAAACAGGACTCATTAGATATAGCTGTGCTGAAGGTAGCAAATATCTTTTTTACACATTGTGGAGACTGAGAGACTGAAAACAACATATTTGGGAATACGGTTCCCTAAGATACATTTGGCAAAACTCCACTTTTTAATGCGTCATTTTTAAATACAGGTGGTTTGACAGCCCGTCACAGAACTGCACGAGTGAATCAACTTTCCAAATGACTAACTGAAAAACACACTCAAAATCTCATTTACTAGTTGTGTCATTTATTTTGAAGATTGTATCATTTATTTTGACAACTGTAAATTAACTTTCAATATGAATATAGAGAAAGCTATCACAGAGAATGCATAATGGCATATTTCAAAAAATGAGCCTAGTTGTATTATTGCAGCGTTGGCTATCACATTTTTGTTAATGGTTAAAGACGCGCGAGTTCAATGAAATGACAAACCATTTAATTTGAAACCAGTAACTTGTGAGATGTTCACTACTCAGCTGTTAAATGCCTCCCGTAGGTTTTCACCTAAGAAGTCAAACGTTACTTTAGGTTGAATAAAAGCTTAGAGTGAGCCAGGTTTATGCAAAATAACTGCAAAGTATAAGCAGCCTAACACTAGTTTAGCAGATGTTGGTTTCGATTTTCTGATTTAAATATCACAGCATAATAATAAAACTTATAATTTAAGGCAAATCAAGAGACAGAAAATGGGGAGTTTGATCCTGCAATTGTTATTTACATGATTTAAACTAAATGCTGCAAGAATCACCATGCAAAAAAAAAAAAAAAAAAAACTTAGGTGCCTTAAAAAGAAAAGATACATAAAAGGCTTCCAAGTCTGGGAAAGCTCTACCAGCAAGTGCCTTGTCCACCATTATGGTGATATATTTACTGGCCAGTAAATATATCACTCTGCCACTTCAATAATATAATAATAATAATAAAAAAACTATTACATCCTAAATGCTACATAGTTCTCCACTGAGTTTTTATGGACCATGATATGAAATTATTCATTTAGCTTTTTATAATGCCACCTTTTGGGTAAGTATTAATAACAGTACCAGACATCATACCATGCAAGTCCCTGGGAAACGATTTTTCTTGTAAGTGAAATGAAGAGTAAGGAATGGATCTATCCGGCTATTAGTAAACATTCTCAGGAACTCATTCCTAACAGTGCCATTTGGAGTGCTCTGTGTGGCACTGCGATGCACTTTCCCATTCATCTGGAACATGCACGGAAGCATTGGTACTTCAGCAGTGCCAAGGCGCCCTGCTTTTAGAATCGATGTCCCACTGTGAAAGCTAATAAATGTACAAAATGAAAGATGTTTCAGTAGGTAAAATGCACACTCAGTTCCAAGTCAGCTCTCCAGCTCCGTTCAGAATGACAAGAAAGAGGGAAGAGCAGCGGAAAACAGCAAACGACGCTAAGGTTCTGCATTAACTCTCCTGTGATGCGCTGCAGTTATTCCACATATGTGATGCTTTGGAATGAATCAATATTTCCAGTGGTGACACAGATTTGGTTTCTGGTACTGTCACAGCAGAAGGGGGACATGATCTCATAGTTTAGAACTGGCAACAGGTAGAGGAAGATGCTTGAGAGAACATAGCGAAATGTGATGAGCCTATGGGAAAAGCAAGAACTTGCATTTATTTTATTCCTTTAACAAGAAGTTAGTGAGAAATTAACAATGTTTAGAACATACATGAGGCTACAAAAAGGTTATATGTTGACTGTCTGATACTTCTGTGATAGAATGATTACTAGGAGAACTACTATACATATCTCTTTCTGAAATTATTAACCATTCTCCCTCGCTCTACACTGGATACTTGTCTTGTAGTTCATGGTCCTTGGTTTAACACAGAAAGCTGGCTTTACAGAATCAATAGACTAAATCAATGTGCACATTCATCCTGATTTATGAAGACATTTCGCTCTGTGCTTTCTGCTTGGAGCAATTTTTAGATAACTACACAAGGAAACTAAAAGTCAACTGTGTATGATGGCACTAGGAGCATGCAGACAATGCTGACTTATAATGGGATTAGATCTAAAAAGTCTAGATTGAGACAGAACAGTCTCTTTAACACACTTCAGAGAGTTTAAGTCTCTTAACTGCATTTGCCCTGCCACAATATCTGGATATTGGTTCTTCTTATGCCTTTCCTCATTAGCTCAGACAGAACTCATTAATGCCAGATTTCTTCTCCTTGGGAAATACTCATGAATACTAATGATTTTCCAGTTTCCTTTTGATAGGATGACTATAAAAAATTCTGAAAAAAAAACTGAGAATGCTTTTTATTTAAAAAGGCATCATTCAGCATCCAGAGTAATCCATAGCAGCACATGTATGGATAAAACACAGAAAATTTTGTTCCCCCACCTCTGAAGAATGACTTGATTCAAGAGCTGGTGATCCACCAACTTCCATGAAAACTGAAGTTCAGAAGCCAGACATAGAGAACAGGAGACTTGCATGGATTTAAACAAATTCTATGTCTCACATATGATAAGCAGTTTCACTTTTTTTTCCTGCAGAATAAAGCATTAAAGCATTTGATATCCCATTCATCAAAAGGGATGAAAAAACCCCACAGACCTTCAAATGACCTTCCTGTAACTCTTAAAATCCGTGGTAGTAGAAACTGCTAGAGCCTTATTCATTTATACTTTATTAAACTTACAAAAAATAAGATGCCAGATTGGTTTAGATGAGTTATCCTTAAATATGCCTTTCTTGTGACTGGTAACTGTTTTCTCTATCTACATCCAGATATAGCAATGCCTAAACAGAAGGCACAAAAAGGGGAAGACGAAATAGAGAAGCAGGAAAGGGTTGTTAGAAAAATATTTTAATTTTCTGAGGCTACTGTTTTCATGCAATAATGAGGCAAATGAGAGGATGTTTTATCTGTGTATCTGAATATCATCATATGAGCTTATAAACATGTCTGGGCTAAGAAACTCCCCTGATTAGTCAATGTAATAAAAAACAGCAAGACTAATCTATGCAAATTAAAACACTCAGTGCAGCCTCTGTAATATCCCAAACTGCTTAGTCACGCTTCAGAAAGACAAAACACACATTTTACCATCAAAGCATGAAGCAGTGCAGTTGAGAATTGGCTGTTAGGAGCTAAATGAGACCAGCAGGATTTGGTACATTTACTGCACGTTACCTGGTCCAAAGATTACGGCATGGAATGTTCTGTCATGTTGCATTAATAGACTTGGGCGCTGCCAGCAGTCTCAGAAAATGAAGTAGCACGAGTTTCTGGTAGGAAAACCATATTGTGTCTTTTCTGGTTTTAGAGAACATAGCAACCAGGGCAGGATTTTGGCCATTAAAAACTGATAATATAATTAGAATACAATGAAACTTAATATTCTGTAAAGCTTATTTGAATAAGATTGAATATAGATTGCTCTATTCTGAAGAGTAACTAGATATACTAAATACTGTACGATATGCAGTAATGTCAAGATAATGCGATTAAGAAGCTCAGATGCTTTTAAATCTATCAAAGCACATAAGATTAATTTACAGGTTTTGTTTTAAAAGTTTTGCTAAAGTTTTCCTAGATTATTAGCTTTGTGTAATATATCTTGCCATCAAATGCTGTTTTTTCATATTGATAGGAAAGACACAGGCAACTTAAGAATTATGAATGTTCGAGTTTAACTGAAGATTAAACTGAATTTGACAGAAAAAAAAGATTATATATAAACCATTCAAGCGACAAGAGATCCTGACTGTCTAGTCACAAGGGTTTGTGACACACAGATGTGGGGCGTCTTCACCAACTGAAACCCAGTAAATTTACCTGAACTTACTATGCATTTTCAGTTAGATTAAATTTTTTTTGAGTATCTAAGGAAAAAAAAAAAGCTACTACTAGAAATTTAAAACTTGAGTGAAGTTGCAATATGTTCTATTTTCTTTTCCCATGAAAACAGTACTTTAAAATATACATAAAATGCAACTGCCATATTTGATGCTAAATTGTTCTTCACTCATATTGTGATATGAAAGCTAGTTGCATTATGATGAAAAAAATATACTGGCTATTGCAGTCCAGCAGGATTAGACTACAATTACCAAAAAAAAAAAAAAAAATTCTTAGATTCTTCTTGTCAAAGAAACAGAATCCTTTTAAAGGCCTTTAGCAAGTGTACAGTGCCCCTCTACCGAAAGTCCCAAACACTTTTTGAACCAATTGAAGGTCCCTTTTGGATTTTCAGAAGCTCCATGTTTGTAGCTACTGTTTATTTTATTTGTGAAAGATGAAAAAGTGTTTTCAAAATCCTACTGTAGGCTTGTTGGTATACATATTTATAGAAACCTGGTTCCTTGACCCAGACGATATAGGAAAACAGAAGTGGCTTCTGAGATTGTAAATGTCAACCTGAAAGATTGGATGTCTCATAATCCGTATCACAAAATCTACAGCGTCTCTCTGTAAAAATATCTATCCTGTTTAGAGATATCATGTCCTGAGGTACTGCTTCTGAATACTGTCAAATTCGGGATTAAGTTCAGAATTTTACAGAGCTCTTCCAGAACACTCTGAAGAATCACTGTAAACCATGGAGATTGTTATGGCTTGCTGCTAAAGCTGTATCTATTATTGCTGTACTTCCTATACTATCTTGCATTTCTAAAATAGCTAAACGACAGTACTTTTGCTCACCCTAAATTTTTAACGAGCATTGAGGATATGAAGCAAGTCATTAGTCACTTATTTTCACAGAACTACTATAAATTGATTGTATATGAATGTTTTTCACTTGTGTTTGCCATGTACAGTTCCCTTACAGAAATAACACCCAGACTGAAAGTATTTGGTTTCTCTTTGTGTACAGAAAAAAAAAAAAAGGTATTTGAAAATGTCCAATTTGAGGGAAATGAATGGCTTCCTTTTCAAAATCATTCCTCCCAACATACAATGTCCATCTGGTGAGCAAGCTGTAATCAGCTGAGCTCCATGTAATATGTCCTTGAAAAGCAGATTTGTGGCAGATTTTGTAACAGAAACAAACAAACAAATAAACAAACAAACACTCTATGGAGTGTAAGCCCTGTCTTCACATCAGGGAAATGTATTTTGAATGATAAAATACTAAGAATCTGGATTACCACAGGTGTGTTTAATGAAATGCACCTAGAGTTTGAAAGGGGAAAAAAGTCAGAGTGAACATCATGAGCTAAAGTGATGCTAAGTGAAAGTGTCGCTCTCACCAGTGAGGCATCAAATCAATCTCTCAAGTCATTTTAAAAGGTCAAGTTTAAGCTATTCACTGAGGCCACACTGATTTCCTCTAAAAATAACAGGGACTGAACAACAAAGTTACAGACACTGATCTATAAACTATCAGTTAATCAGAAGTAACATGTTAAAAATACCCAATACTCCTTGTAAAACAACTGCAGATATCACAGATCAGCAGAGAAAGCCACATACCAGGAGCTGCTGATCTCCTAAACCAAAACCTTGTGAAGAAATATTTTCAAAATCATTAACATATCATTAATTGCTTTCTGCTTAAATTGTGGTTGACAGAGCAGCTGTTGTGTTGGCTGCCATAGCCACGTTCCTCTCTTCTTCAGCAGTAAAGTTTACCGTGTCTGCCTCCCCTACAGCTTCTGATGTTAATGCCTCTTCTGCTGACTGTCCCTGGTATATTCTCCTCTCTCTGCTCTGCCTCGTTTAGCTGGAGAATTTCTCTTTGGATGGTAGGTGGGATAGCCTCTCAGAGATGCAGAAGGTAAGGTTTACCTCTCTGTGGCTGTCAAGTTTTAGTCATAACCTTGAGTAAAATCCGCATGATGCTTTAGGAAACCTCCACAGAAATGAAGATTGATCTCATTTTTTTTTTCTTTTTCATGTATTTACAGCTGTACCAGAAAGATTAAATAAATCAGGAAGTGGGCAGTTCTATCCAAAGAAAGGAATGAAGAGTGAGGTGTCAAGGTTTGTAGGAGAGGTACGCAACTGGGTGGCGTAAAGTTGTAGAATAGTTGTAGAAGGACTTCAAGACACTGAGTGGTAAGACATACAGAATCCAATATAGAGGAATATAAAATGATTTGTATTAAGGGAAAAACTTTGAAGCCAACAGTTGCCTCAGAAAGAGGCAACTTTTCACACTGAGGAATGAGATCTCGAGGTGATGATAGGAGTCCAAAAAGGCTCATATAGAAAGGAATAAAGAACACATTAGATAAAGCAGCTCAAACTGAAATGACATAAAATACAAAAGGCTACAGAAGAGGACAGAGGTAACTCAGACTGTACACCGGGACGCCCAAACCTGGAAGAGATAACTGGAGTGGGATAGGAAAAGAATCAAAAATCTAGAGCAGAATGGAACAGGTGAATGGGCAGGACCAGTCACTGTCATCCTATACAAGGGTTAAAGCGGCATTAAAATAAGCTTTATGTGACAGATTTGAAGAAATACTTCTTCATACAGCATCTTGTTATTCCTTCCCCCAGCATCCTGAATACTCATGTTGGTTTGCAAAGCCTCTGGACAAAATTACAGAAGAAAAATCCATGAAGAATTATTGAATACTGTCACCATCCTGCCCTCCTGCACCTTCTGCTGCAGCCGCTGCAGAGGAGAGAGCTCATGGCTCATTAGCAGAGCCCCATGGAGGCAGGGACGGCTTTTCTGTGCTCCCTGCGCAAGACATGGGGTAATTTTGTCCATCTTCAGAGTGCAGGAAGGTTGAAGATGAAATTTGGACTAAAAAAGCTGGAAGATTCTAAGACTCACACCAAAGATAGTTAAGTCCGACGACAATATGATGGCAGTTGTTCATATGACGCCAATATGATGGCAGCAAAATAAACTGGCACCCACATAAAACCCAACCTTCGGAACTTGCTTAGTGCAGAAGAGAAAAGAGAAAGAAAAGCAGCAGACAGCAGCAAGGACCTGCAAGAGAACCACAAGATGACCTGGGGAATGAAGGAAATATAACTAAAGATGGTTTTAAACATGTAAGCAATTCAGCGAAGCTACCACACAGGAAGAGACTTGGAAACAGTTTGGTAAGGAATATTGAAAAATCTGCTTTAAATTAGGGCAGGGCTGAGCAATTAACAGAATAATGGAAAAAGATTTAAGATTATCTCATGAATTATCTTTACAAATGTCTTAATTGTGGGGTGAACTCTAGGAATTCTGGGATATTTCAAAAATTATACTGGACATAATCCTAGACGCAGCTTTCTGAGAAGTTTTACCATCAAATATCAAATTGAGCATTCCCATGTATTGCTTTCAGTCTTCTATTTATTAAAACCTAAATTGCTCTGCTTGCCCAGGAAGTCCCATTTGGGAATTCCCTCCCCAAGAACAAGAACTTCTGCAGGCTTAAGGAGATGATATTAGTGCCATGAAATGAACAATTCATTCAAGAAAATATAAATACAAAGTTCAATATTTCTTAAACATCAACTGTCAAAGATATCAGCTTATCCAAGCACTGAGTTTTACTTTGTTAGTAGTTTATATTTAGTTTCTAGAAGTTTTTTTTTTTTATATATAATCTTATACTGGGTTTTATCTTCATTTTTTGCTAATGTTTTATTCCAGTTTGAAATTGCTTCTATAATCTCTTTCCAATTCAGTATTACTTTTTCCTTCTCCTCTTCTACACATCACTGTTCCATTTAGTATTTTTGTGCTTTTTTCAAACTTACCTCATCAGAATCCATCTTTTCGATTTTCTCTGATGTTTTTCCCATCTGCTTTATCTTTTTTTCAGGTTTTCCCCAGTCTTTGTGTCTTCCTTTAGCATTTTTAAACAAAGCTCTATAGCTCAAACACAACTTTACACAAACACACTTGTCCTTTGGCTGTCCTCTCTTGCAGCCTCTGTTGAAAGTACAGATTTTGTTCCATTTTGTTTGAATATCATGAGGACAGAACTAGGAATTATTGTGGCATTTCAAGGTTCAAAAAGGAAAATTTAAATGGAATGGAATATTTCAAGGTTTTTAATTGCTACCCATCAGAACATAAAAATGGAAAAAATAGGGTCTAAAAATAGGCTTAGAGGTGAAGTACCAGGGATACTTTTTTTTTTTTTTTTTTAATGGTTATCTACTTATTCCAGCCAGATCCTCTAATTTATTTCCATCTTCCCTCACATATATTTTTTATTTTTATCTTGACTAGAGATGCACTGATGCTTCTTCATGAAAAAACAATGCTTCTTCAAAAGCATTGCATCTTTTTGAAATATTTTTGTCCTTCATAGTCAAAAATAAGGAATCCAAAAGTATCACACATTTTTCTCTCTTTGAGCTTCTCAACATTGCTTCATAACCCACCAGGACTTTGACTGTCTTGCAGTCCTCCAAGATACTTGAGACTTTAATGCAGATTCAGGCAATAAAAGTATAAATAAATAAATAAAGGACTATTTGTTTCTTTTTTTTTTTTTTTCTCCAGAATAGGCACAATACATTTCTGGCTTCTTTTAAGTACCAAAAAGACAAAAAAAATCATTTGGGACAGAAAGATGTCAAAACATTATCAGAGTTCAAACTAATTTGCGGTCTCGCTGGCACAGGGCGCAGCTCCTCCTGTTTAGCTGCCCCATGTCCACGTGCACCCTGGGGACCTGCCCGAGGCCACCCGTACCCGGGGGAGGCCCATGGGGGAGCCCGGAGCCGGGCTCAGCACCACGTGGTGCCGCTCTGGGTTTCTTACATTCTCTCTGGATAAGGATGGTGCTCAGGCAGCTCTTTCTTTCAAGGGTTCATCCTATATTTCTCAACATCCGGTCTCTTTGTTCTGCCAGGATGGCATAAATAGTGCAACATCTGAAAGAAGAGCATGTTCCAAACACTTGGTGTGGGTTTAATGCATACAGGTGTAGCTAAAATGGTGACATCTTAAAAAGAACAGATTCAACAAAGCAACAAAAAAATGAGGATGGGAATCTCATGGTAACATTCTGATGCACACTCATTTTCAGTCCCATTTCTACTCCATTCTTGGGCTAGTAGCAGGGACAGACAAAATATTTCAATCACAGTCAGGTGCCTTTACTTTGTGCTTTAGAGGGCTCTTCATTTAAATAAGGAACTAGCCTCAGACGAATGCCTCAAAGTCAATACTCTCTAATATCTCCACTGTGCACGGTCTTCCGCGTGCCAGGAAAAAAGAAGAAAGCCATCACGCAGCCTTCCTCTGGATGGAAACAGATGCACATCATCGCTCAGAAAATTAAGTAGCTGTCAATACAGATTAACAAGCTGTCATGCAAAAAAGAAATGCATATAAAGTGGCATCATGAAGACAAATTACTAAACAAATTTGATGCCAATATAGCTCCACTTTAAATTCAGCCATCTATTAAGAAGTTCAGCGACTTTCCTTAAATGGTCCATACCTACTATTACTTTCTTAACACTAGATGATCGTTATAAATGAAAAATATTTTGAATATGTCTGTCTTCTATAGCAATGCTAAAGGTATAGGATACTTAAGGAGTGAGTCACAAAGAAAAACCAAGAGGAATGCTCACAGTGCCCAGAATAAAAATAGAAAACTACTAATATGACAGATTACTTAAAAGCCGCTTTATAAAACATACAAGCGCTTTCAACAGGCCTCCATTTTTACTGTTGTCCCTGCAAGTTTTGTCTAACAAGCAGCAGCAATTACAGCATAGCAGAGTTAGCAAAACATTTCCCTGATAGAGCCCCTGGAGCGAAGCAGCCATGAGCTGTGACCTAAGTGTTCGCATGCCTATTCATACCAGCACCCAATTCTTCATTCACTTCTTTCTGTACATACATTGCGTGACAATCTGCTGCTGCTTTCTGTGGATTTGCAGGACACAGCAGAATGGACTTCTTTTCTGTTTATTGTTTTGATTAGTGCAGTGAAAAAAAGATTTAGTATTTGTGTTCACTGACGGTAACAACCTATTATGCAACACATTTTTTTGAGAATATAATTTCATCAAAACTGGGTAAAGCTCTCAAAAGCTCTTGCCTTTTTTTCTTTTTTTTTTGAATAAAAGTTCTTTAAAAATACATACTAAATGTTTATTAAATCTGAAGAGGAGATATAATTTTGCAAAAGGTTAGACAGAATGTTTTCAAATGATCCCTGAATTCAAAACCATAGTAAGATGACATATGCAACTCAAACAACGTATTTTGACAAGCATAAAATCCTCTTCCTCCCTCAAAAAAGGGCCTTGTGAGTTTCATGACATTTTTTTCCTAAATTTCTTGTAAATCTGAAGTTGCCAGATTCTGCTAGAGGTGGAAGTGTCACTCATTCTACCTGGAGAAAGGCATTTAGAGAGAAATAGAGGATAGTGGCTATTGCAGTACTTTCTGTGTGCAGAAAGTACTGCAGACTTTGCCAGCCTTGTATGTTGTAAAAAAATATATATGCTGCAAAATTTCTTTTGTTTAATGCGTTTAATATGGTTAGCAAAAGCATTGTGATAAATTCTGAAAATATGTTCCAGGCTCAGGTGAAAATAGGTTCTGGACTAAGGTAAACTGCACCCCAGAAGAATCTTGTTAGCCACTGTAAACCTCATTTGAATACAACAGAAATCAATATTAAAGTGAAAAAAAAAAAGATTACTGTAGGTAGGTAACAATAGTTGAATGGCTGAATATGTGTTTATTTGCCTGTATATTTGAGTAGAGAAGAGCTGATTAAAAGATCAAAAGAAAAGAAAATTGGTGAAGGCTTTTTTTTTTCCTGCGTGTTTCTGCTGAACTAGTAAAACCACTCAAGGTTAATAGAATTAGATCATGGATAAAGTTCTTGATGGATGAGCCTGCAGTGACACTGAAGAATGTGGCACTCACTCATTCTATTAGAGATATTTGTGCATCCAACGCAATTAAGGAAGGTGCAGATGGAACGGGATAGCAGCTGCACCTAGAAAAAGAGATGGCTTCACATGTTTGTAGGCAGAAGACATTCAAATGAAGGGAAATACTGACAGACACCCCATCTTCCTTCTTATGATGAAGAAAGTCATTTAGATTAATATTTCTGACCACTCCACATATATGGAATATTTGAGAAGCAACACGAAGTTGTAGATGGCAGCTAAGGGGAGTTCAAGGACCACGGTAAAGCTGTGAAGCCCAAGGCTGCTCCTGGAATGAGATCTGCCTGTGATCTTCTCCACTGCGAAAAACCATGGTCAGGTCTGTGGGGATCTCTGTGCATTGGATCCACCTACCCAGGGTCTGGAACAAGCCCCCAGCTGCTGCTGTCATACCTTAATGCTTTAAGACAATTTCAAGGTAAATGCGGTCTGCACTTATGACTTGAACTGTGAGCCCAATAAGTATTTTTTTAAAATAAGTTTCTTTCTTTTCTTTGTTTTTCTTAATTAAAATCTGCAAGCAATAGAAATAACGTCAGAATTGTACATTCCAAAAGAGTCAGTGCAGAAAACCTCTCACTATTTTGCATGTAACTATTCTTTGCTCCCTGTGCAAAAGTGAGTTTTCCTGGACGCTGATTAGAAATAGAAATGAAATTGAAGTAGCTCAGGGGGGTTGTTTTTACCATTCTACATTCGCTACCACTTCACTTATAAAAGTCAGAACAAGAAATGTATTGGTAATATAATCCTGGGAGCACTGGACCTGATGAAGGTTGATGCCATGGTGACTGCCAAGACTGACTGACACTTTCCCAGCACTGGGTGTTTATATCAGCTCTTTCTCCTGTGAATTCTCTGATGTCTAATAGTGTGTTCAAATCACATGACTTCCATTTTATATAATGACATCTTCTGATATAAATTTACATTTATAGCCTGTAACAGTCCCTAGTTGACCAAGCAAATATAGCTTCCAAATCAAACAAACAAAAAAGTTCATTCAACAAGCACAGTTTTCCAATTTTTACTGTAATGACACATGGAAATTTATCACAGTTTTCAGAGCATCATCACTCCAGGCTATGAAACATAATGATTCCTTAACTATGCAAAGTTCAAAATTAAAAAAAGTAAATACCTCTGGGCACTGCAAAAGAAATGTGCTCAGATTTGTCATTAGATGACAAATATAAATCATTTGACAAAGGTATATATTGATGTTTTCTGAACAATATACTACGTTACCTCTTTCAGTCTGTAAGAGCACTGACAATCAAAATGGTTGTGCTTGGAAGCAAAAATAAATATTTCTTAAATTTACTGAGGAAATTAGCAGCTATGGCTATTAGAGGACTTTTCCAAAGTGCAAGTAGTGTTCTGGGTCTCATCCAAGAAGGCTTCCAACACAACAAGAGATTATAATGATCAATGCTTTACTTTGGAATGAAATAGAAAATATGCATCAGCTTTAAATCAAAAAGGTAACACTATCAGACCCAGGAGGGTTTCCAATTGTGTGTGCTAACCTTTAATATGGATTCTTTTCTCTACAGAAGCTTTAAAGATAAGTCTATTTACATTGACTATTTTCATGAACATAAGAAAGGGATGCCTTTAATGCAGCAATAGGACTAAGACATTCAAGTACAGAGATAGGAGACACAGATATTCACATCAGTGATTTTACTCTAATGAGAGAATTAGCACAGCTTGCCAGCTACTCGGTAAAGTTGCTGAAGTGGCCACTACTTGCTGCAAGTATTTGTCCTGCGCCACTCTGCACAGAGAGCTGAGGTTGATCACTTGAAACTCCCCAATGAAAGAAAGGAAAGCACGCTTAAAAAGTCACTCTCATACTAACCAGCAGTGAGAGCCAGCGCCTTCTCAGCAAGAAGGCATGGATATTACTGCTGTTGCTGCTGCTTCCCCATATTTTATATGGCCTTGCAGAGTCATGTGAAGATATATAGCAGCAACCTTTCCAATCTGCGAGACACTGTTTATCATGCATGCAGATGACTTCTGACACTTGAAGAGGCCAGAAAGTGTTTTATATCCACTACCAGGTACAAAAAAAAAGGATGTCAACTTGACTTACAATAAGTGAGGATATGCTGGAGACTGTATTTTCTCTGTGCGATTTGCTATGTAAGCCTTGGTGTGATTCTTCTCCTTTGAAATGCTACTAAGGCCAAGAAAACTGATTATTTCTTTATTTATTTTTCACCGGGAAAGGGATATTGCATTTCATGTATAGTTTGTGATTTCTTCACACAAACCCTGCCAGGCACACTGGCTACCACAGTGGGAACAAAACTGCTTGGTAAGAAATGACAACGCTCAGGAGATTTAATGGATCACACTTCCACTAGGATCCCAGTTCCCAAATTATCTCATTTTTCTAGTCCTGCTAATACCTGGTTAAGGATTGTTTGTCATACAAATGACTGAATTCCATAAAAATGGACCAGATTTATGGTCTTGACTTCTGCTAGTAGGACAGTATGAAGCAGTAGGAACAAATTACTGGAGAAAGTGAATGTAAGCGTCAAATAAATTTAGCATATTTTACACAAAATTATGATTCCCAGATGTTTTCCCTATGAACTGTAACTTTGTTTCCAATGCAGACATGTCTCTGAGGGTGATCTTCAGTTAACATCCTTTCAAGATCAGCTTCTATTAAACCACACTCTATCTTCCATCCAGGCTCCTAGTACGGCACCGGCTGCACTAGGTCTCTGTTCACCACAAACCATGAAACTGCGTAAACAATTTTCTCTGCTAAGTATATTCTCTCTCTCTGGGTGCAGAGGAGCAGAAGTTTAGGATGCAGCAATGTATCCCCATCTTATTATTATTTCTTTTTAACACTGACATTTGATATGTCTCTGAAGAGACTTTTGACTCTTTGGTCATTTTTTTAAGACCAAATAAAAATGATTAAAAGCACTCCCTCTTCTCTCTCCCTGCCTTCCTCTCCCTAAAAAAAAAAGAAGAAAAGGGAGAAAATAAGCCAATGCCCTATATTAAGAAAATCATTGGTCTACTGTAAGAGATGTGGGGAAGTCAGTGGTAACTTAATGACTGCAGCTCCATAGAGATGTTTGTAAGTGGAATCTTGTTTTGCTTTCCGTAATTTTACTCAATGACACCCAAAGATCCAACACATGTTGCCTGGCTTCACTACACTGATGGTAACTTTATCACCTACATAAGGCCAAGAATGCAGGGAAGGAAGGGGAAGCACCAACAGTTTCAAGACTCTTGCGTAGCTCCAGAAACATCCTCCCTTCTGGACGGTGTCTGTCGCTCTCCTTTCACCCAGCGCTGCGGCCGGCTGTTTGTTCCACAGAGATCCCAGCCCCTGCAAGGACTAACTCTGGGACGGCGCGCCAGGAGCCCTGCAGCTCGGGAGCCCTGTCTCAGGCCTGGAGCTGTTCCAGCAATCCCCTGCAGAGCAGTGCTCCCCGCGGGGGCTGGAGGGCTGAGACTGCTTCAGACACGCTGCTCGGCATGGGGTGCTTTCTGAGGATCCTGGCACAGAACGCAGTTGTGAGACCCGTGTTAGCCTCCAGCTGTCTGCAGAATTCCCCGTGTGGCACTAAGGGCAGGGATTTACCTGATTCAGTGCTCATGTATCACCTCAAAGAGAAGCCACTGCAATGGCAGAGGAGAGGTGGAAGACCGTGCACAGCTGTATCTAGCTTCGGGAAGAGATTTCAAAAAAAATGGAAGGCCTGTATAACTCAGTACTACTGTTGGTTCTCGTGAAAACACTTGTGAAAGCAGGGACAGAGCATTTCATGACATTTCAAGCATTTATCTGTGTTATTACTAGCCTGATGCCAAAAGATTTTTTTTTTTAAGTTCAGTCATGGAAGCTGATGTTATATCCTTGGTCTGCAGTCTGAGTAAGGTTAACACGACCCTTCTGGTTTAATGAAACCAAAAGGAAAAAAAAAGACACCAAATCAAAACCAAGGAAACTATTCACTGTCACATATGTCATCAGTACAGCCACTAGCTGAATTATGAGGCCAACATAGCTTCATATAACATAGGTAAGACTCTGTGCATCTGGGAGATGGAGAAGACAGGAGGGCAGGCTAGTAAAATAAATTGTAAACTAAGAGGCCACTTGCTTTCTGTACCTGGATTTCTGTTTATTTTCATGACATGGCAAGAGAGAACCAGAAATAGAAAACTAATCTGTGTCAGCAGTTATGCTGCTGATGTAGGCACAAGGGCACAAAAAGCAAAGGTGGTTCTGCAACTCTGGGGAAACAGACAGATACTGTTTTATTTTTTCCTACGTGACAAGAAATTATTTTACTTGAGTTCCAGCTTTACAAGAAACATGAAAAAATGAAGAAAAGGCTTGAAGAAAAGGCTTCTCCGAGACAGCTACACCTGCTGCCCTCTTTGACAGACATATACAGTACTTGAAATGCTGATCGGAAGAATAACTATTCACATATAAATATTATCCTTTAATCCTCCAGTTTGGATAGCTGGCTTTTCTCCCTGAGAAAGAAAAAAAATACATCTTTGAGTGCACATCTCTGGAGAAATCTACTTAGATCTGTGTCTTGTTCTTTCTGCTTTAGTCACCACTGTGAGGGCAGAAGATAGAAAATACAGGCACTCTTATGCCACATGCCCTGTTAACATACTTCAAGGAAACTGCTTCTAAGATCCTGTAGAAAGATGAGCAAAACTGAACTCAAATAATTCTGCATGACCCAGCTTCCCAGCAAACAGAACTTCTTTCTCCTCCAAGCTTACTTTGATGCACCTGAGGTAACAACAGAGACCCAAAACCTCTGAATACTGCCACCCTTCAAGGGTTGGGATATCAGGACAGATCTCCTGAGGAGTCTGATGTGGAGAAGGAAGGCAACCCTAAGCTCTGTGAGGGCATTCACAAGCTTGAGTAGAGACTTAGTTTTTCAACCAAAGGAATAACTGTCAAGGCAGCTGTAAGAACACGGGTCTTTCATCCTACTGCCTATCTAGCTCTGATTCTTTAAGGAAAGGGAGGCAGGCAACCCTTTCCACCCAGGCCAACAATTCCAATATTGTGTGCTTCCTTGTCCTAACCTCTGCATGGTATGAGAAGATGGTCAGCAACACAAACATACATGGCTGAAGTAAGAGATGCGTTTGCTTTTGCTTCTGCATTTCTC
The DNA here is from genome assembly GCA_013389825.1 of Crypturellus undulatus. NCBI lineage: Eukaryota > Metazoa > Chordata > Aves > Tinamiformes > Tinamidae > Crypturellus > Crypturellus undulatus. Next base: position 165,869 of record VWPW01027344.1, on the reverse strand, counting down.
TGGCTTTATTCTCCATTCGAGGATCCATCCAATGATGCCATCATCAAGTGGGAAAGACTCAGCAAAATGTAAGAACTAGAATTATAAGCCCAATCTAATTTATTAGTCAAAACTGTTAAATGAGAAGCTTTTGGAGCTGATCCAGTGGATATATAAAAGAAGGAGAGGGTCTTCATCGACTTTGTCTAATGGCAGTGACTGGTGGTTCTGATCCATCCTTTCTCATCCTTGTCACTGCTTACAGAGCATCGTTCCAACCATGAAGCAGACTGAATTGTGCCTTTCAAACAGAATGTAAATCTTAGTGCTCCAGAGAACAGCAGGTGTTATTTAAGATTACAGTTTTTAGTCAGGCATTATGCAAAGTATACGTATCAAGCTATGCTAAAGAAAACAAGTGCAGTTCAATTATTATAATTACATATCCAATGTCTCTGAGGCCAATAGTTACCCTACTTTTATATTTCTTAAATACTCTCTGAGCCTTCACAAAAGTAGTATTTCAAAAAAAAAAAAGTTAATTTATTCAGAATATCATTTTGCCTATCTCATAACTCTACCCCAAATATGGTAAGAACATTATATAAAAGTGCTCTGACTTAGTACAGAGGTTCTTACAAAGATCTTGGACTAGATCCAAAGATCTAGTCCGAGATCCTGTCTCCAGCAGAGGCCAAGATAGGATGTAGAGGTAAGGCTGTGAAGGTAAAATAAACTATACTTCTCTAGTATAGTTTCTATATTCAATTTGCAACTGAGGGGATTCCTGACTCGCAGCTCATCTCCCAATTTTTTTAAAAAAGGACATTACTCTGACACCAGCTGACACATGGCTGCAGCAGTCAAAGCGCAGAACATTCAAGCAAGACTTCCTGGGGCATAAATATATGGCAAATTTGTTCTTCTGTGGTCCTCATTTTCATTAAGATGAAAGAGATAAAAAACACATCACTATCTTGCATAAATACTTCAGCATGTTACATCTGTAAGGGCATCTTTGTGCTAATCACAGCACTTTCAGATCAGAAAACAAAACCAGCATAGATGAGAGGAGTAATGTAACTTTACCTACCAACTCATAATGGGAAAATCAGAATAATAATTTGTTTTACCTAAACTTGAAATGAATAGCTGGTCCCTTTCCTCAAACCTGCCATCTGTTACAACAGGAAGGCTTCAGTTATGAATAAACAGAAGAGAGCTGTGTGCACTAACGAAAATTCACCCCCTGCTACACTGGAAATGCTCATCCTAAGAACAGCATCATAGACCAGAGCTGCAAGAGTTGGTCATCCCACTCAGGGCACTGGGGAAAAAACACTGCTCACACCTCCTATACTGGCCAGAGCATAAAGCTTTTCCATGCAGCTCTGCTCTAATAAATAAAACACTATGGTCTTAGTGTTAACAGAACATCTGTGCCTTGAGTATGGATTCTGCAGGGGCCAAGAGTGCCGTTGTGTGGTACACTGGTGTCCAGGATGAGGTTGACATGCCTCTAGGAGATGTTCACTAAGGTATCTGCACAAGTCTGTTCTTCTCTGACCTGTTACTGTACAACATTATAACAGTTTATAATTGTGTCAGATGAGAAGCCAGTTACAAGCCTTTCCTTGTTTATAAGTCAGTGCATATTAACTGCCAGTGATTTTCCTAACTGGTAAAATGATGTTTTTAGCAAGCCTCAGTTTCCACAACTCGTGGTAAGCTTTTCTGTTTGCACAGTTGGTAAATTTTGGGACAGCTAATGGGTATATTGTTTTTCCCTGCAGCTTGTGTTTATCATAAATAAAACCATACCCATCCTATCTCTTCTATCCATATCATCCCTTAGTGAGACCATCTAAGTGGCTCTACTTTAATTATAATAAATGGTCATGCACCCAGCTCCAACCTGTGTCAGCCCCGTGGGGCCACCATCGCTGTGGCTCTGCGATGCCACAGAGGTGCTGGCTCCAGCTCCATCATGTCCCTCCTCCTGGCACACCGATAAACACCCTACATGCTGTCTCTTACTTTACTGTTCCAGTATATCCTAAGCATGTGAAATAGGAAAATTATCCTTTGTTTCTTGCTCATGTATTTCAATGACTAGATACTTAAAAACTCACTCCTGAGATGCGCAAGAATCAGCTTCACAATGGACAAACACAAGCCTAAGCTAGACCTCTGTGCTACCCCGATGCTTCTCCATCAAAATTCACATTGCAAAAACATGATTATTATTATTTTTTCACTTGCAGAACAATCATGAGAGCTCCTCAGCAAAGGCAGAAATAATGGAAAAAAATCTCTTACAAAGTCTTTGAAAAGACAACTTCACAAATGCCTACTCATAAGACAAGGTCTTTAAATGAAGAGGGTAGATAATACCATAGAATAACAAGTCTTTCTTATTTCTTTAAACATAAAAATATTTTAATCAAATTTGAATAACACGTTTTTCAGACCAAAACAATTATTTGTAATGAAAACACACTGCAGACAATTATGTTGGGAAAAGTTCCACTACAATTGAATTCTGGCAGAAAAGAGTGAGAAAATCTTGGCTCTAAGAATAGATCAGCATTGCTTTAAATGCAAAATCTGAAATTAAACACATTTTAAAATAAGGCTATTTTCTTCATTTACATTTTCCCTTCTAAAATGAAACTTTAAGCTCTTGAAGGAAAAGGAACTAACTTGTATATTACCACAGTAAGGAAAGGACCTGAACAGGAGTCCTGAAACACTGCTCAAGAAATGTCCCTGTACTGGAAGGTCATTGCTGTTTCACCTCTAGGACTCTGCTGATGGGAAGCTGCTAAGATTATCCCCTAGCAGGCTGATCTGCTAAAGAAAACAGAGAGTTCTAAAACTACAGATCCACTTAACAAATTTTTACTTCTGATGTGTTTAGGGTTTTAAGCTCAAGTTCCCATAAAGGAAACGTAATGTCCATCTTCTCCTTTCTCTCTTTCCCAAGCATTTCTCCAATGGAAGCCAATGCTCATGAAAGCTGCAAGATTGAAAGTCTGGAGGCCAAAGTTTTCTAATTATCCAGAAAAGTAAAAAAAAAAAAAAAAGAAAAAAAGAAAAAAAAAAGAAAGAAAAAAAAAACCCACTTCCAACTTCATGACTACAACAACTGCAGCTCCCTAAAAGAGGAAAGTAAAAAGGAAGGGATAAAATTAAGCTGATATTCTGATCTCGGCCTTTCTGCACCAAGTGATGCTATGCTATGCTAACCATGGCCAACTATGACAACTATGCTTGTGGTGGGGTCACCTCCCTCTTAGGAGCTAAGACCAAATCACAGGAAAGTGATGACCATGGTAAAAAAACACTGAAGAGCCCATTCACTCATGGTCTGGGAAGAAGGCAATCGAAAATCTCTTTGCTCCAAACGGCCTAAGAAGGACAACAAAATAATTTAAAGCTTAGTTTAATCTTTTCCTTCCCTCTACCTTCACTAGTAAAAACAATTTCTATTGATTGAAAAAGAAAAATCGCTTAACAAGAAGCAAGCAAGTGTTCAACAAAAAAGGCTCTAGAAAACAAAACTTCAGAAATATTATCAAGCTTTAACACCAGATGGGATCTGAAACTCAAATACAGAGCCTTAAAAAGAACTGAGTATGCAAAAATAAAATACCAAACCTAGGCAATTTTGTTTTATTTCACTGAGACCAAAATAGAAATCACCTGACAAAGCTACATTTAAAACGTGTATTGACTTTGGCTTCTGCTAACTTAATTCCTAATATGCATATCTACTGTATTAACCTATAATTGTCAGTTACTGGGCATTTCTTTCACTTCAGGCAAATGTCTAATATTTAGATGTGCATCCACATGCAGTCACCAGGACTGCTAAGAAACTGATTCAAGACAGGGAGAAGGGAAAAAACCCATAATATTTAGATGGGCCTAATCTACAGTAGATGTTCTACCTATATAATAATTAAGTTCTAAATGTGATGTGTGAACTGATGTAAACCTACAAGCATTACCGTACCCAAGATTAATGCACTTATTGGCAGAATATAATAATCAGAATATGAAAAAGTCAACCCTTGTTTGTAGAGAATCAAGCTAAAAGGAAAGACTGATATGATAAGCATGCTTAATGCTTTTTTCATCCCCGAAGATGAATGTTTAAGCCCTGAGCCATTAAAGAATGTAAAAGGTTACAAGAAGAAGTAAATTTCAACTTTGGTCAGCCTCAAAGCAGTGCTGTTACATCAGGAGCTGATAAGCTGCAACTTCAGTTGTACTACGAGCTTCATTATACTTCTTTAAAGAATTATTTGAATTCTTTCCAAAACTGAAAGTTTCTTTCCACTGAAACTTCTCTTCTCTTACCCCTTTAGAGATGCAGTAAAACCCTCTTGAGTCACACATTAGAAATCACTCTCACTTCAGTCCAGGCTGGGAGCCATCTACTTTGAAGGGAAGATCCTGGAACAAATCACTACTGCTGAGAGTTGCCACAATACCCTTCCTAAAATTCCTCTTCGATCACCAGCGACAAACTTTTTCTACAACAGACAAGAGATTGACTAACCCTAAAGCTTTAAGCACAAAAACAAACAAAACCAATAATCAAAGCAGCACTTCTTCCCTACATACACACATAAATCAGTGCAGTACCTCTGTACCAGAGCTTTGCAGTGCTGCTAGCACATTAATCAAAACCAAACAAAATCTAGAAAGAGTGAATGTAAACAAAATCCTAAAAAAAAAAAAAAAACATGCACAAGGCAGAAAAACTTTTGTTGCAACGTATAATAAAAAAATAAAGCATGTACGACAGAAAGACAAACCTGGTAGTTTTTTTCTGCATTAGCAGTTCTGAGCAGGAGTTTGTGAAAAGCCTTGAAAAGTAGCAGCACATTGTTGCTATTCAGATTTTACACACAGGTGAAAATATATTTAATATACAATACCTTGAGCAGTGTAGACCTTGGATGGGCTGACTAATTTCACAGTTGAGAGCCATCTATACAGTGATTTGCACTGCTGGCGTAGGCTCAAGCTATCTCTGGTCATCAATTATCTGGAACTTAGAATGTGATTTTTTTTTGCAAGTTTTCCAAGTCATTTTAAGGCATAGTTTCATAATCTCTATCTCTTTAAATTTGCTCATTCTCTAATCATGTGCCAGTTTAACAGAGACTAGATTTGGTGTTCAGAGTGGGGATGTGACACTGCGTTAGGTACAGTGCAAGTGCACGTAGCACATTCAGTAAGATGAGGGCTTGAAAAGCAAGCAGGCAAAATATATTTTTAAAAGAATCAGTATCTTACATCAACTTGAGATGTATCATAATATAAATATTCAAAACTTAGTGAATATCGTATAGCTTAGTTGCGCTCTTGTGGCCAAGAAGGCTGGTGGGCTCCTGGCTGCATGAGGAGGAGCATTGCCAGCAGGTCCAGGGAGGGGATCCTGCCCCTCTGCTCAGCTCTGGTGAGGCCACACCTGGAGTATTGGGTGCAGCTCTGGGCTGCCCAGGACAAGAGGGACTCGGAGCTTCGAGAGAGGGGCCAGTGGAGAGCCATGAAGATGATTAAGGGACAGGAGTGTCTATTGTATGAGGAAAGACTGAGTGAGCTGGGCCTGTTTAGTCTGGAGAAGAGACAACTGAGAGGGGATCTGATCATCATGTACAAGTACCTGAGGGGAGAATGTAGGGAGGATGGGGCCAGGCTCTTCTCCGTGGTGGCCAGCGACAGGACAAGGGGTATTGGGTACAAGCTGAAACACAGCAAGTTCCACCTCCATGTGAGGAAGAACTTCTTTCCTGTGAGGGTGACAGAGCCCTGGCACAGGCTGCCCAGAGAGGCTGTGGAGTCTCCTTCTCTGGAGATCTTCCAAACCTGCCTGGATGCCACCCTGTGCCACGTGCTCTGGGTGTCCCTGCTGGAGCAGGGGGTTGGACTGGATGATCTCTTCCTTCTAACTTCAACCATCCTGTGATTTTGTGAATACCAGAATAAAGTGATATCCTTTTTCAGGCATGCCCTAGCATGTTCTTCTTAACTGTAAGTTCACACAATAACTGCAAGACCTTTGCCCACTTCAATGCACAAATGTAAGGCAATGTTTTCTCAAACAGATAAGTAATATCTGCATTTCTCCTCAGCGCTCAGTGTGCGGGACCATATGCTTCAGTTTAGCACACTCCATTTTAACGTGCTCTCTTGACAGAATGATTAATTTGCTCATGGAATTTTCCTAGTGTTCCTTGATACAGTATCTAACAACATAATAAATACTAGTTTATTTTCACGCCACTCCATATAGGAAGGGAATTATCCTCACTTTTCAGAGGAAGAAACTTAAGGCAGAGCTTAAAGCAGAGTTTGGTGCCCAATTAGCAAGCACAGCAATCTGATTTTTTCTAGAACTCTTCACATTACTGGGGCTTTCTATGTTCAAAGCACTCGTCTTCCCTGGCAGTTTCAAGCTCTCAGCCTGCCTGCAACTTTTTGTGGAAAAAAAGAAAAAACATTTCCTTTTTGTGAAAAAAGTCAGATTTAATTGAGCTGCTTAACATTCTACTAGAAGTCTGTGGCCCAGGCAGAGCACTAATCCAGTTCTTCAACTGCTTTAAATTTGGAAGGTCTTTCTTTTTTCTACATTCCTGCTCGATTCACTCAGTACCTTCCACCTTGTGCAAGAAATTAAGCAGGGTCATAAAAGTGGCCTGGGGGAATCGCAGGAGCCCCGGCTTTCAGGATCTGCTCTGCAGAGAATGTTTCTGCCTTGATTCCAGGCTTTCTCTGACTGTCACTGCCTCTCCCCCAGTTTCCTCCTCTGCCAATATACATGAATCCTTCAGGCTAATCCCCTCCATCCTGCCCACTGATAAATCTAGTAGTCTCAGAGTAAATAAAGAGGAGGACAAACCCATCTGTGTGTTTCTTTTTTCAGGATTAACTCCATGCTGCAGCATCTACCTCTGCATAGGCTTCTGCTGGCAGGACAAGAGGAGTGTGGGACCACCCTGCCTGGCCAGGTGCCACCCGGCCATCCCTCCTTGGGCTGAGCCAGCAGCAGGAGCTGGCTGGGATGCGGCTCTATCAGTAAAACCGCAACACGCTGCTCACAGTGGTGCTCGGATTTCGGATGGCAGGAGGTGAGGGCAAACCAGCCAGACCCAGACAGGTACCCTGCCACCAGCATCATCACCAGCACCCAGGGAGGACAGGACAGGAGCAACCTGCTCTGCTTGAGTGCGCTAAATTTGAGGAGTCGAAGAGTGAGGCTCCATACAGGAAACACAAGTTTGAAACTCTTCATGTGAAAATCTTTCAGCACTTCCCTGCTGTAAATGCTAAAGGACACTGGTACCCTGTGACCCCATGCTCTTGTACTGACCCTGCTCTCTGTGTCTATTTTGAGGGGTCACTTCCGAGCCCCAGCAGGGAGGCGATTGCTGGATTATGTTGGTTTGTTGGTCTGAGTATAACTTTGAACACTTTTTTTTTTCTCTCAAAAAATCAAGGACTAAAGTCTCTCAGGTGCTGCCAAAATAAACCTCAGGGTTACCAGTATGTTTCTGTACACGACTATTTTCTTACCACCGATGTTTAAATTTCTATTAAGTTTCATAGACAAATCCCGCAGGAATAAAGAAAACAAACAGAACCTTTGAATTTTTATTTCAATCCAGCTGCTGACAGAATGGTCACCTCCTTGAAGCCTGAACTTTAATTTAAATCCTTGTGGTATTAGCAAAGATATCCCAAAGGTTGCGCACACATGCTGTAAGGGAAGCAAAGCTTGTGCTCTGGAGCATAATCCTGCCCAAGAAACAGATCTGGAAGCAAGGTTCATCTTTCAGAGGATCGTGCAGGTGAAATCCTACCTTGCTGAAGTGATTGATTTTGCTATTGATCTCAGTGAAACCAAGCACTGCCTTACAAAAATAATTAAAAAAAAAGAACAAAATGCTAAAACCTGTGACAGGCCATAATTACCAAGAGAAAGAGTTTATCTTAGTGAGATTGTGCAGCAACACGCAACACTTCAGTCTGCTTTGGGCAATCCAAACAGCTGAATTGAAGAAATTCCTGCCATGCTTTTAAATGCTGATAGACTATTTATTACTCTTTGTCTTTTTTTTTTTTTTTTCTTTTTTTCTTAAGAACTTAAAACAAAAAGGTTCTTTCTATTGCAGTCATCCTGTTTGGTCTCTATGTTATTGTTTCTGCCTGTACTTTATTTGAAGCCAGAGAAAGGAAATTTGTTTCTGCTGTGTAAAAATGAGCATTCCTCACAGTAACGTATTAGAACAGGACTGCAGCCCTAATACTAATTGAAAACCACTGTTTGTACCAGCTGAAGAATTGATCCCATTAGATTTATAAACTAAAGAAAAGTAGAATAAGGTTACTGAGACAAATTCCAGTCTCCAAATAACTGAATTACTCATACCTAGTTGTGTTTTTCTCTACAACAAGTTTGAAGAAAAATATAAAGTCCAAACAGATTCCAAATATTGTTTCACTTCAAACATTTTCATGTGAAAGAATTTGGCAAGATGATAAAATAATCTGCTGTTCCCATCACATTCTTCTTCGAATTTATTTTAGAGAAAGGAATTATACTTTAATAAAACTTGCCTTTTCTCAGTGCTTGCTGCTACAGGTTTGCTTAGCTGGTTCTCTTAGCTCCATGTTCCCACCAGTAGATGGCACCAGAAATTTCCATATTCATTCTAACATAAGGGTTTGGTTTGGTTTTAATATCCATGGTTGTATTTCCCTGAATTTTATGGGCTTCTTTTAAGAAGTGACCATTACAAAAGCGGGCTTGTGAGAGTCACGTAACTCATCAGCACATGCTTCATTTACATATCTTCTAATTATTCAATTGTTTCGGATAATACTTTTTAAAACTATACTTTGACATAATGCCATTTTTTCTGTTTTGATTTTAATGGCTTACATTAATTTAATAACTGCAAGTAGAGGTTTTTCTAGCAATATTCTTATTTTCAGCAGCTCCAAATACATATTTATAACGCTGAAACAGTGTAAGGCAGTAACTCTGAAAGTGCTTAGGCCTATACATTATGTCACCCTTATATTTGAATACAGAAGCTTATAATTCTGGATTTGTATTTACAGAAACCCAGCTGCAAAAGACATGTGCATGTACACAAGAAAACAATTACAACAAAATATAACCCTAATTGCTGAATGATGGGCACATTATTTTATTTCTCAAAAGGAGAACATTGGTATAGAAACCATCTCACTGAACTGAGGTTGCTGTTGTGGATGCACATATTTAGTTGATCACTGCACATTTCTTTCATACTCATTGGGAATAAAATACATCCTAATAGTGTTTGTAGATTTGCCGGTATTTGATCAGATGAATCCCACCTTTCACTCCTTAGCGTTGACAAGAAAATGACAATTCATACAGCAACTGTAGGATTACAATAGCAAATACTTTCATTTTACTGAAATCCAAATTTTCTTTATGGTTGGTTACAAAACCTAGGTTACAGAAACTGTGGGAGATCCCAAGCTTAAAAAGAGATAACTCTTTGCAAAAAAATCTTCATTTTAGAATTCCCTGCACGTAATTCCTGTGCACGGGGTAAAAGCATTGCTGAGCTAGAAGGGAAGGAAACCCCTTGGGGGGAGCACGGACGGTTCGCGTATCGAGTCAAGAACAGGTACAGCAGGGAAATACAGTGCTCAGATCAACGAGCCTCCCTCCTCCGTGACCTACGACTTGAAATGTGTGCACAAAGCTGGGTCCACCTTCTCCCTCCCCGCAGATACCCACAGGCGCGATGGGGAGAGGATGAACCCAGCCTGGGTCTTCCCGCGGAGACCCTGCCATCCCGAGGCAAGGAGGAAAACCTCTTTGTGATCCGGGGTGGCTGATGAAATACTATGAAAAGTATGTTGGGAAAACGGATAAAAGGAAGCCAGATGTCACAGTTATGAAGCTCATGAGGTTTTCAAAGCTTACACAGACCAGAAGTTGCACGAGATGCTCTCTGGTTGTTATTGGCCTATGCCCTCGAGGAAAGGAAGCGCAGCCCAAAAACATCTCCCACTGCTTTGTTTTAAAACAGCACGAACAAGGAGAGCCTGGGGACGTGTATAACAACTTATTGGATCTCGCTGATTAGTATCTCTGAACTTGTATTTCAGCCCACTCCAATGCGCTGACCTTAAGTGCCAGGAGAGTACGCACAAGGCGCTGCGACTGCACTGCTCGGAGAACTACATTAACAGAGATCCATCTTGCCTCCAGAAAAGGACTGCTCAGACAGCGAGTGATTTGCAGGGAGTGTAAAAAATAATGAGAACTATTCATCTACAGCCTATATCCAACTGACATTAAAGGCGTTTGGCTACTGGGCACGGGAGGTGGCTTTGGTTACCAGTTACCTGCCGAGCACGTGGGCAGTAGGAACGTATGGAGCACATACATCATGCCAGGCTCTCTGGGCAGCCCCCTTAGCCCCTTTTTTCTTTCAGATCACGGCTATCTCCAGCCTGCATTTCACCAGTTACAAATGTGGCCGCTTTTCCCCACTTGCAGCAACCTGTTTTTTTGTTTTGTTTTTAATGAAACTGGGCTCTCAAGGCAATCAGCTCCCTGTGGTTACAAGCCCTCGCGCAGCGCTCTGCAACGCGCTGCTGTTGGAGAGCTTGCAGCTTCCGCATTATATTTGCTTTGTAGTCTAGTTCAAAAATATAAAATTTTAGGATATCATTCTGCTTTTAGTCTCAGACCAAAGCAAAAAGAAAACAAACAAAAAATATAACTCCAGCAGGAATGGAAATTCAGTGCATTCGATCTAGTTTGTTTTCTTGGCATTTAGAAATGCAACAATAGAAAAAGAAACCCAGTCAAGATCCATAAAAACTAGAATGGTTTGTCCACTACTAATGTACTGTTACATGAATTGTAATCTGTTTGCTGCAGTCTTAACACACAATCCTTTCATCGTTCTAAGAAACAATTTCTTAATAATCTTATATGAAAAAAAATCCTCAAACCTTTCACTGTTTCTGTAACGAAACGTCCCTAATTAATACAAATATGAACATTACAGCCAGGAAGGATGTAGGCACAGGCGATCCTGCTGAGAAAACAGTGGACCCAGCACATCTCAAGTTCCCTGGCAACCCTCATTTGATTTCCAAATAACAGAAATGCTATTTTTGTATTATTGTTAAATCATTTAATATAACTGTATTTCTTAGATCTAAATGACTTTGGCAGGCATTTCTGGTATACTCTCATAAAAGTATTCAGAAGTCATTTTACATACTTTTGCCAAAAATATAAAATAAAATAAAAAATCGGTAGTCCTACAATTTTGGCCTACAATTTAACTTTTGGCCTCTACTATAGAAGTTACCTCCTAAATTTTAAAAAAGTACTTAGAATTTTTCAAATGTGATCAGTTTGATTTTCACCTGGTTGGGGGAAGGAGGTGAAATGTTAAGAACACTGTCTTTAAATAACTCTTTTGCAATCTTTCTAGTGTAACAGGTTAGAGCCAAAAGCTAAAAAAATGCCTTGTTTTATTAAAGCTTAATTTCATCTAACAGACCAGAACTGTACAATGTTAGCTACAAAATATTTGATGCCAAATTAAGGTATTTTTTCCCTCTTTCTTTCCCCATATAAATGCATACATGGATTCCAAAACTAACTGGTTTGGACCTAACAATGGAAATGCCACTGTATCCTAAACATGAGTCCTCTTATCTTTTTATGTACTTTCTGTGAGGCCATTCTATGAGGGCACATATTTGCTGGTTTCTCTCTGGTGCTCTTTAGATCATTAACAGTGTGAGTGGAAATAACTCAGTATCTGCTTTACGGGGTATTAGTAAGTTTAAGCATGCAAAAAACCATACAATAACACTGACTTTTGCTTTAGGTTAGGTGCCTGCACAGGACCCCGATGGAGCACACCTGTATGAGTTCAGCTGGAGATCACAGCAGTACTTCTTACTTTTGTTTATTTTAAAACTATAGAAGAAAGGACTGAAATTCCTCAATTATTTATAGTTTCAAATTATTTTCCCTTTTAACACCTAGATCTTTATCACTGTCTCTCTGAGAGAGTGTACAACATCCCTGTATTTGCACATTTACTCTTTACCAGGCAGATGTCATCCACATTTATGTAGGAAACACTCCGTTTTTACTCACAAAATATAATTTATACAATCATCAAAAACCTCAGCCAAGGTCTGAAACATTTGCTGATGTGGAAAGTCTGTGGATTTGGACTCTTCACAACTTTTTCTTTTTTTCCTTTTTTTTTCATTTCACCGAATTTATTATTTTTTTTCGTAAATAATAAATATTATTCACCCTTTATTTCATTCAGGATTCTTGGGAACATTAAAATGCTTATTCTCCTTCCCCTTCCAAAATGGGACATAGCAAGTAGCATCTGTGCCAAAATTATGGTGGATTTTGGAGGGTTTTTTTTTTAATTCGTAGTAAGAGATAAATTTCATCAGTGATTGCCAGGGTTAGCTTTGAGTCAATCACCAGAATTGTTTAGATGCAGTCAGACTTCAAAAAAAATTAATTTACTAGGAAAAGAAGAACAAAACACACCACTATATTTTAACTTCCATTTTTCCTGGGGCATCTGGATACTTGATTCCTTTTGGGAAATGCATGGTGGTAGCTTTAGGAAGTAAGGTCTTCTCTTGGCCAACTTGTGTCCGCAAGTACTGCTGCAGCAGGTGGTCCAGGAGGCAGAAGAGGCACCTTCGCCTCCAGCTTCCTCTGCTCCATGATCCAAGACTCTTCACTGTATCCTGCAGCCTGGAGACATCCTTCTATACCTGGCCCTTTCACAAAAAGGTTTCCAGCTCCCTCCCAATGCCAGCTAATTCCTTCCTGCTCTCAACCATGGCCAAATTCATATAGCCAGGCTTAAGCTTTCTCTGCCCGGCACAAATAACCTAGAGAAAACATCTGAAATTCTGACTGCAGCAACAGCAGCCGCAGTGCTTCTCCTCTCTCGTAACCATATTAAAGGCAGTATTATTCCTGATACCAAATTAATTCTTCAGAGAAATTACTAAATCTTAAAGCACATGGGAATTAAAATAACAAGATCCATTATGCATCCCACCTATTACCATAGCTCCAAAACCAAGGTTCTCAAATTGCTTTATCCACTGCAGCACCTCTGCTACCAAGATGATAAGCACGTACCTTAGTCAAAGCTACTCCAGTTTTGTAATCCCTTTCAGGCCCTATTGTGCACTACATTTAAGAGAAAATGCCTACAATGATTATCTAAATGACAAGCTTGTACTCTTATTTCAGTAAGAAATGCATAAGAATTATAACTAGAGCCTAATTTCTTTTTTCATCACAGTATATAGCTAATGCCAGATCTCTCAAAAATCTACAAGTACAAGGATGTACTTGTATTAGACCACTAAAAAAATAGTTGGATTATTCTGAGCAATTCTCATTGAATTCAGCAGTCTTTGTTTCATTTACTGTATTTTTGTAGGTTTGTGGAATGAGTAATCCAGGATACAAACGTTATGCTTGCATATGAGCCACTTTGTAACTTCCAGATCAAGACACGAGACATCTCAGTTGTGACTAAGCTTGTCCTTTGGCACTCGAGAGTATCACACATTTTGATTAACCTGCATCTGCTGTCTCAGCTGGACAAACCTCCGGTGCACGACAGCTTTGTGGGACGTTCCTACTCATGCCGTGCGTGTTGAGGATCAATGCTGAAAAAGCCCCTCGCTGTCTATCGAGTGTCTTTTCCTGAGCGGTGTGAAACTGCAAGCCAGAGACACCTCCCTGGCTCCCGCCCGGCTGCCGGGGAGGTGCCAAAGCTGGGGACGACGCTGCAGGACACTAAAGGGTGTCTGCGCGGAGGATCCAGGAAATACTGGGAAGCAAAACCTAAAAAATCTCAAACTCGTTTTCCTAGTGCCTTGCTCCTCCCCCACCCATAGGGATTTTTGCGCAAGTACAAAGGAAATAAAACTGGAGCCAGGATTTGGAGAGCTGATACTGCACAAGAGATTTAAAATTTTAATGCTTTTATAAATTCTGATATGACACCAGATAATATTGCTTTTGCATCCCCGCAGCACAGCAGATTCAGTCGGTCAGGCCCTGCAACACTTTCTCAGGAACGATCCCCTTTTAGGCAGCGGGAGCCACGTCTGATCTGGACTAGAGAAATGTAACCTAACAATACATTTGTATCTGGTGCACAAAGAGAATCTGGAGTCAATTAAATCTGTAAAACAAAAACGGACCAACACTGAGGAAGATCCAACAGCTCAGTCATGCCTGGCAATCTCCCCTTCCAGAAGCATGTGACCTAATTACAATTCTAATAAAATAAAGCATGAATATTTCATTATGAAGCACATTTTAAAAAATAACACTCCTTCTTGCTGGAAGCAGCTGTGCTTCTCCAGTTTGTCTTCTTCTGCACCTGAAGAAAGTCGTGGGTCTGTTACCCCAGCCTCCTCGAGAGCAGCAAGATCAGAACTGCCCAGGCCCCACTAACGCTGTAGGACCGACATCTTCGTGCGATTACAGAGCCCACATGTGAGATTCCTGTTTTGGAAAGCAGTTTGGGCCTTTTTAGACTTATTCTAAGCAACTGTAAATCATTTACTTCCACTGAAATGTTGATTGTGAAAGTTTTGAATGAAGACAATTTCCTCAAGTACTGGGCAGTCAAAATAGAAACTGTTTTGCTAACTTATGAAAACATTAGCATAAAAAAAGTCTTAAAAGTTGAAATAAAAACAACATATTTGCACAAATTCAGTAGGCAAAACACAATAGGTAGCAAGTACTGTAACAGATAAAAAGTTACATCCATAAAATTGTTTCAACCTTCATCATTTCTTACTGTTAGATAAGGCAAGTATAAAGAAATGTCTCAGAATAGTCCGCTTTAGAAATTGTTAAAATATTTTAGGAGAAATTAATTAAACTCCACGTTTATATGTGGAGTTCTCTAAGATAACTGAGAGTTATATACTGGTAGATTTTAACTCGTCAAAAGAGAACAGCTCAGCAGCACAGTTGCTGCTTTACGTTAACCAGAAACACTACTGAGCAGGGGGAAAAACCTGCTGAAAGCTAATGCTGCAGTTCCTGGGAAACACTGTCCCATCTCCAGGCAGAGCTGGAGGTTCAGAAGAATTAACATCTAGAATAATAACTATGTTTAAGTGCATTATGGAGGCACCTGCGTGTCCTGTGTGTGCACTGATTAGCTGCATACACATCTGCGGTCACTGGATCAGGGCCGCAGCAGGTTGAGGCTCGACGGTTGGTCAAGCCGGGGAAGCACAAGGAATGTGTAGGTTGCCTTCCTCATTGGTCTGTTGTGTGGACACCTCTGCTAACACCCTCTTGCTGGCCATGAGCATGAGCAGCACGGCCGAGCCAGGCTGACCACGCAGACTGGCACCCTCGGAAGGCTGAGGAGCAACATTTCGATTTACAGCTATGAAAGTGAGAGGGATTTTTCATCTATATTTGCAGAATTCAGAGATACACCAGAGTCCTATAAATACATTTCTCTAACTACACTTCATTCAAAGCAAAGAAATAAAATTCTGATGAAGTATTAAAAGGTTTTTGCCACTCTGCTCTTCTTTTTGCTTGCCTGATGAGCCACTCTATTAAAGCTTCGCTGACAACTATTCCAACCCAGTTATGATGGTACAGAAATAGGTCTAGCAATAAATTCAGCCTTTACAGGGAACAGTGCGTTAAAAGGACAATTTCCTTCTTAAACATCTGACATTTCCCCATTGTTTTTGGTGCAGTCAGTTTACATCCACCATCACTGATAGATGTTAAAATAGTTCTACCGTCCCCCTACCAAAACACGCTAGTTAGTGTGATGTTCCAAAAACAGATTATTTGTTTTCTCTTTGGAAAACGTAAAAACAATACAGACATTTACCAACGAAGTTACACTTTAGGGAATTACAGAGTAAAAAAAAAAAGATCTATTACCTTAGGAATAGACTGCTCCAGAAAGCATACTATACTTACTACTATACCATACATACTACATATATATATACACATACTATACATACATACTGTACTATTACTATGACGTTGTTTGTTTGCTTTTTTTTTGTGAAATGTGACATTGTTCATTTAGTTATACTAAAATTATATGTACATATACACAGTATGTATACATGTGTATGAACACATTTGTGGGCCAAAATAAGGATTTTTCCACAGCGTGTAATAAAGCAGCACATACTGCAGAGAGACCTTAGTGAGGCACACTTCAACAGGGCAATATATTTTGAGAGCTACAACTCAAGTTCTGCTTGAGGTCTATCATTACCTCAAATGTGTAATCCAGTACTTTTGATTGTTCTCATTTTCTGTATCCTAAAAACCTTTCTATGTGAATATAGTGCAATCTACTCATAAATCTTGAAATTTGGATTTTATTTTACATTTCTTAAAGATAATCCATACATTTTCTTCAGCTAATGCTCTATCTGCTGATGGGTTCTGTGGCGAAGTCTTCTCTTAATCTTGCCATCCTGGAAACTTCTATCTTAGTAGGAATAAAAGCAGCAAGAGATGACCTGCAAGGTATACTTTCCCTTTTCACATTGCTAGAATAAATTTCCTTCTAGATCAAAAGATCTACAAGAATATTTTACAGTCTGCAAGAGGGCATGTACAAACTTCAGTCACTAAGGAGTACAATCCAGCTCAGCAGATACACTTAAAAGTAACATTGATTATCATCTTTATACCTACTGTACTTGCTAAATAACAGCATTTGTAGTACTTCTGTTGTGCATCATGCTGCCAAATAAAATTACACTCTACTTATTTCAGCTCTTGCAGTAGTTCACAGAAATCCTAGCCCTGCTGAAGGGTCATCTTTAAGCTAATTTTACCATTATCTTCCATTAGAAGAGTGCTCTGAATGCACAGACTTTAATCACTGCACCACGCCTTAGGAAGAGATGGGCTCCATTCGATCTTTGGGTCTAACATTACCTCTAGTTTATTTTTTTTCCCAACAGTTCGTTGGAAGCAGACAAACACAGCCACAGAGAATCAANTAAATAACAGCATTTGTAGTACTTCTGTTGTGCATCATGCTGCCAAATAAAATTACACTCTACTTATTTCAGCTCTTGCAGTAGTTCACAGAAATCCTAGCCCTGCTGAAGGGTCATCTTTAAGCTAATTTTACCATTATCTTCCATTAGAAGAGTGCTCTGAATGCACAGACTTTAATCACTGCACCACGCCTTAGGAAGAGATGGGCTCCATTCCATCTTTGGGTCTAACATTACCCCTGGTTTATTTTTTTTTCCCAACAGTTTGTTGGAAGCAGACAAACACAACCACGGAGAATCAAGGCAGCACAGAGCCCAGAACACCACAGAGTCAAGGCTATACCTGAGGCATTGATTCTTTTAAATTCATTTTTGTAATGGAGGGCAGTAAAAGCCCTCCAAGATCCCAATCATCTGCCTCTCAGAGTTTTAATGAAGACATATTTTGCAGCTTCAAGCATGATTACTCTGTGTTGCATCCACTGCTCATTGACCTTGCAGCATCTCCCAGCCAAGATCAGCTAATGTATGACTTCTTTTTCCCCTCCCTCACACCTCTTTTTATCTGTCATCTTCTACATCTTCCTCTCTCCAACTGGAATCATCTCCCAGTGATAATTAGACAGTATTGCCTCTATTCCTTCTGCAGTGTGATTTTATAAAAGAGAGACAGAAAAGGTGGGCAAACTTTTTGGTTTTGAAGAAAGAGTTGGTTCTGATACTGCTAGTTCTCCTTGAATTTACTATCAAGAAAACAGGTAAAATGTAGTAGAATGGGAGTGCTATGAAAAGAAACTCTCTTGACATACTCTGATTATGGAATGTGGAGTACATTAGTTGCAAAGTGGGTTCAGCACTGGAGGCGACACCTTCCCTTGGTCCTTCCTAGACCCCTCTGCCATAGGAACAAGGACTCCTCTACCACAGACCTTAGCATACTCTGTGCATCAGTTTGCTTCAGAAATAGTTAGCTGGCCACATCCACTATTCAGCAGTCGTTTTAAAGATGACAATCACTAATAATAACGGGCTTCACATTCTCTAAATGTGTTTTTTCTTTTTCCTTTTTTTTTTTTTTCCTTGAGCCTGTCTGGTAGTAAGGGTATGATCCGGTGATAGGAGGGATGTAGGAGTCCTTTTCTGCACACCCATCCCTCAGAAGACTTCTGGCGTGCACAAGGACGGGCTACTGACTGACTGACTGACTGACCTGAGACTCCTCCTTGGCTGCGCTGCCACCACTGTCATCAGGAGCTGCAGCTCGGGCATCCACATCCACATCAGGTGGAAAAGCCTCTCTCCACCGACCTCCTCAACACACACGTTCAAGACACAGCAGGCAGTAAAAGCCCTATAAACTGGGCTGCTCCTTTTCAAGACAATGTCACTGACTTGGACCAGGACAGGAAAGGACACCTTGAACTCTGTAGTTCTCCACAGAAAGGTGTTCAATACTGTGGAAAAAAACAGCTACTCTGTAAATATTTGTTGGCTGCTCTCATTCTGTTTCGGGCCTGCTGTCTAACTTTTCACCATGTGAACCTCAACGCTCCATGCACAGCGCATGCCCTTGATCCACCACGTTAGTCACAACCAGCATCTTCCCTCTGTTTCTGCCCTTCCTGCTACTAAAAAACGCACACTAATTGCCTTTTTTTCATCTTTGTTTTCTTTTCAAATTTCTGCATTGACCTATGCCTTCTGCAGCTTTCTCTACCCAGAACTATCCACCCCCTCATCTTTTCTGCTTTCTTCTCTCTCACTTACCTCATTCCCTCAGTTAAATGTGACACTAGGCTTTCAAAATGTACAAAACAATCATTATTTTATATGTACATTATCTTATAATTGCCATTTCTCTATCACTCAAACTTGTTTCATGTCTAAACATGGGAATTCTCTATTTTAACTTTTAATCATTCATGCTATGGTTGTTTAAGAGGTTACCCCCATCGAGGCCTCTTGTGTCTGTCCCTCCAATCCATTTGCACTTACCACAGTATCTTACTATTTACATCAGTGTGTTATATATATATACATTTTTTTTTTTTCAGATGACAGGCTGGTCATCCATCTCAGTGTCTGCTTGTGGAGTAGAACTGATAAACAGTGCAGAGGAGGAGAGGAAAATCATTTCATCCTTCCATATAATTCAGCTTATTTTTCAGGAGAAAGAGTTGCATCCACACTAGTAAAATACAAATTCAGATCTCAGAAGAGTTTCATTAAAATGTCAGTAGTGAACTACTGCAATGAACTACTGAACTACTGAAACTTATACGGCAGGTACTCAGATAACTCTGATCATAGAAGTCTATGAGTGAACTTAAGTTTTGCCCTTAAGGGGTCAAGCAAACAAAGTGGAGAGCTGTTAAAATCTATTAGCTGTAAATACCATGTTTAAACAACTAATTCCTGAACAGCCAATATTTGTTTTGTAAATGAGCAAAAGATCTAGCCACATCGTGCTTCAAATCCCCGATTACTTTAAAGTGAATTTCAATATTTACCACTCTAGAAGAATAGACCAAATAAAATGATCTCCAGCTATGGCTTACATAGTGAGTACAACAAAAAGTAAAACCTAAAAAAAAAAGAAAGAGGAACCATCTGAATTCATGTAGAGACAGCCCATCATCCTTAAAATTCAAGACATTTGCTGGAGTTTGGCAGGCAAACAAAACAAACACAAGTCTGGCAGAAGTAGGTCCCTCGGGAGAATGTAAGAAATAAAATATGACTACTCATTCTGGTAGAGGTGGGAAGAGGAAGGCTTATAGCATGTGCATTTAGGAACTAACCAGAAAGTTGCGTAAAACAAAAACATTTGGACACATGAAATGGAACACAATAAAAAAAACGAGACAGAATTTCTCAAGTTTAGATTTTGCTAAGTAAAAAAACTATTACCATCAGGGCCAATGACAAAAAGGTGAATGCATATATATATGCACACGTACACCCCCCCCCCCCATGTATATGAATTATAGTTCAAAACAATCAGGAAAGAAGCAAGCAATTTAGCTATGCATCTCTACAGTCTCTTTCCTTTTTAATCTATCTGAAAGGGAATTTAAAAAACTGTCTGCCCATTAGCGTGCATATACACAAATATAGTAGGATGCTGTTTTGAAACCTGAGAAAGATCTAAATTAAACCAGAAATTCAAAAATATATTAACGTACTAGTTTCTTCAAAAATCTATGCTGCGTGTCCCAGAAATACTGCCCCCATCACACTGCTTCAGGTAATGGATGAAGAAAAGAACTGGTAGAGAAGATAAAAAAATCCAGTTCATTAAGGTGTTTGAACACATGGTAATTTTTCTTTTGATGATAACACAGACCTAAAATTCAAATAATATAATACAGATGTAGCACAAACACTCAGATTTTCCTCACAGTCTTCTCTCTCTTAACCATATCAGTGTTCCTTTCACTACCATCATGTGAACCACGTGACTGTGGGCAGTATGAACTACAAAACTATCAATCCATCTCTAAAATTATTTTTATTAACCCCAATTCTGGAAAGACTGAAGGATGTGCTTAATTACAAAGGTTCAGTGGGACTGAAGAATATCATAGAATCATAGAATCATAGAATGCCTAAGGTTGAAAGGGACCTCTAGAGGTCATCTATTCCAACCCCTCTGCACACACACGGTCACTGAGGGCACGTGGCACAGGACTGCATCCAAGCGGGTCTTGAAGATCTCCAGAGAAGGAGACTCCACAACCTCTCTGGGAAGCCTGTTCCAGGGCTCTGTCACCCTCACTGTCAAGAAGTTCTTCCTTAAGTTCCCGGGGAACTTTTTATGCTTCAGTTTGTGGCCATTTCCTCTGGTTCTGTCAGTGACCACCAGTGAAAAGAGGCCAGCCCCATCCTCCTCACTGCCTCCCTTGAGGTACTTGTACACACTGATCAGATCCCCTCTCAGCCTTCTCTTCTCCAGGCTGAACAAGCCCAGCTCCCTCAGCCTCTCCTCATAGGGCAGATGTTCCAGGCCCCTGATCATCCTCGTGGCCCCGCGCTGGACTCTCTCCAGCAGCTCCACAGCCCTCTTGTACTGGGGGGCCCAGAACTCGACACAGGACTCCAGATGTGGCCTCACCAGGGCTGAGTAGAGGGGTAAGATCACCTCCCTCGACCTGCTGGCGACGCTCCTCTTAATGCACCCCAGGATCCCATTGGCCAATATGATGTTGATCTCTTTCTTATATAGAAGCCTAAAGGTAGTTAATTTGGAAACCCCTTAGTACTCATATAACAAAGGGAAAGGATTACAGGAAGGTCTGCAAACTTTAATATAGGCTTCTTTAGAATAAATAGTTGAGCAGAATCTGGAACAGATACTAGGCCTTTTATCTTCACTAGAGGAGGTCTTTTTCACTAATTTATATTTTACTCTTAAACAAAATCTCTTTTTATAAATTAAAATTACCATCCAAATTTAAAATGAGCTGCAGAGGGTATTATTTTTGAGCAAAGAGGAATGCAAATATTTTTGTAAGCATAAAATAATCTACACTGCAATTTATCTCAAGAATATTTATTTCTGCCTCCTTAAGAAATTTTCTGAATTTAAAAGTATATTACTTTCCAACAAAGAACTCTAATTGATCATTTTACACAAGCTTTTGGAACTACCTCCTCAGAAATTTATCTTATTAAGTGCATATTCTTAACTTTTAACATGTTGGATAATTTATTGTGCTTATTGGCTCTTTTTCCAAATCAGGCTATTGTAATGAAACAATCCAATACAAATAAATAAATAAAAAATTAGCATGTGTTGGTTTGAAAATTGGTCCCAAAGGAACTGAGTATTAAAAAAGAATGACTCAATTTTTTATGCCATTGGAACAGAGTTGTGAGCGAAATAGTTCAATTGTGTAAAAAAGTTATTTTTCATTTAAAGAAAGGAGCAACTTATCATGAGATATTTGGGCTGTATGCAATATGAAAAAGAACCACTGAGCAAGACACCAAACAAGGTCCAAAAAGATTCAAAATGCAGTTGGCACATTAAAGGTGACTGACCGAAGTGTTACAAAACCTTGCAGTTGCTGTTGGAAAGAACAAGTAATCCTGACTGTTTGGCATATATTAGCACAAAGAAGTGCCAACCCAGACAGATGAATATAATATTAGGGTGAGTATATTGCAAGCTGATTATCCTCTTCTCCTACGTGCTTTGTCACAGAAATGGCTGGGGTACTATAATGAGCACTGGTTCAGTAACCGATACTCATTCAGTAATGAATATTGGTTCATAGATATGAGTGTTCTTTCTACATCATTGGGCGTTGGAAGAAAAGAGACCTTCAGATTTTAAAAGCAAAAAAGCCCCCCAGAAAGTCTCTTTCTTAACAGCCTCTGCCCTTTGCTGACACTCCAGGTTCTATCTCGTTCTGGGAATGGAGCAGGGAATCTGTGTGTCCATGGGGATGTGTGTGTTTGAGCATGTGTGCATTAACACATACATGTGCATGATTCTTTTACACGCCTTAAGGTCTCCAAGAGTTATTAGAAATAATGACCTTACTAATGTCGTTTGCTGTGGTTAAGGGTGATACATGAGTGTACGCATTTAATTTTGCTTCCTACAGCCAAATTTTTATATTCAGTAATTTATAGAAACTTCAAGTCTAACTTGTTTTAGCTGCTCTTACACAACGTAATGCAGCAAAGTCACTGAATTCAAACAGTTTTCCTCTCCAGAAACACGAGCTCCCTACCCTTGCAACAGAAACAAAGGCAGAAATTTACTCTATACTCCAATATATGATTATGTGAAAAGTACATTAATACCTAATTTGGCCTAAAATAATAAATACTCATCAGAAATGAAGCATTAGAGTAATTGGTGACATGACATTGGCATTGCTCTGTACAGAAATGTGCACACAGCACATGCATTAAGTTTGACTTTCCACAGAGTTCTAATGAACAACTGAAACCAAAAGTTACACACACCTGAAGTAAAATTTGGAGTTAAAAGGCCCTCAAGTGACTAATTCATAAATATACAAATGTGTGTAAGTAGTTAAGCCTGTGCAGACTGCTAAAGGAATCAGGAAAAGAAAGCATTTGGTAACAGGGCCAGGCCGATGGATATGCGTGTGAAGCACAGGAAAGGCAGCAGTTTTCTCCTCTGGATAGATACTCAGATAGCAATTTTGCAGTTTGTGTCCCTAGTCCTACTCCTCCTTCTAGGCCTGGCCTCCTCGGCCTTGTGGATATCACACAAAATCATCAGGTAGCACCATCTGGGTTTTGGACAGAGTTAAGCAATCTCCACTAAGGCAAGACCTCAATAAAGGCAGAAAAGTAGCAATAGAGCTGAGAATGGTCACCATAAATAAATAAACAAACAAGCAAGGAGTATTACGTCAGGACTGGAAGAGGAAAGCAGGTACCATGGTGTGACACAGCCCACTTCCATCCCCTAATTTACAAACTTTCCTAATGTCAGAAATTTGGATTTGTATGAGCATGGTTAAGTTGACTCTTTGGAGAAGACAATGTGCATCCAGTGCATTTTTCAAGAAGCCTAATTAATGTTGCAAGATATAATATTAGCACAGGTTGCCAGTAGAGAACACATTTCTTTGGCCTTACAAGAGTATCAGCTACCTGAGCTTCAGGTAAGATGATGAAGAGGTTTTAAGTACATCATCTGTGACATTTAAATCCTTTTACACTTAAAGGTTTTGCTAGTTTTTTATTTATATAGTTGCCAACATAAAAGAGCTGCAGTAGCCTAAAACCAAAGGCCCCTCACGAGCAGAGAAGAACCCATCAGCAGTGGCAGCCATGACGTGTCGCCTACCAGCATCCTGCAGAATAGAGCGTAAAAGGAATCACATTAAATCTTTGTTTGCTTTTGTGCACTTCACCCTGCAGCTCTTAGTGACCAGGGTTGCAACTGTTTGGTCTTGAAATGCCGGTGACATGTTGGAAATCACCAATAATTTTCACAATGAACTTAGCTTAACTATGCTGTTATTCCTGGAAGCCCATGAAGAAGTGACCTTTTGCTGTCTTCTAGAAACCACAACTGTTTCCTGAATCCAACATAGTATTTGAAGTCTGAGTTCTCATCACCAGTGCCCTTGCAGACCACAGCTTTCCTTCAAAGATAAAAAGTATTTTTTTCTGAACATGAATAAATAAAACTAATTTTTACATACTAGTTCTTATTCTGAAGTTTTCTAGAATTAATATTTCAAGGTGGTCTTTACACTTTGAAAAGATTTAAACCTTAGGCCTCCACAACTAATTAATGGCAGCACATGCTATAAGCAATGGTGCTGTATTACATTTTGATTTGAAAAACAGTTTTAAAGTACATATACAAATGTATTCTATATGGGATCATATTTACAGAATTTAAAGTTAATGTCTTAGTTATCTGTTTCTTTAAATGTTAAGATGATAAGACCTGAGCTGAAGAAAACTATGTTTTCCTATCATACTTCAGGGCCATTTCATGTCAGCACTGAAATCAGAAAAGTGTTTTTACAATTTGTATTATTTTAGTACTCCACAGTACTATGACCATATTTTAGAAAATATAAATGAAATGTCGAAAAAGGTAAATTTCAAGCAGATTTTAGATTTTTTGATCAATCTATTTTGATTTCTTGATCAATACTATATTTCCACTGTTAGGTATATGGCAATGAAATTGCCAAGTTCTTTATACCCGTGCACACTTTTTCCCCTCTTTATCCTATAGCATATATATCTTATATCCAGAGCGCATTCAAACTAGGAAATGCAGCTCTTCTCGAACTTCACTGTTTCTAGCTCTTTGTCCATAATAAACTTCCCTGCCTTGCAAGAGTAATCTCTTCAAGAAATTACCTCCTGCGGCTGAAATCACAGTAACCACATCATTTGCACTAAGGCAGTCATATTGAAACATGAAATTCCATAGAAAACCATCTCTTGAGACAGTACTATATTAAAGCTACTAATAAAGGGTCCTACTCTTTGTCCATTAAATTTACAAGTGAGTCCTTCCACTTATTTCACTGAAATTTGGATTGGGCTTAAGCTACTCCTTTCTAAACACTTTCAGGTCAAACTTTAATTATATGTTCTGAGAAATGACCAGGGAAAAGCCTAAGAATTATTTCCTGGCTCTCTTTTGTATTGGGCATTTACTGATTTCATTTTCTATTCATCAAAATAACTCAGCTGTATATTTATAAGAAAACACTTTTCATCAGAAAAATAAAGAACATATTATAATCAGGAAACAAACAAACAAGTAACTATAAAAAGCTGTATATTTTTTCACTTTATCCTGGACAGGACACAGGAATACTAATTAGACCAAAACGTTTACCCAAGTACAGCAATTTATGGCTCTTTCTTTCCTCTTTGTTCTGCATCCAACAAAAGGATGCTATTGAGAAAAGGAAAAAAATACAGAATTCAACATAAAAAATGTTGCTAAAGTGCTGCCGTGTAATGCATTTTTTCTTCAGAAATTTGCTGTCAAAAGGTAAAAAGTCATTGCTTAGTGCAGGAACACTGAACTACTCTGCCTTTTAAAAACGTATGGTCCAACTGACATCAGAAGAAAGATAATGAGTTAAAAACCAGACGTTCTTGCTTCAGAGCTTGAACTCCTATGCAGAGTGTAGATGACATCGCCACCAGGCAATGGAAGATTGGACGGTAACTTTTGTCTTGACTTACAGATGTTAGCTAGGACTGGTGACTTACTATACTGAACACAGGCGAAAAACACAAAAATATTGAAGCATAAAGGGAAATGCATATTTTGTGAAGTCACAGGATGGTTTTCTTTTCTAAGCTGATAGTCCAACAAAAAAGGGAGCTATTTGTAAAATGTTTGCTATGCTTTCTTATGTTTTCACTTCAAACAAACATGCTGGGCTGCATCAATCAGCTTCAATCCCCTGGTCCAGCAGGCAGAAATCATTTCAACAGGTTCAAGTTCTGCTGACACATCATTTACTTTTCACATTTGCCAGAGGCTTGTTTGCCAAAATATTTGCAATACTGAAAAAAAAAATAGGTCAAATTATTTTCTTTCTAGGCTATGCAGAAAAAGAAGAATGTGCCATAAACTTCTCAAGGTCTACCAAAGTGCCTTTGCATTACAGATAGCCAGAATGTTTATGTTTATGTAGAACGTGAGGTAACATGGCAGTTTCTGAAGGGTGGGGTAGGGAAATCACAAGGAAGACTCATGTATTTAGGGAGAACAACGCAAAACAACAGATGACAATGTGATCATGCTATGTGACTATGGAAGGAATGATACATTTACGTGAAAGCAATTCTTGTCTAACAGAAAATGACAAAAAAAAACATGAAAACATTAAAAAACATTAAGCTACCAAAGCAGCATCCCAAACAAAACTGGAGATACTGGAGGATAGGATCTCCCAGGTGTATACACTACCTGCTGCCATACCCTCCTCCCCTGGGATTGTCCAGTGAGAGATCCAGTGATGGTGGGCAAAGGGCTGAAGGCAGACATGTAGCATCACATTATGGCAGATATAGTGCAGGACCTCCCAAGAGCATCAAATCAATCGATCCACAGCCTCTCCTCAGTTCTTTAACTCGGAAGCTCCTAAATGCCACTGCAGAAAAGCCCCAAGTCCCTCCACTGACATCAAACACAACCTGCTGGCTACTCTCCAATTGCAGCTGGTAAGTTTAGTTAGAAGTTATACAAAAACAAAACAAAACAAAAAGCTCTTTAGGGAAGATTTTTTTAATAAGTCTTTAATCACTGCAGGGAGGATTCTGTGCAGTGAAAAAAGAAACGAAAGGTGGTCTAGGCAAAAAAAAAAAAAAAGCATTGGGGGAGAAAACTAACACAAGAATCTTGGCTTTGAAGTGTAGCCCACACTACTGAATGATTGAGAAACTGCAGCAACATGCATGAATATTGCTGGGGGACAACGTACACCTCTACATTAGCAAATGAGTGCACTGAGAGGCGAGTTTGCCTGTATCCATGCTTGCTCACACTCGGGCACACCTCTAGCCCACTTGTAGGACTCTATCGCTTGGTGGAACTAAGGTTGGAATCAAACACGAGATTTCACCTAGAACATATAGCTGTTTCCTTTTCCTCTACCATATCCTATTCATCCCACCCAGTCACTCAATCCTCTCATCTTTTCCACCAGCTGCAGCATTCTCTCTTCATGCAGTCCAGTGCCTCACTGGATCTCCACTCTGTCATCTCCCTTCAACTCCACCAGTTTAACTCCTGCCTTTTGTTCCACCAAAAACTCCCTTCTTTGATCCCCATCTTATCTCAATCCTGCTTCCACTCGTGGATGCTCATACACAGAGCACACACACTCCAATACCCCAGTCTTGTCATTTCTTTCCTTAGCTACCAACCACTCTCACCCATCTGCCCAGTTCTTATTTTGTCTGAAGTTCTGAAGCTTAATGTTTAATTCATATAGACATGCTAACACATCTCAGTGGGATGCTCACTGGAACACGACAGGCACATGCCCTGCTCTCCGTTCTTTTGGCTGGGGCTGGTTGACCTTTGCAATGCAGAGAAGCAATTTCAAGGAAAGTCCTATCTTGCCCGGGGGAGGCACACATCCAATGCATGTGTAATCTTTTGAAAATGTAGCTCCTAAAATCTAATAAGACTTGACTGAAAATGTGTGAAATGCAATTTTTCCAATGTTTTTAACTTTGCCAAATGTGGGTGGGTTTTTACAAGCATAGTAAAAGCATATCCATACTATAAGCTTCAAATCCCTGCACTACACAGAGAAAACCTAGATATTCATGGAAAAAGTATACTCAGATTTTTAATGTCAGCAAATCAAACTAATATTAGAAAGATGTTCAGTCAAAATCTGCCAGTTTCTTCCAAATAGTAAACTGAAGCAAGCCAAGAGGTTCAAATATTAATTTAAAATGAGAGAATATCAGGTCTTTGCAATCCTCAGCATAAACCTGGAGAAAAAAACACTTATGCATAACTTTTTAGTGATAAGCATGACCAGGAGTCTTTCACTGTTGCCTTGAAATTTCTGTTTTTGTTAAGAAAAGGAGAGTTGTTTGAACAGGTTATCTTTCAGTACTACCACATAGCACCTTTCTAGACTTCAGAAGTGTTGGTCATTTGAATGAATGGTGTAGGTGCTCCAGGCAATGTTGTCTGCTTGAATAAAGTTCAAAGTATTGGAATATTTAAACAAGACAAAAAACATTTATGATAGGTTAAAAAATACAGTTGATTATAAGATAAAAAAAGAACCATATAATTAACATGGGTTTATAGAAGTGGGACACAAGCAGATTTCCATTATAATAGCTTTAATTTCATGTTATAAATATAGCATATTATAATATTTTGAAAGTACTATTTGAAAACAGTTTATAAAGAGCTACATTTAAGCTATTGTGGTCCTAAATGTTACCAGAATTTTTATGCAGATCTTTAATTCT
The DNA here is from genome assembly GCA_013389825.1 of Crypturellus undulatus. Classification (NCBI taxonomy): domain Eukaryota; kingdom Metazoa; phylum Chordata; class Aves; order Tinamiformes; family Tinamidae; genus Crypturellus; species Crypturellus undulatus. The sequence goes on along the minus strand of VWPW01027344.1, from coordinate 137,276 downwards.
ATTATATACCTGGCAAATGCTGATTCTCCATCACTTATGATGAAATATTTTCCTTAAAAATGGGGTAATGCTAAGGCAGCCAAACATAATCATGATTGTTACTTTGAAGCTGCTGCAGAGAACTGGAGGAGTATGAAGCTTACCCTGGAATGTTTCCAAGACATTGGTACTTTGCACATATAACAACAATAATTAGTTTTATATCACACTGTGTTTTCTGTTCAAGGCACTGTGAAAGGCTTTGATTTTTTTCTTGAAGAAGTAAAATTACAATATATTTTAATGCCCCCCCAAAAAACACATCAACTCCACCATACGACCTGGTACTCTCAAAATTACAAATTACAAACCTGGCTTTAAGAAAGGTTTGGGATTTTCTCTTCTATTTTTTTATACCAAAAGGTGCAGGGTACCAAGTTAGACTTCACATTCTTCCTAACCATAAGCCAGGGTAGATCTTTACCCTTTACCACTTTCACATTCCACATGAAAATTTCTCTGAAAAAAAATTTGCTCCAAAAGGCAGGACTTTAATTAAGAAACACATATTGAGAACATCTGAAACAGCAAGGAGGGTGGGTGGCTTCACACTATCTTACCAAGATGCTCTGCTGTACCAAAAAATACAGAACTGGAAGGCGCTTATTGAAAGTCAAGATGAAAATCGGATAGCAAACAAAGTTCAAGAGGGGCAGCGATCGGATCATACTAAGACACTCAGGACAGGCTGTGACATGTCAGAATGACTTGCTAGACATTGGAAGAAACACGGGGAAAGTTAGTTCAGAGGAACAAGGGAAATTTAAGACCCAGAAGTTCAATGCAGCCACAGTACAGCACAGATCTCGCTGCATGAATTAACTTCACGAAAATACACAACACCTAATACAAAGCTAAACAGGAAGAAAGGTAAGAAGAGTCACGGATATTCAATCAGACAGGCAATACGGCTACACTGGGGTACAGCTTCAACTCTTTGCACTTAAAACTGGTTACAAGTCCTACACTGTGAGGACAAATGAGTTCGTTTGTTTGTATGTTTTGTTGCATGTTTTTCCACAAATCCTCTGAACTCTCCATTGGACAAAATATCCCAAAGGCTGGATGGGTTCCTTGGATGGATAACTCCATACACAACAGGCATGCTAATGCTACCGTTGGTGTAAAAGCTATTGCTACTTACGAATCAATCCTTTTGGATGTCTTTCTTTGGAGAGAAAACAGGGTCTAGAAGTGAACTAGGATACTTTAAAGCAAGTGACAAACAAAACCTTGCTGCTTAGTGTTCCCTTTAGTTAGAAAAATGTCTCCCGTAAAGGGCTTCTCACAGAATCTCAGAATGGTTGAGGTTGGAAGGGACCTCTAGAGATCATCCAGTCCAACCCCCTGCTCCAGCAGGGACACCCAGAGCACGGGGCACAGGGTGGCATCCAGGCGGGTTTGGAAGATCTCCAGAGAAGGAGACTCCACAGCCTCTGGGCAGCCTGTGCCAGGGCTCTGGCACCCTCACAGGAAAGAAGTTCTTCCTCACATGGAGGTGGAACTTGCTGTGTTTCAACTTGTACCCATTACCCCTTGTCCTGTCACTGGCCACCACGGAGAAGAGTTTGGCCCCATCCTCCCTACAATTACTCCTCAGATACTTGAGCATGTCCTTATAGTAAGCTCTATCTATCTAGCATAAGTAGTTATCTGTACCCTTAGATCAGAAAATCTAATCCAAGTAGGGCAACTAAATGATTTTATTGCGAACAATATTGTGGACAAGTAGTACTGTGCAATAGATCTTAAAAAATATTTCTGGAAAAGGGATATACAAGATATATGGATATGACCTGGACAATTGCAGACCTCAGTAGATTAACAGTAAGAAAAAGAAATTAGGGAAAGAGCCTGGTGAGAATATTGTTCACAAACCACTGAAAATCTTCCGCTGAGCTTTGATGGCAAAAAGCTTTGTTATGATTGATAGTAATAGAAACTAGAGGGATTTATGCAAAGGTATAACCTAAGGAGGAGCAGCTGGCTATGGAGAAGAAAGACTAGCTAAGTAGGAGTAAACCCAGGGCAAGTTATTTCTCTAGTGCTGTCTTTACACAGTGCTGTACAACAATGGCTTTAGTGCAGACATCCAGCCCTTCTGGCCATAGAGTACTTTGCCAGTCCTTCAGACCACGTGCTCTCCATCTTACACTCACCTCTATCAGAAGAGGTATTGGTGCAGTCCAAGTACACTGTGCCAATGAATATTCACTCTCCTAACTCCCACAAAATAATTCTGCAGGAATTGTTTACATGTTAACATGTTTGAGTAGCCTTTACAATCAATTAGGCTTTATCCTATGAAGTCCTGAGATTGGACTAGGAAACTTAGGATGAAGTAGCACTCTGACAATCAGCTAGTCTCATTTTAAGTAAATTCACAGTATTTTTGTTGCTGTTGTTTGTGCACTGCAAGATTACTCTGTTGAGCAGGTAGGTATCCTGCCATAACCAAATGTGTGTCAAAGCAGTTTATACAGAGCTGTGCTGCTGGAGAAGAAGTTAGGCAGACTTTAACCTTCATCTGTCTATAGGGAAGGCTCTTCCTTCTTCCAAGTTTTCTTTGGTAGGTTAGTTTTCTCTCAAAGCACTTCCACACAAGCCATGATTTGAAGCAAACCTTTTAGCTAACCTGAAATTAGCAACAATTTAAAAAAAAAAAATCACAAATACAGATATTCTTCTAGCTGGAATCAGACTCCCATTTGGTCAGCAGACGAGACCAGCCACTGAGAAATAACTAGGTCACTGTGAAGAGGGAATATATTCTCCACGTCACTTGCTACTTGCTAAAGGAATACAGGTTATAGGTTCAAAAATAAATCTTCTCTTTAAAAGCGGAGTTTTTAGGACAACCAGTGCTGAAGCAATCGCATGCAGCAAGGGAATAGCACGTGGGACTTTACAGGGGTTGAACACAACTTGCTCCCTGAAAGTCATTCTGAGCTTGCCAATTACATCTTCTAAAGAGTGCATTGCCACGTTGGAAGCAGAGGTGAAACAGAGGGGTGTGAGGGGAGAGCAGCCGCTACTAGGGAGCACCTGGCAGCCAGCAGTCTCATCTGCCTGTAGCGTCGCGGGGTTTGCAAGGCCGCGTGGTGCAGGCTCCAGGGGAAGCAGCGCTCCCCGCAGCGCGGCACTGAGCACCCACCGGCCTGCGCTGCCTTCGGAGACGACCACAGGGGCCCTCCCCGCAGGTGCCTTGCGCAGAGTCCGTCTGCTGCAAAACGGCCTCATTTCTGTTAGCTGCCTGTTATCAGGGCTCGCATCTTCATCCCATGTTATGAAATTCTGGATATTATAGGAAAGGACTACTGCAGCAATGGTTACTCCAAAAACATAAGAAATACTGCACTTCTGCTTCCTAATGCATTTTGCCTCGAGCAATCCCTACTTTTAACTACAATTAGTCTATCTCAAAGGAAAAGCCTGATCCTTTTTGCAGTTCAGCTTCTATAGGCCCTTGATAATCATCCCAGGAAGTACCTCAGGTTAAAAAAAAAAAAAAAAAACCACCTTCATCATACCAGTTACCAGCAATGATTCCTAACTTACAACATGGTGTCCTGAAAGCCTCAGAGCATTATAATGACAGTCTCAGTTGGGCAAACTAGAAAGTTTCATCTGATAAATCAAATGCCAATCAGGCCTACAAGAACAGTAACTGTTATTTTGTAAGGAGACAAAGGGATCATAAATCAGGAGAATTTTATTGATCAAACTCTTCCAAGAAAACCACTTGTCAGTATTAGCTATATAATACAGGGTCATCCATCAAAAAGAGCCTGTTCTCCCAGATCTTTTTTTTCTATACTCTAGCAGAGCTGCTTACAGTAAAATGCACAATGACTAGTTGTATCAGGTAATAATAAACAGTAAGATAAAAGGCATAAATGAAAAAATTAGGAGGGTTAAACTATATTCAGAATCATGGGATCTAAATGTACCAGATGACAGAAGTTGATAATGCTGGCCAAACGTGCCCTGGAAAATCAAAAGTAATAGTACAATTTAATTATATGATTAATTTAAGATGCTAGATGCTAGATTAAACTAGCATAATGCAAAGTTCATGTAAGACTTTGAAAGGGTAAAAATATTATGAGTTATATTAGTAAGGCAATAAGAAATGATGATTTGCCTATTGTGAGACATTTAAGCAATTTGTCTGCGTGGTTACATTTCCTTTGGCAAAAGAGGAGTCATCTTCGTCAACTTTAGACAGCTAAAATTCAGGTTTCTAAACCAAAGCTAGTCACTGCGACTTCACCCACTCATCTGTGGAGACAATCAGGCACTTCTAAAGGGCTATTTACAGATCTGCCTAAACTACCTACTTTAGCATGTTCAGAGAGTGAGGGGGAGGAAAGGAAGACAAAAACAGGTTGAATAAGGAGACAGTACAAACAAGGGGAGAAAAGAGGCGCATTTAATGCTATTCTTAATCTAAGTCTGAAGCACTCATTTTATACAGCACCTTAGAAGAGGCTATGCCAAAGCCTACTACTTTCAAAGAAGTCCAGAAGTCATCATTTTCTTTTAAAGTACAGTTGGTCGTCCCAGCTTTACTCAATGCTTTATCAGACTGTGATCTGGACAAGTGCTACAACTATTTCCAATTTAATAACTTCCTCTTTTGGAGGGATCCAAACCTCTTCTTTCACTGGCACTCTGTTGATGTGGAAGTACAAAGAGTCTGGATCAGGAACGCTCCGTCAGTCCCAAGTGCTCCTCACAGGTGGGCCACTGTGTGAAATGCTGGGCCAGGAAAAGCAGCAGCAACCTTGAGCCCAAGTCTGCAGCGCGCTGCACAGGGGAAATGGGAAGGTTATGCTTGCAGCCTCCCTAAGAGCCCTGTGATGCCCCAATACCAGTAAAAATCTGAAACAGTCACTAGAATCATAACTAAGTATAAGACTCTTCAGTCCTTGGTGAGCAGCCCATCTGCTATTTCATTTGCTGTCTTTCTGATTTTCTTTGATTTTCATTAGTCTATGTCAAATGAACCCTTTACAACAAAATGCAGTAAGTGTCCTTCTTTGTTAGCCTGCTATCTGCTTCACAGTCAAGGGGGTATTTGTACCTCCTCCATCTGAAATACAAGTGCCAGAGAAATGCTCCATTTCCTGAATGGGGAAAGGAGAGATAAGAGGATCACGCATTAGTTCAGCCTCATTTGAAAAGAAAGACTCCATAAAACCTTCAGTGGAACCCAATCGTGTTGGGATGTCTAAGAAGTGTACAAAGATACTTAGTCAAGAGAGCAAAGCAACATTTAATTTATCGAGTGCTATAAGGAGTCTAATGGAACTTAAACCATGACTTGCCCAAGACTCTCAAGACCCGGCCTAACACAAAGTGGAGGCACTGCTCATGTGAGCAGCACTGGAAAAAGGCTGGAGATTTTTGGAATTGTATTTCTGGAACTACCACATCCCATATCTCACATACGGTTCATATAGCCATTTTGTTCCTGTGCTCTGGAATGGTTTTATTTGTAGAATTTCATCCACTGTTGATTATACCCTTACATGAAAACCCTTGGTTTGGCCTAGGTAGCTTGCATTTCGTTAAAGAGAAACTATTTCAGTTGTTACCTTGAACAGAACTTCACCTGCATCTGGACTGGCTTTTTAACAGAATATTCCGCTTTTAAAAGAAAAGGCGTAAAACAATAAGGTATTTTTTACTTAAGTCAAGAATGTATGGCTGTAATAATTACATTAATTTAGAACTGTAACTACAGCGAAATACTATAACTAGTTGGCTTCTAAATAGCCCTTTTTATAATCATCTTAGAAACATTTACAAATAAAAACTGAACTTGACTTAGCAGTTTCATGATATTTCTGGAAACTGAAAAGCTACAACAAGGATAGACTGTCTTGAATGAATTATAGTCCCACAGGTTTAAATAATAATAACAAATTATATATTGTATTATTATATATATTATATATAAATGAATTATTATTATTATTGTTATTATTAGAAAAAGAGTGTATTGCAAGATTTGTGGCAAATGTGGAGTCACTGAGATCACAAACATTTAAACTGGACCTGCCAGCATTATTACAAACGCAGAGTTTACCCAACACCTACTTTTTGGAATTAACAAGTGCCATGGTGCACAAATGCTCACCAGCCTTTGAGAAAGCCTGCAGTATGACTGACTGATGCCAGAGGACACAAAAGTAAACAATTCCATGGAGGAGCTATGAAAGTAAATTTAAGAGAACCCAGAAACAAACACCTCTGGAAAAGACAGAATATATTTCACTTAACAGTTCCCATCTTTTTCTTTCCAATTTCTACACTGCAATTAAATTTTAAGCTCCTCAAAGCCTCAGACACAGCACCCAGCTTTTACTACCATATAAGTTTATGACTTGATCCAATGCCAGTTTTGGAGAGGAGTTATGTATAAATGCACTGAAAATGCATTACTGGCTGAAACTGAGATCTCTTTTTACTTCAGATTATTCCAAAGATCCACATTTTTAACCATAAAAACTCTCTCCATAATAAATATAATCACAATACTTAAGAGATGAAAAGCATATAACCCTATCCTTTTTTCAAATGCCTGAGTGACAAATCCTCCCAAACTTTTCATGGATTGTAAGGTGAATTTTGACTGAGATTCCAGCTTGAAGTAGCTCAGAAGGAAAGAAGTGACAGTTATAACAAAAATCAAGGAGGATGCTACTTTAAATGAAAAAGAAAAAACAAATGTCCCTAAAAATCTCCTCAACCAGCAAGAGCACAGACAACAGGTTGCAAAGCAAATTGTCGGCGCAGTCTTTTGACTGGACAGAGGGTGGGAGTGACAATCATATACAGCACTCTCCTCTACAAATACTATAATTAAGGGTAAGCAAATCTAAAATAGACTTTAGCAGATCTCTCTTAATATGTAGTTGAAGAAGGCAGCAAGACTGTGATTTGTTTGATATATTCTGAAGTCTCAATCCTCCAATAATGATTGCATTTTAACTTAAAAAGGCGCAAAGAATGCTTCCCCAAGGAAACTCCCCTCCCAGGAAGGGAGGCTTCTCTATGAAAAGATGATCGTTTACTACAACATGCAAGTTTTCTGAGATCTTAAATCACAGAAAGAGCTATACCTCACCCCTCTCCTCTCTTTCATATGACGAGTGTTTTCTGTTTCACTCCAATTACCAAAAATGTTCAACATTCAAAGAAAGAAAAGAAAATCCTCGACGTCTTAGCAGTTCACGATAATGAAGTGAAGCAGCTGGCAATTAAGCTGTTTCTAGTAATCACACATCTTAATAATATCCTCCTACCATGTTAGGACCTCATTTTGATATCATGTTAATGAATAGAAGAAGTCAAAAATCCATTACGTAAACTGAATCACCACACATATGTAAAGCAGCTGTGAGAGAAAGAAACATATGGTTATTTTTGTGCACGGGCAGTCCGAATCAGATAAACGGATGGTTTCCAAGCACCAAGGGTTCGGTGAGTGGCTTACACGTATACTGACACGCTACATACATGGAATGGAAAACGGCATGGGACACCTTGAATTGCTAAGTCTTTATGACTGGAAGAACTATAATGCCTTCAAGATGTACAGGCTGTCTTATCACAAAACCCTGGATCTCCCCAACCTCTTCACAATTTAGATATTCACATGCTCGGACACAAAGTTTTTAATCAGCATTTGTTCCATTCATACCAAAATCTGGTATAAGGCACCTTATTCTAGTGTTTGAGTCTTTTATTTTTAACAGTACACTTGGAAGGAGTAACTTGAGTTATTACAGGGAGGACACAAGCTCAATTAAAGGGGGAAAGAAATACAGTGGATAGAAAGTAATGAATATGTATACAGAAATCTATGATAACATTAATGAAAGAATTTGCACAAGTCTTTGAATTCATACACAATAAAATATCTGGCAACAGTGTAACATATTTTATTATATCAGGTTATGGAAACAGAATATATACATTCTTTTATTACCTTAACCAAAAGAAGAAATATTTACATGCAAGTTAACATTGCGTGTGTACTTTCACAATTTTCACTTTTTTTCACTTTTCAATTGCCATTTTATAACTCTTTCATGGCAGGTAAAACAAATGATTGAAATTCAGTCAAAACATGCTCAGCGTCTCTCAAGGAAAGTCAAATCTCGCTATGGGAAACACAAAAACTCCATGGCAAGAGAATTAAAACAAGCAAATGGTGATACCATTACAGACAGAGATGCAACAAAAGCAACAACAGAGAATAGCAAAAACAAAACAAATAAAACCAAGCTGCCTCTGAACGGACATCGTGTACTGCTCTCGATAGCAGTATTTTAACCATAGACGTGGAAGTGCTGACACGGGAACCTAGTCCAAGATTTATACAAGAGCAAACATCCACAGCTGGGCATTAGTTCAAGTTGTGTCGCTGGGCTACAGGCCTCAGCAAGCGCAGGGTTTTTTTAGAATAACAGATAAAAAGTATGAGGAGCCAAGTACCATGTATATTAGTAGAACATGTGTGTGGAGCACAGCTGAGTCGTGCTCCACACGTGACTCCAACCAAAAACATCTGAAAGACACACTTGAAAACTAGAAATGGTATAGGGCAAGTATAACTCTAGATAATGCACAGATTATTTTGAATAAGATACAGAATTGAGATTTATTTGATAATATCTTCTCCACATGCTTCCTATGTTTTCTATCAGTTTATTACTGATTAATTTTAGAGATCTTGGAGGGTGCAGAACTTCCCTCATGTGCTTTCCTCAGAGCGCTGATCTGTCACCTACACAGCTACTGAAGTGATCTAAAATGGGAATTTTATTAACCTAATAACTAATTAAATTTACTTAGGACTTCAAATGTACAAGGTACTTTATAAACGAGATGAGATGTGTTCCAGTGTAGTGGCACTGAAGAAGGTAAAAATTAAGTTTCCGAAATTAAGTTGGATTATTTCTTTCATACACAGTAATGTTTATATAGAAGACTCAGTATCTTTCTTAGCTACTAGATCATTGCTATGGTCCAAAAAAAGCTATGAAATTCTCAAAGTCTCTTGAAGCCATTTTCTGTTGCATATATGCAGCAGATAAAACTCACTTGCTTAACAGTTTTATAAAGGATATTTTGGAGGAAAAATAAGAGTTTAATGAATTTATAAGTATTAATTTGTGAGCAAAATAACCTAATTGATTCCTTAGTAAAAATATCATTCCTGTTTCATGTATCCTTTGCATTATTCTTTTCCAGTTCTTTATTTAAAGGATCATGAGCAATGTTGTTATTCCTAAGAGACTGGAGTAAATTCACTTTGACATATTTCACAGAAGCCTTTTATTTAAAATTTTATTTGCTGTAGTTTTATAAGCACTACACAACAGCGTTTAGTTTGTCATCTTTGGCACAACCTAGAGCAGAAAAAATAAGATGTTATAGAGCTGCTAAAGAACACAGTTATTTACCTTTGCATAATTATCATATGATGCTCAAAATCAATGAATAAAAAAATCCAACAAGATGAATTACGGTGAGATAAGACAAATTTAATTAAAATTTGCAATCCTTTGCCAGCATGTTCCTTATATAAAAGTGACAATAAATTAAAAATAGGAAGTCATTTTGATGTGGTTCCCAAATTTCTCAGAATCACAGGGAAACTTTACAGGTATCCCCAAAATACAGAATGCTGTAAAGTTCAGAGCTGATTCCCATATATGGAATAGAAAATACTCATGTCCTTGGGAAATGTTGCTAAAATATCTACAGTTTAAAATCAATATCTGAGAGTCAAAGGGTAGACTAATGTTACACACTGATGCATGAACACCGAAATGTAAGGAATTCTTACATTCCCTTGGAAATTTTAAATTGATACTTTCTGCCTTACAAATTGATACTTTCTGTCTATCCACAATAGAAACATCCCAGCTGAATGCTTGATGATCAAATATTCAATTCTTTTATTCAACTGAATATAAGTTATTTCATGTAACAACGGCAATTCCTCAGAGTGATTTAAACCCATAGTGTAGGCTTAGAAATAAGATTTATAGTCATAAGTTTATTTGGTTGGAGGCCTGTAGAGACAGCACTCAGAAGAGAGGGGTTCATGGAAAGAGAATGGAAACTAACTGATTTTTGCCTCCCTCTTTCTCCTGCTGCCCAATCACATCTGTTCCTTCCCAAAGGAAGCCTCTTCCAAGCCCAAACGTGGCGCATGGACCAGGTCTGGATGCCATAACATCCCTGTCACCTACAGAGGACAATAATTACCTGTAAGAGCTATGGGCATGATGAGTAGGTGCTACCTACCGAAGGGTAACTGAATAACTAAGATCAGTGTGGTATTTCTTATAACGAAGGTATCAATTACAGGACACTGGTAGCAGTGACAAGGAACGTGCAAAGTCTGTCTCCTCGTTCTCCCTGTTCGATACTAGTGGAAAAATAAACAAAAAAGAAAAACCAGTCTCTGGGAGCATTCCAAATTACCATTAAGAGCTGACTTTTAAGCTTTGAAAAGTCCATTATTTAGTACACTGATTTAAGAGATACTTATGCACGATGCAGACAGTCAGAAATCCTCTTGCCTTATTAATATTTAAATTCCATCTTTTCATATGCATGCTTATTCATCAAAGACTTATTTAGACTGTTAGGAATTTCCATTTTTTAGTAGGTTTCTCCAAGTATAGCTAAATTTTATCTTGTTATGGTGGCTTTAGAAACACTGAAATCTCTAAAAATGCAGATAAAACAAGGTTTCAGCATTAGATTTTTCATTGCATTATGATCTACATAAACTATACTGAAGTAGGCAGATGCTGCAGCTTAAACTATCACATGATATTTAGGGTTTTTGGACACTGCTGTTCAGGTGCTGATATATTATAGAAAGAAAATACACAGTATTTCATCCTATAAGATTCTCAGCCAAGGAGTATTATATATTCAACAAGGACAGAAATAATTTATAAGACGCAGCCAAGAACACGCTCCATTCTTTACGAAATGTCACCCAACAACAGATTTAAGAGAGCACAGGTACTTTACTGAATGAGTTTTGCAGGAAGACCAACGTAATTAATATTTATTCTTCATTTGTTGTACAGTAGTGTCTGTAGGACTAAAAAAGATGAGGAGATTTTCAGAGCAAGTGCTCTACACATACACAAAGTAAAAAATGTTTCCTGCTCTCAAAAAATTTTAGCTCAGCCAGACAAAGATGGATATGAACATTTAAATGCTGAGAATAAAGGGAAAAAAATCCATATTTCTTAAGCACCACAAATCTGTGTTAGCACAGATCACACAAAAAGGCAAGAAAAGAGACAGGTTTTCCCAAGGCTCGGTTAAGCACTGCAGTAACAGAGCCACCCCTTCCATCTATAAGCAAAAATGAAGTTCACTTGCATGAAATTAAAAATACAGTCTTTTGAGAAAAAAAGTAACCCTCCTTTAAATCAAATGATACTAAATCTCAACAGAAAGGAAATTACTAAAACCTAGAATCAGGCAGGGAGCCCCATTGCCCTAGCATTGACTTCAGCCTGATGAATCTCTTTCCATTCAAAGGTCTAGTGTGCAGAGATGGGATATGCAGACAAGTCTGCGTAGCGTAAGTCTATCTGACAGGCAGTATCAAAGCACATGTTTAAGAATTCATGCGTTTTTCCTGATTGGTGTTACATAACAGGCTGTGTTTTAACTCTTCAAGTGGTTTGAATGTGAACCTACTTTTAACCAGATGTTTAACCAGAGTTTTCCAGACCACCTACGTATCTGTCCATATCTGTACTATCTACACAGAAATCCAGAGTAAAAACCAACTGAATTGTGCCACCACATCAGGGCAGTCCAACAAAAAATGACCAAAAAAAACCACAGTTCCCTGAAAATTTTTAATTATATTCCACTTCCTGAAAAACCAAGTGGATATGGGGCAGGAGAGAAAAAAAAAAAACTGTCTAATCTTATCCTCAGGACAGGATTTCAAAGTTCAGGACACATTCTCTTCTCAGTTGACAGTATCACTTCCAAATGGGTATCAAGGGGTACGTATATATTCTGCTGTTTCCCCCCACAGACCAGATCAGACACTACACTGGGATCCCCTGAAAGTTCTTGTGATACCAAAAGGACCCCCAAAACGGGAAGAGGCTGCATGATCAAGAACCCCAGGAGGAGAGCCAGAGTCCTGTCTGCTTCTGGTTTACGTCCCACAGTGGCTCCTGCAGCTCCGTGGAGGGAAAACGATTTCTCTAGTTGTGAAGCACCAAGGGAATCATGAGCAGGGGCATCTCAGCCACTCTACCAGAGTTATCGGTGATGACACAGAGAGTTTGAAACAGTTATCAACAGATAAGGATTCCTGCTTTATGATCCCATCTGAATAACTGAAAAAGACAGTTTTGTAGCAGGTAAGAATAAGAAAAATGGATCTTAAAAAGTGCTCAGGATAAAATTCTCATTAAGAAAAATATACCATTCCCAAATGAGATCTTTAACTGAAATCCATGCAACCTATAAATCAAAGAAATTATCCTTCAGCTACAGTTGGATCTTTATTTACTTCTGTGACTATTCTCTATAAATGTTTGCAGGATAAAATATTTTGGTGGAGAATTCTATGTACCGCCTCTCTACACAGGACTCACCTTAATACATACATTTATACATCAAAACTCCCTATTAATTACCATACTACCCCCTCTCCCTCAAAAATCTCTGCAGCTATTTAAGAAAGAAGGTAATGATTAAAGCACTTTTGCCGTAGTATTGATTTTGTAGATTATTTGTTGAAAACAGAACTTGAACTCGTTGACAAATATTTCCCTGAAGTTGCATGTGTTCATAATCCAATTAGGAATCCCCAAAATATGAGTTATTCAAGAACACTTCATTCTTTTCAAAGAAGATTCCATAGATCTCCAAAACAGCAACTGTCCTTGACTAAAAAGGTAAAGAGGACCCAATCTTTTCTATGATAGACAACACAAAAGAGCATATTCTCTTTTTGGCTAAGCTTCAATATGTTCCTTTTTTTCTTTCATTATTTTACCTTCATTTTAATTTACCTTGACAACAAAGACAGCTTTTATTACCTTACCAATACCAATTAATGTGACCCTAAACAGAGCAGTGCACAGACACTCCTGGCAACTCTTACTTATATTTCACTAAATATATATGTTTGTAACTACTTACACAGTTGATTCTACCCTAGGAGCCACACACAGATAATTGCACTGTAGTAAGGCCATATCTGCCAGTAGACTCTAACAAAAATAAGATTTTAATTTGCATGAAATTATATACCTTTGCATAACATTTTGCCTCCTGGCACAAGTTTCACATCTTCTCGCTCTTCCCCATCCTGAAATACAAGTTAATCAATTCCATATCCTCCAGCCCTAAGATTTTCCAAGATTCTCTACCCCACACGAATTAACTCCATCATTGCCAGCCTCACGAAAACCAACTCTGCAGCCTCTGCCCTTCCACAAACATACAGACACCTCTTCACCCATCACAGGAAAGTGCCTCTTTACCCACACTACCGGAGCTGGTTCTTCACCGCCTGCCATGCAGATTTGAGGAGGTCCTTACCTTCCTCAGCCTTCACATGCTGCAAGACAGAGGAAAGACTGCATAGTGCTAAGGCCAACAAAAAAATCACCCATTCATCCAACCCCATTAACACATAGCTGAGTAAGTAATTACTATCCTGCTACAGCAGCTGGCATAGTGATTATCCTTCCTCCCAAAAATTATAATAGAAAAGGACAGCTACCAGCCAAGGTATTCACTTCACACCTGCATTAGGGGTTAAAAAAGGTAAGTAAGCAGTAGACTATATCAGTGTATTGCCCCTAGGCTTGTTTTCAATTATCTCCAATATCTTCCTATATGTGAAGTTCAAAAGGCCAGCTTAAAACCTACAGTTTGTAAAAATCAATTTCTATTAAAGGGAAAACTAAGGATAGTCCTATTCTCTCTGAGTTGGGATATAAGCCAAACCCACTGAAATCCTGGATAGTGACCCTATCTACTTTCCAAAAAAAATCTGAATTCAGTAGATATTTCCCCAGTTAGCTTGAAAACTCCTTGCTTAAGTTTAATCACTCAAATATACCTAGAGGTCACCATTTGATGAAAACAGCCCTCCTATATTTGAATACTGATTTAGCATTTTGAATGGATATAGGAAATGAGACCTCTTGAGGTCTTCTCAGCAAGACTGAACCGAGGGCTTTTGTACTACTTGATGCTCCTTGAATAACCAACCATTCATGGGATGCCCTGAACACATCTTGAGGCGGGACTGCTGGTGCAAGCAGCCATGTCCAAGTCATGAAGTCACAAGGAGCAGGAGGAGGTCCAGCTTGCACCTATTTGGGCACGCAGCATCGGGTGAAGCAAGTTTTACCTCTTTTCCCTTGGACTGTTTTGAGGTTTTCTACAAAAATGATGCAATGTAAAACAATAAAAGGTGCTTCCAGAGAGCAAAGACCTCAATTAATATATGAGTGCAAGGACCTATGTGGTGATTTTAAGACTACTGACAATTACCTGTGGTTTCTTAGTTCCTTAAAAGTCCCTTGATCTCTATGGTTTGAAAAGCATTTTTATTAAAATGAAAAAGATGGTTGCTGGCACACTAGCACACACCTCATAAAAAGGCTGGGTACACTGGATGTCAATTGCAATCTCCAATATTTTCTATTGTTTCCCTCCATTCTCAAGGAAGGTGGTTGTCACCTAATCTAAGCGGGTTGAGTAAGTCTCTCCAGGTTTTGGAAAACCCTATACAGTCTAAGGACAGCAATGTACTCAAATTAGGCAGGCTGGATCCTGCCCATCTTCAAAAGTGGCTCTGTTGTAGGCAGAAAGTAAAAGAATACGGTAGGCAGGCTGAACTGCTCATTGTAGAAGCTGGCATTTATACTCTTAACCAAGCAGTTGGTTATTTAAATTAGCAGACTGGATTTTGAATTACATTAGGGAATTAACAGCTTTATCAATGACTCATTTAAAACAACCAAACTCCAAAATGAAAATAAAATGTAATTATTTTGAATTATCTCTAAAAGTAAGCAAGCAGCAAAATGTTGTAACAAAATGTGAATACAAAGTGATTCAGTGTAATAAAAAGCAATATTCACATCAGATATGTCAAGCTCTTTTGGCAAGTGAGACATCTGAGATGAAATCATTATACAGGATAAATCAAATCATTGTATCTGCTAACTGATGAAAACCATTCAAACATTGCATAAATTAATCATTACTTTAGCACTGAAAAAGGTTTTTTTATGCATCATAGGAACAGGCTTTTACTGATTAATTATCAGAGAAGACACAAAACATTTCCTGCCTCAGACAGCATGGAAAAAAAATGAAAGTCATTTTATCAAAACCTTTACATTATTGAAATGCAAGAAAGCATAGATGTGACAAACAAAACTATTCTTTTGGCCAAGAATAAAAAGGTCTAAGGGAAAAGTTAAAAGTTATGATGCCAAGGGTTAAAGGGAAATATCTCCTCTAAGGCTCCTAATTGTGTAACCTGCACATTGAGGGAGAGTAACATATTTTTGTGAAGCATTTGGAATTGGTCTTTGCAAGACTTTGAACTGGATTAAACAGCTGGGGTGATGGGCTGAGTTGACGGCCTAGGAGCTGTGAATGAGTGTCAGGCAGTTTCAGCCACCATCCATTCCCCAAATGCTGAACAAGAGGGAGGCCTGGCTAGTGAAAGGTTATGTATACAAGAGTGTGAAGAGAAGGGAGAGGATGAACAGGAGGCATCTTGATATAGAATCAACTAAAATCCATTATACTAATTATACAGAAATTAATTATTAGCTAGACAGATTCTACCCAATTGCCTGGATAGTTTGTCATTACAAATGTCCTCATCTGTCTCTGGCATCCTAGAATGTATCCGACTCGGAAGGGATCTGAACCCAGAAGAAAGGTGCTCTGGTCCTCTGGATCAGCTTGGGGAGGCTTCTCCATGTGCCAGTATGAGCATGGAAACGGGCACAAAGACAGGGGCAGCAAGGCAGGAGTCAAGGCTGACCTCGCCGACAGAGTGGACTGGGTGAGTGGACAGCTCGGAGATTGTCAGTGACCTTTGTGTAAGCCGAATACCACAGCTTTCCATCTACTCTGTTTTCACATTCACAAATTGTCTAGCCATCTTGCAGATGATGTCTGTGTGATATAAAATGAATTTCATATATATATGCACAAAAACTATCGGTGTATTTATGAGTCCTTCTGTTCCTCCTCTGCCCGTAATTTATGGCTCATGCATTTTCTGGTCCTTTGGGAACAATTTGATTTTCCCCACGTAGAGTTTCATCAGTTGTCCGCAGGGCTCTCAAGGGCCTAAGACACAAACCAGATCAGCCTGTCTCTAGGTTTGTTCTGCTGCCGCATGACACAGTTTGCCGGTTTCAAGTTAATGCTAAAGTGTCTGCCAAGAGCACTCCCTGCGGCCCTGACAGGTGACATCGTACTGGGGTGGCCCCACAGCAGCGCCGCACAGTCCACCACATGACACGGCTATGAGTGTGCAGCTCCCCGCACTGCCCTTCCCGCCGAGGTGGTGGGCGCCCCGGCGCCTGCGCTCGCAAAGCCCAAGGCAGAGCTCTGTCACAAGGAGTGAGCGATCAAACCTGGCACAGCAAGAGAGGGGAGGGAAAAAGTACTTAAAAGAAACAGGAAAACTGGCAGGGGACTTATTAGCAGGTGCAGCCATTTATTCTCCTTTTAACTCTGTTTTCAAAATGGATCAGATTTCCAACTGATGATATTCCTTTAACCCAAACTGGCAAAATGGACTACCAGCTGTGGGAAGAGAACTTAACAAGTAGAAAACATCTGAAATATTTACAATGGTATTTTTTACATTTAAGGATCAACAAAATAATATGAATAAAATGTAAACAGTACATCAATCTGTTCATACAAAACATTCAGCTTGTGACGCATGCTGCACTGAAATACGAGAGGTATATGTTTTACTGCCTAAAATTTGTAAGACAAAGCCGATGTTCTCCCTCCTCCATGTGCAGGTACCTGAGCTGAGTGGACAAGTGATGTCCCCTGTGAGACCTACCCAAATAGGACGCCCCAAGACTTCAGTGTTGAACTTGGGACTGATGCCAATATGAATAATTTGACCAAGGATAGAGCTGTTCAGTGGTCACAACTTCTGCTATGGGTCACAAGTCTGAAAATGAGCCCAGAAATTATTTCACCACACTGGCACCCCCATTATCTTCTGATCTATGAGTGAGAGCTCTCTGCTAGGACAGAGGTGACTTTGAATTCGGGTCCCTCACTAGCCCTGAGGCATCATCCCACCATATGCCCTGAAATGAGGCCCTTTGCTTGCCCTGCCTTGGTCCGTGGCTGTTGCGTCCTCTGGGAGGACACAACAACTTCTGTGGAGGGAAGTACCACCCCGATGACCTCACACGTGGCAGAAAGATCCCTCCCGGGCCGAGAAGTCAGCTCTCCTCGTGCCTAGGGGATGCATTTGCACACTTAGGGTAGCTATAGAAGGCAGGTACTGTCACACTGCTCTTGTTTCCTTGTAACAATAGCCGTAGATTTGGCTGAATTGCTCCAGAGCAAAATCTGGACATGGTTAGTATGAGGAGTCGACTACAAACTCATCTCTCTGCATGGACGGAGGCGACTCACTGCGAGATCCTCTCACAGAGATTAGCTCTGGCAGTCGGGCAGGAGTTCACGTCTGCTCCCTGTGCTTTCTCTAACAGTTTCTTCATTTGTGGTGGCTTCTCGCTCAACCTGTCTGGCTTTCAAGTTGCATCTTTGAGCTTCCAGCTCCTCCTGTGTGGCTTTCTGGAGCCCAGGAGTCCAATTCCCAGTGCAGGGTTTTATTTATTGGGTCTTTACCTCTATTAGATGCACTGACATCTCAGCTGGTAGGTGTAAGTCCCTTATAACCACAAGCCTCAACTCTATTCAGTAATCAATTTCTGAAATATATAGTATTTTCAGTGTTTTAATGTGGTTATATCCTTCATGTAAATAAAATACGTTTCTGTTTCCTTCCTCTATGAAACAAATTAGTTTTTCTTTCTTTTATCATCTCATTAGGACATCTGTTCAGCAGAGTCAAGTCCAATGCAGTTCTCAGGTCAGTTCCTGCAGCCTTAGAAAACAGAAAATGTTATTACCCTAATTTAACAGTGATAAAGTGCTGAGGCCAGCAGCTCATGTTCAGAATTGCCTGACGTGCTTTAAAGTCTTTTATTTGGACAGTTCTCCAGCCCAGAACAATGTCATTCTGTGGAGGGGAATTCACACAAGGCAGAAATCATTTCGTTTTGGAGGACCCATGCTCACCCCAAGGTGGCTGAAGGGCTTCTTGCAGAGGGCCCAGTGCAGGATCAGCTTCACTCACAGCCTTCCAAGGCTTCACCCAGGCTCCTGTCTTGCAAGTGCTTAACTGTAATTATGTAACCATTAAAAGGCCCACATAAAAAGCAATTTGCTGGAAACCTGGCAACCTTCAATACCAAAAAAAATGTTACGGATAGGAGAAGAAAGCTACACATTCGTGAGCACCATCTACTGGTATATTATCTATTAGCTCACTATTTGCCTGTTAGCAACTATCTCTCAAAAGAATGCCCTGTTGCTGTGACCAATGCACCACACGGGATTATTCGCTCGTGTACAGTTAAGTACATACACACATTTCAAGTAGAGGGTATGATTAGAAGAAAACAATATCCTGGTGTGATGCTTAGCTCTTGCTAACTAGCTGGGTAAAAGTGTGATGGCAAAGATTTAGATGCAGACACAGATTTCTAAACCTAGGTCTACATGTAATTGGAGGTAAGAGTTTGACTGCCTGAACAGGTTTCCAGCATCGTTTTAGATGTTTTTGGCTGACAGCGGCTGCTCTCAAAGGGCATGGCTGCTCTGGAGGCCCTGTCTACCATCAACACATGTGGTTACTACATCGCAGATGGCACTAGAAGTCTACGTTTAAGCAGATGCATTGAGCTCTGATCCTCCTAAGTTGTGAGCTGAATACCGCAAAAGTACTCTATCCCAGTAGTTTGTACCAGGCACTGATAAAACAATATTGTCACAATAAAATGCTCAACTAATCAAGGAAACATTCTGAGAAATTGAAAAACACATAATTTTTTTTGAATGCAAAGAATTTCAATACAAAAAGAAAAATTGCAATGTAGTAATATTCAGAAATTCAGGAAGCCCTAATTTGAACTTTCAAAACCATCATCTCCAAAGGCCAGAACCTTTGTGCCTTAGACAACCCCCTTAAAGAGTAAGCAAGATTAAAATCACATTTCAAAAGTGAAATCAATCTACAGCAAAATATTGGACTCTCTAAAATGAATCACTAAAAACCTATTGGTGTAATTTTAATTTAATTTTAATAGCTACTATTATTTTATTAGATTTTTTGTTGAAGTGTACAGAATCCCATGTTACATCACACATGAAGATACAAAGGCACACCAAGGCACGTGCCCTGTATGTGCTACTCAACAGCCATCACTGAAATCCAAACCCTCTGAAATCCATGCTGTTTCAGTGTTTGGCTGTTGCAGTGCACTACCATGTACAGATTGAACTCTGACTGTTTCAACATGCAGCGCTAGACTTGGGTGAAGAACTGTACTTCAGGTCAATGTCGCCCTTCATTACTACAGAGTAGCTCCACTGGCTCTACAGAAGTTATCCTGAAACACCTGTGGGCACTGCTGGGTGTATGTGGTTATCTATCTTAAACATTTTCCTGTGTTAGAAACAGCTTACACCCCAACAAAACCACACACAGCCATGTGCAGTTTCAAATACTGAGCTAGCGCATGTTAACAGTTTCTTGTCTCCTTACACATAATTTCAAATTTTGATGGTTTCTACAACTTGCCTGATTTCACCAAAATACAGTGTGGGTCTATCTCAAGTATTCAGTCCTATATTTACTGTGATCCCAAATTCTTATCCAATTTAATGAGTCCTGGTACTATGTTCCTATTACTTTATGTAGAATATCATTACTTTATTAAAATGCTCTGTTTAATTCAGTCATTTTTAAAATATATATATATAGAAGAAATTATATCAGCATAATGAATAATAACTCTCTAATATCACTTCTGGTCAAAATTCTCTGCACTGTACAAATCAAATAGGCCAAAATGATTACAAGTTAGGAGCATCTGGTGCAAAGACATTTATCCATCCCTCAAGTCTTCAGTTTTCTACATTTTTATACGCTCTGTATTCAGTCTTGTGTGTTATATTGTCACAAATAACAAAGGCGGCTGAGGAACAGTCTTAATAGTGAATAAGTAAAGTCAAACTTTCTCCCATGCTGGGAAAACTGTTTATAGAAAGAAAAAATACCCTTTCTTTTTCTGGAAATTAGTTTGCCCAAAAGCAGAATGTTAATTTAAAATAGTATCCTGCCAAGAATAAAACACATTTCAGAAAAACAGATTTTCAAGTTTAATTACAGCATAATTATACTGGCTTTTTAAAAATCAAGATTAAGGATATATCTGAAGCTCTTTGTCTGACTAGAACTTAGAAACTTACCATCACAATTGTTTTCTTTTATACACATATTCAAAGCGCCTTTGACAAAGGCTCTACTTTATGGTTTCACTGTGGGAAACCACAAGTTATTTTTATTTAATTTTTTAAAAATCTGCAATAGCAGGTTTGCTATTCCCCAGTATGTCTTCCTGTAAGTGAACAAGATACTGTTCTTCCTGAGCATAAGCACTGTAAGGAATGGGATACTGCATGATTAACAGTGGAAAAGTGTGATGGTTCTTCTCCTTATGAAGTCTAGAGACTGAACAGAGATTAACCTTGCAAAGAGAAGAGCCATTTATCATTTGCAGTCAACTTTAAGTTTTGATTCCTATATTTATACAGTTCATTACTTTTTCACAAGAAGCAAAATGTTCTTGTTCTATAGCTGAATCGAGCTTTTGAGAATTTAGCAGCATATGTATTAATCATTGCATTCTCTTCATTTTTAAAAGAGAATATGTAATATGAAGGAAGACAACAAGTTTAATTCTCCAAGAAAGAGCAACAGCTCAGCTTCGCAACATTAACTTTGACAAATATTCATGAAACCGTAACTTACCAGGTCCAAAAAAGGAAATAGCTTTTATTTAAATGAATTCATTTTCACAACTACTTCTCATTAATGTCTTTTCATGTAGCCTCATATTTTAAACATAAAAGGATTCCTCGCTTCCATTTCCTATACCATTTTAGTTTCATGCTTTCTTAGAACAGCTGTGACCATCTTCATATTTATGCAAACATTTTCTTCACACTATTTCCCAGCTACTCTTTTGCTGGTTTACAGAGCTGTGGGCTTGCTAGACATAGAGGGTGCACTTTCCAAAAGTGCTAATGGGAACTAGGCTTTTGGCTCCCGCTGAATTTCAGCTGTGGATGTGTTTTCACCTTCTAAGGTTCCTTCTCTTGTTTTCCAACCCTTAAATCAATCTGGTAATCACAGCACTTCTGCACAATATTGCTTAATCTGCAACATATTAATTCTAACTATAATACTCAGATTTTCTTTATTATAAATTCCATCATATAAAATGATGCAATTTGCAATTAATGTCATATGGAAACTTATGTCAGAGTCTAGAAATCTCCTAGATAGCTTTCTATTTCTATCTATGGCACTGCTTTGCTGCCATATGATTAAATTCTCTGGGACTAAATTTACTCGAATGTAAAACAAAAAAAAATGTAATTTTTAAAATGACTTCACAGTCTTTCATTCAGATATTTAATCTGCACTAATCATCCTCCCAAGAAGACCTCTCATTTTTAGGTCTTTTCCTCCCTTCAGACAACATGTTCTTTTCAAATGTCCTATGGTCCTTCACAACAACTTACCTAGGGAAAATGTGGTAAACCTTATGTATCTCCCCATGAAAAGGGATGCTCCTAGCCTTATGTCCCATTCTGAAAATCTAGAAATGATACTTGGCATAAGGCGGAGAACATCTGAGCTCCTAGCAAGCATTACTGCGGTGAGAAAACGGTCCAAAGACACAGAATCCCCAACTGGTTGAGGCCTCTGAAGGGGCCTCTGGAGATCACCTAGTCCAACATCCCTGCTCAGACAGGGTCACCCAGAGCAGGATGCCCAGGACTGTGTCCAATCATGTTCCAAATACTTCCAAAGCTGGAGCCTGCAGAGTCTCTCTGGGCAACCTGCTTCAGTGTCTGACTAGACTTACAGAAACTGATCGCACTTCAGTTTGTTTCTTTTGCCTTTCCACGTGTCAGTGAGTGGCACTGATCTCTGTCATCATTTCCCCCTTGAGTCTTCTTCTCTTCCCAGGCTGAACAACCCCAGCTTTCTCAGCCTCTCTTCATATGAGAGATGCTCCAGTCCTCTAATCCTCTTTGCTGGATGGCTCTGGTAGCTTCACTGCCTTGTACTGGGAATTCCAGGCACGGAGTATATCAGTATAAACTACTGTTCCCAGAAAGCACATCTGCTTAAATACTTTGAAAAAGTATGTTTATACATTCAATTTATCTTCTTCAAATCAATTTTCATTAAAAGCTTTATATTTTACCACTCTTTACAGATGAAACACCTTGTAAAAATCAATGGGTGTTTAAGGTATGGATCTATGGTATAGTATGGCAGTTAGTTAGTTTTTATGTGTGAACAAACTGTGGTAACTGGCTACTCATTTAGCATGTTTTGTTAATGCGGAATTTGTCTTTTGCATTTGTACATTATACTCTTTTTTTTAAGAGCTTTTTCTCTGCTACCTTCTTGGCTTTGCTCATTGTATCTAATTCAATACATTTCAAGGCAATAATGAAAAATATTATCTTGGATTTAATATTTAATATCTGATCTTGAAATTGTTCTATATTGAAAATTCAGATGGAGTAAAAGAGTGTTGTGGGCTCAGACTGACAGCAGAGTGTCGGCAGGAAAAGCAGACTTTCCAGCAGGAAAATATTGCTAGGATTTAGATAAGAGAGAAATTACAAACTAAAAAATGCGTTGCTTGAAATGTCAAAGAGAATGCACAAAAACTGCAGAAGACCCTCTAAACATCCCTAAACGAATTTCCATTGACAACAGCTGAGTGGAGAAAGGACTGCTACTTTCATTCAGCTTACACTGAACATTTCTTCTTCTGACTTTCTCACCACTGGTATGACAGAGGCTTTTCTGCCCTTTGATTCTCAAAACAGAACACGTTCATACTGGAAAAAGAACAGCTGCTATATATATATTTCTTAGCTCTATTCCTACTGTTAAGAGAAAATATTTCTAGTAGTACAGTAGCATTAGCCAAGGATGTTCAATTACTTTAGAATGGAAAATGCAACATAATATGTCTGATTATTAAAAATCAGGTCCTTGTTTCAGTGAGATGCTCAGTAGGGGTGGAGTTCAGCTCACGGATTAACAAATCTAAATTTAGGCATCTACATGTGAACTAAGTAGCCCACCTGGCCTTTGCTACCACTCCAGAAGGCCGGGGTTGTTTCCGTGAGCTCCCGTGGATATCTCAGATGTCTCAGCTATCCCAAGGCAGCTCAGCGGCTCTAACAACCCGTGTGGGCAACCAAATCAAGTCCTAACCGTGCACACTCCTGTTACGGTCACTAGTGAGCTAATCCGCACAGTGAGTAGAGAGGGAGGTGGATTCTTTAGGGTGAGCTGAGCAGCTCTCTGGACTCCCTGGATGGGATTACTCACTAATTCTAAGCAATTGCTCAATTACTAGTTTTCAGTACTGTTTAAGATACCTCACGGTATCTGCCACACCGGCTGGCAGATATGGAAGAGGATCTGTGTGTGTGGATGGCAGCTGGAAGTGAGGCACTATATTCTATTCATTTCTAATGAAATATTCTATTTCATTTCAAAAGGATCTGTGCATTTATGTAGGCACCTGAACTGAGCCCTAGTGATGATATCTCCATTAGTTTTTAGGGGAGTTTGTGCACATAGCTCATACACAGGCACCTAGAGCTAGATCTCAACCTGCAAACTGGCTTATTTACCCAAAGTTAATAACTGCTGTGAACTGTTTGCCCAAAGGTAAATACAGACATACATGTCTCAGCTTCTCCCAGGAAAGTCTTCTGTCTTCTGGCCTCCAAATTTCAGCCTAAAATGACAGAGGACTCGTAAAGGTCTTCTGTGATAACTGCTAACTCGGAGCAGATGCTGTACATACCCCAGAGCGTTTCTAATGACATTAGGCCATTACAGTTATGCAACTAGCTAACTAAAACTGGATCATTTTCCTTTTTTTTCTAACTTTAGAGAAATTTAATGACAAATATCTACAATTTTCATTTCTAAGGTCAGAAAGAAAAATATATTTCTTAATAGTGTTATCAGGTGTTAATTTTGATAATTTAATATTGTGAGAACTTTCTACAAATTTACTTAAATATATATATAAATACATACATATATGCTTATATATATATATATATAAATGCAAACTGCATGCTGCATTAGAATATTGGAAAATAGGTTCTGTATTGCAAGTAAGCCCTTGTGGAATGATTCCAGAGCTCTCCATAGATGGAATGGGGGATTTTTGAATCTAAGCTGTCGCCTGAGTTAAAGAACACTTTAATCAGCATAAATGATATCAGTAGGCTCTTAGACTACTTCTACCTTCTGATTTCTAAGTTGTTTTCTCCCAAAGACTAATAGTCCTCAATTCTATGATAACTGGATTGTAGCTGATGGAACTACATTCCTTTGTAGTGCTGAGAGTACATATTCACCCATTAAAAATGGAGAGGACTACCACGAGTCAGTAAGTTCAAGAGTTTTGAGAGCTGCTGCTCATGTCAGCAAGTCATTTCTACAATATTCAAAATGACAGGATTAATAACAGAATATGTTCTCTACTTGTTACATAATTCCACTAAAATAATGGCAGCAGAACATTTGACACAAAGTATTATTTCAGAATTTACAAGAATTCTCAGAATTAATTTACATTTAAGAGATCTGCTGAGATAATTTGCTCATTTAATATCAGCACCTGAAAATTTAGGAGGGCATAATAACAGGAGGTAGAAAATTATGGTATCAATAAATGGAGAGATGTGAGATTAGTATAAAAGCAGTCTTTGTTGACTCATTGTAACCTTTCCATAGCAGAACAGAAATGAAGCTCTCAAAAACATGCATGTCAAAGGTAAGAAAGTGCATTAAACAAGTGTCTTCCTCCAAAGTGCTTCCTTTCTTGCCTCTGCAGTTTATCAGTTTATGCTTTGTTCTTCATGAAATATAATTACTATAAAAGAAATTCAGAGTTTTTTTTGGTTTAACATGATTTAAAAAAATATTACCTCAACACCTCACTTAATTACTTAGAGAGTATCATTCCGCCATGAGATTGTTCCCTTACTTCTTGGCTGTAGTTCAAGTCTGACAAGAAAATAATGAAAATAATCCAAGCTTTTGAAGTTATTGATTTTATTTTTTACTCTATTGAGAACTGAAAAGGTGAAGAATGGAAGTAGACAAAAAGTAAGAGCACAAGTCCAGTTTATGTTGCAATCCCATAAATAGTGTTAAAAGTCGTAAGTATTATGGAAATATTTGTAGGAATTTATACTCATACAAAAATGAATAATGTGCACAAGTAATATTTCCTCCCAAGAGCAGTAGCAGCAGCTTTTGATTTAGCAGGGTAGTGACCACAAATGTGACACAAGGTTGAATTAACTTCTTTTTGATCCGAAATGTGTGGCTAGATACTGCAAGCATATTTCTCCCTTACACGACACAAAATGTAATTTTCTGATGTTTCTGATGAAAATTGTTGATCAACCAGAATATGTTTACTTCACAACTTCAAAGCATGTCTGAAGGTCACATAGCTGTAAACTGGCAGGGTTTTAAACAAATCAGTTCAAATATCAGTAGCAGAAAGCCCAGCACACAGACACGGTAACAGAAGCACCATAAATTTTTGGAGTACCACTACGAAAGGAATTTACAATGCAAAGGAAAGGTAAAGAGCTAAATTACCCGAGGGACAATAAGAAGCTGATAAATGAGAGTGGCAGTACTGTTTATTGCCATAGGTGTAAGCTGGAAGATCTTGAGCAAAAAGTGATTATTCAGGAACCATTGAAAAAAAAAAGAGATGGTATAAATCTGAATTTCATGCGTAGGGAATTTGTTTTGTGGATGGAAATAACATGTAGAAGTGAAGGCAGATAAGAAGCACTTGGTACAGTCAGAAGAGCTAACAAATGAACTGACAGAGTATGATAAGAAGGAAATGATGAGGGTTTTAAGTGGCACAGATGGCTTTAGGAGAGATGGGGGAGAAGGAGAGTGGAGACATAAGCAACAGAAACAGATAAATATTTTTATAAAACTCAGGCGTTTCACTAGATGTTTTTTGCCATGCCAATTTTTTTCCAGAATAAAAAAGTTTTGCTTTCATTAGACTTTTCAACAACAAATAGAAAATGAAAAAAATTCTCAAGGTTGAGATACTATTTTTTTCAAATAAATCAAAGTTTTTTTCCTAAGAAAACAGAACCTAGTTTTTTTTCCCCCAAACCTGATGATTTTCATGGAAAACTGTTGCCAGCTTCTGCCATCCTGGTCCCTAAGATGCACATCGATACACCTTACACCAGCCAAGGTATCAGTAAGAGCTGTGGGACACTGGCTTCACCCAGGCTGTGGTGGCTCTGGATATGAGGCACTGCACTGTAATACGGTATTACCATTGCTAGGAACCGGCCACGAGCTTTGCATTGAGTTTGCAGGGCCTCGCGGCAGGGGCTTGTCAGGTTTCCTTGGCCTGTAGCTTCATTTCGCTTGGCCTAGCTGTGACAAACCATTGATATAAAAATGCCCCTGGGGGGCTCCTGGGCAAGGGAAGATCCCCGCAGCGTGACTTCCCCTTGCAGATGTCTGCAGATGCTGACGCGTCACCCTAACGCTCTGCTCAGAGCAGCGGTGGCACCAGGAAAGGGGGCAGCAATAAGTGTGTGTGGTACCATACTACAGGCTGAGCCCAAGAGGAACAGCAGGAGGACTGAGGAAAGGGTGCTAGGAAAACAAGAAAAAATTGAAGTATGAGACTTCATAGATATGAAAGAAACATAAGGACAAGTCAAAGGACAAGAGTCTACTGGAGTGAAGTCAAGGCCTGAGAGGATCTCAGACTGGGAGAAAGGCAGTTGGGAAAAGCCATAGAAAAGGGATGTGAGGAGCAGAAAGCTCCTTCCAGAGCTTACAAATTTCTGCTTTTGAAGAAAATGCTCCTAAGGATTACACTGATAGACTGATTAAAATACTGAGATCAACTAGGGATTTATCTGGAGAATTAAACTCATTTTACTCAAAACATAAAATAATCATTAGATTGGAACTTTTTTCTGCCAAGTTGCTCTACTGGAACGGTTAATGAATAACCTACCGTGTTACAAATCTCTCATCCTCCACTATATCACGTCAGGAATCTCTTCTAATAAAGTGGGAAGAAATAACATCTATTTTCAGAGAAGCTATTATCAGAGCAGAATTACTCAGTGTAATTTAAATGTTAAAACAAAAACAGAAAAGGACTTTAACATAAAGGAATCACATGGTGTTCTGAGTCAAATGCCTTCAACTCGAGGCAACAATTAATCTCCAGAGAATATGCACTGTCATTCTCCTGAATTCTTCCAGCTTGCTTTTACTCTGAGTTGAGCTACGTAAAAAGAAAGAAATTGAAAATTTGGCCTTCTGAGATTAATAGATTTGGACAAAGTATGTTGCCTCCTGAAGCATTAAGTAACTTCAATGATAAATAAGCATATTGGAGAAACAGTATGACTAAAGGAGCCTGACCAACTCCTCAGTAGGAAGAGGATTCTTCAGCTGGAAGAGTCCCCTTCCCTGGCTCTGGAGGCTTTTAGTTGATGCAGTAGAATAAAGCAAATCCCATGGTGATTTTCTAGTCCCATATAAATCATTATTATTTATTATTATTATAGCTGTATTTTGAGATCCCAACTAACTGTGTTAACTGTGTTAAGCACAGAGTAAGAAACTAATAATAATAATAAAAAAAACTTGCTCTGTTATTCCTAGTATTAGGATTTTTTCCATCTGGCATATCAGTAGGCAGCGCTTTATGGTCTCCATGTGGGAAGGCGGAGCAGATTATGCAGTGACACTCCAATAACAAGAAGCCTAGTTTAATTTGAAACAGTCATTAATTCCAGTACCTGGCTAGTGTAGGATCACGGGACTGAGGATCAAACCCTATATTGAGAATTAAGCGCCCCAAAATAAAGTATTGCTATTGTGGTTTTTCTGCATCCCAAGAAATTCTTATAATGAGCCTGGGTAAGAGTGACTACACTGCTGGTACCTAAATCTGGAGAACATTCTCAGGTATTAGGAATGCTGCCTGAGGTCATTCATATGATTTAACGGACTCCTTTGGAATTAAAAATCTACCAGTGAGGCTTGTTTAGCAATTCAAACAGTGTGAAATAGCCAGAAGGTGTGTGATTTCTTTAGATTAATAAAGAATAACCCAAAGGACTCCGAAGTCAAAGCAAAACTAAGGAAACAGTCAAAGCTTCAGCACTTCATTTCATCAGACTTTTGACAGTACATCCTGAGAGACTGTTTCATCTTCAAAGTGACACAGGCTCCAAGTTCTGTTCACTGAACTAAGAATCTGGTGCAGAATCAACACTGCAGTCACACTACCAATACCGAAATCCATTTTAAATACTGACAGGATTATACTGACCCTCAAAGGGCACAATATCTTTCAAATATATTTTTTGCTTTTTATTAGAGGAGACATTTCTGAATAGCTAGAACTCCATGTTGCCAAAGTTATCTCCATTTCAATTCCCCTAACTTAAATAAGCTTTTAATAGAAACAGAACTGGCCCAAGGAGAGTTACTTCACTCTCAGAAGTGGTTTACTTAGATCTTGAGGTAAAACAATGCCAGAAAAAAAAAAAGAAAAAACATTCATGGAAATCATGTGGCTATCTGCCTCCACCTTTCCTTTCCTTTCCTCCCACATGAATGCGTTCTCCATCATTTTATAGCCAGCATCTACTTACCTCATTATTGTGGTTGCAAGGCTCAGTAACAGTGGAGGAGGCTGCCGAAAAAAAAAAAAAAGCTCCAAACTTTCATTTCCTCCGTGGCAGGTACACAGAGGAATCATTGCAACACAGGTTTGTTCCAAAAGGCCTCCTTACTGATCAGTAGGTAACGTACAAACTAACAATGTGTACTGACTACAGCCACAGTAAGTCATTTACAAACAAATTTTAAATGAATATTTTAGCATCTCTGAGAATTCATGAAGCTTTTTTTTAACAATTTTGCCTTAAATTCAGTGATGTAATTAATGAAATAAAAGCTTTAAAGCTTAAAACATTAAGCTAAACTCAGCGGGACTATTCACAGACATAAAGTTATGCATATGTGCAAGTAACTTGCTGAACTATGATCTTTGCAAGAGAGAAATACAAACCTTTACTAAAAGTGTCAGATGGCCTCTAATTTTGACAGAAGAGATCTGTATTAGCCAAAACATGAACCTGAATTTCAAGTTTTGCCCTTCATCCCAGGGCAGTGAGAAATTCCATTCTGGTATGTCCTTCAGGTTAGCATCACCTCTGAATATGGCAACCCCAGGCCAGCCACACTGCAGCTCACGGCAGACCCGGTGGTTGGTACTTTCTAATTTTAATCAATGTCAAAAACCAGCTAGTGGGGCAAATAGTCCAACAGCTCCCCATAGGTTCCTGTTTAGCAGGGGATAGGAAACAGGGCAGAGAGAGATACGTGCTTTTCTTTATTTAGCACTGTGTATGTCTGTGATTTATGGCCCACGGCTTTGGTGCCAAGGCCCATGGCTTGGTGCCGCGGTGGAGCAGGTAAGTGAGCACTGGAGCGCTGGGAGCCTGGCTCCAACCATTTGGGTTGTGTTCTGTCACTTAAACTCAGTCTATGTAACCCCAACGTTTCTTTTTAAAACAATGCGCCTTTTTTTTTAAGTTATATTCAAGCCTTTTTTCTTCAGACAAGCTGCCCTTCTATCCCTGAAAACTAAGTCTCTACTCCCAATCAGCAGAAAATAGCACAAAATACGAGAAGTACAAAAGCATACCATACTAGAATACCCTAAAAATGTGGTATAGGTTGTCTCCTTTAATGAATAATAAATCACAGGTACAAGTCTGTTTGGAAGTTCTCCAGCAGGCCATTCCCGTACCCTCAATGACAATACCATTGGGATAAAAAGTTAGAGACAACAATGTCACAGAGATCAAAACAGCCTTAAATAATGTTGACTTCTGTATTTTAAGCTCAGGTATCAGCTTCCGGATACAATGAATTGTCACTTAGCAAGAAATGGATCTGCTTCAGGTTATCACAGGTTTTGTGAGCAAACAACCTCTTCAATTAAAAGAAACTGAATTTTATACATGTTCTGAGTGAAAATATTTTAAAGCTATGAGACCATAATATAAATCCTAATTCTATAATTGAACATTCTTTATTCTTATGATCTCTTAAATGATAATGCATGTCCTGCACACAGGATGTCTTATAGAGGACACCCAAAAGAATCTAATAAGTTAACAAGAATTTTGAGCATTAAAATTTTTGTAATCATGCCAAGGATCTGTCGCATCCTGACCATCTGCCTGCTTGTACAATTTTCTTTTAAAATAAAATCTCCCTCTCCCAGGTTTCTCTCTCCAAAACCTTCTCTTCCTCACCTAGCATCTAAAGAGTTTCCTAGCTGGTGCCAAGCGATACATTTTTATGAAACAGCTTTATCAGTTAAATTCTACCTAAAGTGGATTAGATTATCACTTTCCCATTTTGGTAATGAGAGGAAGCTTGCAATGCTCTCAAAAACATGAGTCTGCCCAACACGGTTTTGCAGAAAGTCCATTCAGATCCTATGCACCACACTGCCCACCATGGTGCAGACCATGAGCTTTGCAACCATAGGAACAGATAAAGGTTTAAATCAATGACATTTAATGTTCTTTGGTTTTCCTGTAACAGCCACTGACACCTGTTTGTGCTGCTTTTCAAAAAAAAAAAAAGTTTTTTTTTAGGATATAAAACATTACTTTTCCTATACAGGAATCTGTCTTCGTCTTGCTTATATTTCCAACACATATTAATCCACTGTAAAGTAAGAAAGTCAGGACCTTGTATGAAGTACAGTATGTATGAAGTAGAGTAAAGCTGAAAATGTTGCAGTTGGTAGGAATTTAAATACTTGGTAGGAATTTAAATTACAAAGTTGTTCCCTGCATATAGCATCATCTCATGACCAATGGAGGCTTTCTCAACTTTAAATTAATGGTTTAAAATATTTTCCTTCAAGATAAAGAGCTTTAAACACTGTGTTTTTCTCCCCTCCATTTTCAGAGGTTAGATAGTAAGTAGCAATCTAAATAAGGCCATCTCTACTTTTCAGCCAGATGATAAGGCCTTTTAGAGTTTGTGTAGCATAAAGCATGATGGCAATGGAGATGGATGCATTCTATTAAATTATCCACTGACAACATGCAGAATACTTAGAAGATAATGAATATTATCTTATTATCCTACTGAGTGACTGTGCTTTCACATCCTTTTCTATTTAGACAGTATCTTTCCATGCCTTCAAAATAAATAAATTTACACACGTACATGAATTATGCATTAAATTTTACACATAAAAAAATAAAATTATGGTTGAAACCAATAGTAGAAAACTGCCTGTTGGAGAGAATTTTATTCTAATATCTAAAGATTTATCACTTGAAAAGTGTTTTTTGGGGTCATATTATTCACCCTAAACGAGAAAAAAAATATTTTAAAAGGGTTTTTTTTTTCTCCTGGTAATTTGTGCATTCACCTAAAATGGCAAAATTCTGTCTTTGTCTTGTGCATCAATGAGGTAGGGAAATATTTATTTATTCTCATTATTCATGTCTGAGTGAAGTTCCAATCCCTGGTGTCAGAACCTCGTTGGCATCCTCATCAGTGATCTGCAGATCTACAGTCCCTGCAGACGATGTGAACACGCACCTCTATCCTCACTTAAAGGATTCTCCACATGCGTACAGTCACATTTAGAGTCATGTTTAGTGCCATGAAAAGGCAGTTTGCTCTGTTCTGCACTCCTTTCCTTTTCACTTAGACCACATAAAGGCAATAGAAAGTGAGAGAAGACGGAAGCATGGACTTTAACACAACCTTTTTCTTGCATATAACCTCCCAGAAACCCCACAGAAATGGGCTACAGCTGGTTACGGCTGCATATCCTTTGTAGTCTTGGAGCTCTAGCTCTGATATTTTAAATATCATGAGTGGCAAAAAAAAAAAAAAA